>JAOTON010000238.1:600000-1072500 GCA_034440635.1 Lepas anatifera | reverse complement strand
CCCCCTCGGGTTTTTCCAAAGTGACCAAAAAACGGCGGCGCGCGGCGCCGCCAAACTTAGTTTAGCTGTTCCTTCATCATTTTTACATGCTTCCTGAAAATTTTAGCTCAAGCTCATATCAGGTCAGGTCACCAGGCCAGGTGAAGTGACCTCACCTAAAAATTGCTTAGGACTGCATAACTAAAAGGAGGGTTAATTGATCAAGTTGAAACTCATACCAGATATTGGGCCCACCAGGAGCTACAACATATGTTCCTGAATTATTGATATTGGTGACCTAAGGTCATGTGCAGAGTATGACCTCCCCATTGTAAATACGTTGGGAAAATCACGAAATGAGCTTTTCTCAGTAAGTATGGATGGAATCAACTTCAAACGCCGGTTACGACTTGCTCTTAGCCCATTTCTGAAGCTGATGCCAAAATTTTTGACTTGTGACCTTTAAAAGGTCACCTTAGGTCAAATAAGAATTTGTTTGGTGTTTTTCTCTATAAATTTTGAATAAACTAAGATAGAGCTTTTATTTTGTCACCAAAGTGTTTGTATAGTCACTGGAAGTCAAATGATATACATCATGACTATACCAGGTCAAGTTGGGTCAGACCGTTGACCTGGGTCAGGTCAAATTCTTAAATTTGACCTAGCATAGCAATATTATATATCACTCGATTCATATTGACAAGAGTATTGCAATGGTGCATCAACTATGGCTGCATATTGTTTGGTTTTGAAGCTATTAGCGATAAAGTAAACGCCCTTACGCATGGGTGGCTGTGGACATTCCCAAGAATATGCCCAATTTTCAGTGATCTGTAGCTCCCCAGGCTTTGACCTGACTCAAAATCATTTCCACCGTGATAAAAGAGCAACTCAAGAGCTTTCGAATAGTGTTAAAAATTGTTTCTAGCTATCATAATTTCTGAGATATATGAGGTTTTCTTAGCACACCTCATATTAGCGATTTGGATCTATTTTGACCTCTGGTGACCTTGATATTGACCTGACGAGAAAAATGATCGAAGTATTTTCGATGTAATTTTTAAAGAGCTTTAGATTGCCGTTTTGCGCTTTTTTCTAGCTCTCTTAGTTTTTGAGATCATGGGAGGTCTTTTTAGCCCCCCACCAGGGTGATGGTGGCTCGTACCCGCCACTGGGGCAAGGGTTAAACTGTAGTTTTCAGACTCTCGCTGAAAACCACTGTTTGTGATCATTCCTACAACGAATTTCGCTGAAAACTACCACTGTTGGTTGTCAAATGTTGTGTATTTCGCTGAGGAAGGTATACAGAACAAACCGAAAACGCTCCATGCATTTCGTCATGTGGTTCTGACGCTCCGCCAAGAACTTTTCACTGAGTGGAGAAAGCCTTTCATTTTAATTGAATTAATACTCCACTGGTCATGTCATTCGGACGACACACACACTTATAGCCAACTTTTAGACGCTAAGACTATCGCGAATGGTATGGGAGATATCCTGGAAAAGCATAAAAAGTGGGCAGAATCCGCCTGTCCCTTGACAGGAATAGGTTCAAGACAAGTTTATTTCTGTTCATTGACTTCGTAGCTTTGACTTCGTTGACTTCGTTGACTTGACTTCGTTGTTGGTCTAATGGTGCCCCAATTTTCATACTCGGCCTGAAGTTGACTCCTTTTGGCATCCTGTGACGTCACAGTTCACCAGATATGGTTCACAAGTGGTACAAGAGTGGAAGATGTTCGGGGGTTTTAGCACCGTCCACACTTTTTCCGTTTCATCATTAGTTCCTGAGATCGCTGGGGGCCAGAAATCCCCCCGTGGTTGTGGGTGCTGAAAGTGCCCAGGCGGTGCAGGTTAATATGACAGTTCGTTGGCCGACATCGGGAAGCATAAGATGCAGCCATCCTATTATCGAACATAGCTTGGCAGCTTATTGCGTTTGAGATCGCCAAAGAACTAAAAAAGTTTCCTGATTTTTACTGGGAAAACAGTACACGGCAAAAAGTCCATGTGCTACTTGACTTACACATCAGCTCTTTCATCACTAAAATGTACTTTTACATCACTAGAAGGCAATGCTGCATCACCAGGGGAAACAAAGACAAGTCACGCGCGTGGCTGTTAGAAAATGAAGAGCGGGGCAGAACAGGTCAGACGCTCTTGCATCGTTTGATGCGGTTTAGGTAGTTCAAAAGCCATATTTAGCTTGTTTCCAAACCTGCGAAACTGGCAATAAAAACGTCCTTAAAATGAGGGCACAACGAACAATTGCCCATTCAGAGAGAGCTGTGAAGGTGCCGTAAAGACGGCAGCAGCGACGCTTGCCCTTTGTGACAGCCCCGCTCATACATACCTACATACGTTTATTTCAACAAAAGATAACTCAAAAGACAACATATACAACTATTTGCTATAGTCTAGTTATAGATGTAGGTATTCAGTTCTGTAGGCAGGTAACAAAGCTTACAAATTTGGAAGACCAGTCGAGAGGGTGTTTGTAAATGCTTTCGATTTAATGACCTATATAATCAGTTTTCTCATTTTTGTCTGCAAGGGAATTTGATGGGAAGTGAACGAAACGCAGACTGGATCAAGCTGTTCTCCCATTTTCCCCACTCCTGCTTAGCAAAACAGAGTTCGGAACCCCATTATCCCTCCCCCAAACCCCAGTTCTAGGGCCGCCAGTGATAGTAATAAGGTACGTATCAGCGTTTTCCATTTCAGGGTGGGTTTTAACCGTAGTCTTTTTTCAGTGTTGTATTCACGTTACTAAGTAGTACTAGTACTAGTACTAGTACTAGGACTTAACCTAACTGTCAGGTTACACAGCGACCACAGAATCATGTACGAGGCGATGACAGTGTAACTGACCTGCCAAAAGACATGACAGATGCGACTGGTCCCAGGTGTCTTAAACAGTTTCCCACAGTCTTCATCATATCGTTTTTTTTTTGCATAAAGGATGCCGTCAAAATATTCTCTAGGGATCCTTTAAACAAAGGCAGGAAGTATCACAGGCCAAATCTGCAAAAATGGTGACTAATCTCTCACTGAAGATGGCGTGTTGGCTAAATTACCTCTAATCCTTAGCGGAAATGACGGAAATCAGATCGAAAATAAATATGGACGTCAGCTACGGTAGCAGACAGGCCATCTAGAATCCATCCAAATCAAACAACCAATCCAAGTCGAGCGAAGCCCTGATTAGTTTTGAAGTGATCTCCAGGCCGGACACAGGCGAGAGTGCCAAGCCGCCGCTGAATGGACCGATGGCCATGTTCTTTTGAGTGACTTAATTAGATATTTCAATTACAAAACGTCCATTAATTTTCCCACGGCTGCATACGTTTTTTCAGCGTCTGCAGTGGGACCGCAATCGTGGACTGCAGCGACAAAAATCAATGGTCCTTGGCCGAGACTTCCAAAATCAGCATATACATAAGCGAAGTGATATGCATCGGCCATAAGTGATGCAAATCCCTTGCGAAGAAAGCGGCGAATTTTCTTGAATATACAAACTCTATTGAAACATTTGAAAGTAGTTGGGCTTAACCTTAAGTGCTTGTGAAGAGGTGCAGACATGGTCTCAAGGGAGGCCAACCGGGCCATGCTCCCCCCCCACCCCCAAGAGTGATGAGGCTGGCCAAAGTATATCTAGGCCCCCAAATATCGACGGAAAAATCGTGATTTTCTGCTGGTGCAACCTAGAGCGACGTTTTCAGACCAAGTTATAATTTTTTAACCAGGGTTTATGTCACTACTTTCAATACGATCCAATCACATAAATACATATATGCTTAGTTACCTAGCCTTAGTAACCTTCACCCTGATGGTGGTTTTGAGCCACCTTTGGCCTGGCAGGGGTAAAAAGACTCCTCTAACTTGAATACTAAGAGACCTAAGACAACGCAGAAAAAAATCGGAATTGTGTCCAAAATATAATAATCGACAGCTCATTACAATTTCTTTTGTCATGCCAATAATGAGGCCACTAGAGTTCAAATGAGGAAAAACTGCTGAGATGAATACTTAGCTTCAGAATAGTTGAGGACTATATGTTTCGGAAAATGGGACTTATTGGTATCTTACATTTTGTGATTTCTGAACAGTCTAATTTCATTTAGTCATCAAAGTGATAGTGAACTCAGTACAACAATGAAATGGGCGAGGATTTTTATCGGCATGGTTCCTAAATATATCCTATATAGAAAAAGACAGCTAGGCGAGGAGGCGGCTTTCAGGCTATATTTGCATAATTATTCTGGAAAACATACATACGGTCTGACAAAAAACGTTTCTATTGAAAAGTCTTACATCTCTTGCATTGTCTACATTTCCATCTCTTACAATGTGTATGTCTTTAATCCATTATTCTGACCAAAGCAGCGCCCGCAGCTTGTCACTGACCGGCGGTATTGACCAAATTAATAAACAATCCGAGTAGCGTCTGGGTACTTCAAAGTCTTTTCCCGACAGCCGAGCATTGCTATAAAAATAAACAACGGTCATATTTATGGTTGACATATCCGACAACAGGTCTGACCCAAACTGAAAATGCCCTTTTACTGAGAAGGGCCCAAGCCAATACACATCCCATATGCGTTCAGTCAACATGCAGTGTCACTTGGTGTACTGTTTCCCTGCTTGGCGGTTAATAGATAGTGGGCCCCAGCGGCGGATCCAAGGGGGCTAGGAGGGCTCAAGCCCCCCCCCGATGTCCGAACCCCTATAGTGAATACAGAGGCGAGACGCTGCCGAAGGTACTGGCGGGTGAGGCTCGAGCCCCCTTGCCCCTTGGGGTCGACCCCCGCGAATGCATTCCTGGATCCGCCACTGGTGGGGCTGATACCCTGAAACCCTTCTTGTTGCAGCTAAGTTCAGACAAAACTTTAAATCTATATCGGGAGCATAGATGACAAAGAACTTTGTGCGAAAATATTGTGGTATTTGAGGGGAAGATATATTTCTACCAGTAAGGAGTCCAAGTTTCGCGTGTAAGCCCAGCCTCAGCGCTACTTATTGTTGATTCGACGTAGCGAGTCTCTTGACCTCGGCGATAAAACAACAATGAGGAAGAAAACACGATGTGGAGATGGATAGTCATCATTCACCTCTCCACCTGAGTAATGCCAGAGAGTGATATGGGAGAAGGATTGTTCACATGCAAACACTAATGCCCAAACATATTCCATTATTTTGTAATGTCAATTAATCTGGAGCTGCAACCGATACAATATTGAAGCCAAAGAAATTTTTGAAAAAATATTAGCAATTCAATAAAAATGCATCACCACCTAAGCAATTGCGAGTGCAATGAATCACAGCCACTTCACACTTACCTAGCTTGATAAGAGGCTTTTCCATGTTTGGATCAATAGTCTCACAGCGGATCGCGATGAGAAGACAAACAGCTATCAGGAAAACTCGTCGTGACATGATTTAATCATAAACTTTGTCTTCAGTGCACACCACCAAAGCGTCCAACTAGACCAACTGTCGTCTGCGTGACACACTGGACACTGTATGCTCATTAACTGATGTCCAACGTAACAGCCTAATGTCCAAGAAGCTGGAAGGACATATGACGAAGCACACAACACACATCACTGCATTTTGCAACAGCTATCTCGAATGCTGATCACTACTAAAACAGCAATGTTAGAGAGTACGCGTACCGTAAATTTGCATAGACTTTACACCACACAAAGAGTGACTATTAACCATCAAGAATGTCTCTTCAAGCGCCTCAACAACACCGGCGTGTTGCTCTCGCACTCAGCGCTTGTGCTGACCTCCCGCGCGCGGACCCAACGCCTTCGGGACGGCCTCCAGCGACCGACTGCCGTCGCCAACGGCGAACCGGCTGCGACGGAGGCGACGCAGCGCTCCGCTGAAATATAGCTTTCTTGTTTGCCCGTCTTGGCCGGCCCAGCATTTGTGAAAGGCAATAGGTATGAACGGTTTCGAAACTGGGTGGGACAGAAGACAAACAGGATATAGGGTCTGGTATCATAGGCGGATGCGGGATTTTCGATAGAAGGAAGCACTGGGGTCAGGGGGTAAGGCGTTATTTGGGTTTGGAGGGGCGCTTCCTGGGCCAAGGGTGCTTATTCTTAAGATGTGACCTTTCAGAAGGCGTCAACCATATTGTGATGGCCACAATAGTTATCCTGGGGGAAGTGGTGTTGCCGGGGGCGCCGCAGCGCAGCGCAAAGAGCGGCGGGGCGCCGCGCGTGGGCGCCGGACCGTTCGATGGTTGAACCTGCCCCCTCTGGATTTGTCTGTGGTTGACATAGCTCGATGGTAAGATGGATAAGGTTCAACAAGAAACAGTCCATGTAAATGTATAGCAAAAAAATAATCAGGGAGCGATTAATGAGCCAACTTTCATCTCAGGGTAGCGGTCATCAGGAGGACAGATGGTTCTTAACCGGGGGGGGGGCTTCTAGTCAAGGAAGATTCCTAACAGCTAGCAAACTGCTTCCTCCAGAGTTGGGGGGGAGAAAACCTGGCGTCTCCAGAGTGTACTTCGTGTTGGTACCTGGTGAGTTCCCTTACTTTGGCTACCCTATTGCTAAAAAGACAGGCGGTGGATCAAGGGGTGGTGGCGGGGGCACCGGATTCACACATTTCTTTTTCTTCCGATCCTAAACATTCAGTTTTGTTCCGGTCTGATTCCTTCTACCTCTCGTCTTACTTGCAGATGGTGTTGCTGCTGTCCGATTCTCTAACTCCGAAATTGTGTAGTGCTGTGTCGTTATTATGGGTCAGGAAATCGATGCCGGAAATGTTGACGCCTCGGACGTACTGCAATTCCGATAAGAAGTGGGCCATTTTCAGAGCCGAGGCGGCGCGGTGATGCTGTGGGCTCTGCGCTTGCTTTGCATACATGTTCGTGCGGCATACGCATAGGGTTATCAAGGAGCTTAGGCCGCGGCGGCCGAGCGGAGAGAGCAACGACAGAACCGTTGATGTTGCATCATTTTTCTCACTTTGGCGTCCTTTCATATCAGTTTTAGTATGAAATAGCATGTACACTATCATCATTGAAATCACCTAATTTCGGCACTGACAGATAGGACGCTGTGGGGAGGTGGTGGGAGGGTAAGGTTGCCTGAACTTCTTATACGCGATGCTTAGTATATGGATATGCGAAGGATAGCCAGCAAAATTTTGCTTGGTAATCGGTTACGATAATGGTCAAATTACGTATATTTACTCCGTATTCTTCACCAAGCTCCTCTTGCAGAGCTGCCGGAAGGGTAGACTTACCCCGATTACTTTGAATGAACTGCAGAAAATTGTTTTCTCGATGCCGAACAAGAATTCTCTAATTCAAGATGATATACCGATCAAAGTTGTGAAAATCAGTTTCCCTATCATCGGTCGTTTTTTGCGTATTATTAACTCTAGTTTTGTTTCGGAAACGGTACCTCCAAATTGGAAGTCAGCGTTAGTCATTCCGCTGCATAAAAAAGGCAATCCATCTATCGCAGCTAACTTTAGACCGGTCACAACGATTCCCACTATTAGTAAAATTGTCGAGAAACTAGCATTGAATCAACTTTCGCAATATCTAAATCAACTGATATCTAACACCTAAATCTGGCTGATGATCAGCATGGGTTCAGATCTGGGCGTTCAACAGCTACAGCCCTTATCACCATAAGTGATGAAATTATAAAAGCAATGGACCGTTCGGAAATTACTCTGCTCACCTTGATTGATTTGAGTTGATTTTTCGATGTGATTGACCACACAGCACTTTTGACAAAATTAGAACTCTTGCAGATCTCTCCTGGTTGGTTTAAAAGCTATCTCGATGCCCATGTACAAAAAGTGAAAATCGGAGACAAAATATCGGAACCCCTACCAATTGATATAGGCACTTTTCAAGGCACTTGTTTAGGCCCGATACTTGCAAACATCATGGGCAACGACCTATCTTGTCACGTTCCAGATTACTTTAACGGGTTTAGGATCCATTGTATTAGGTATGCAGATGATATCCAAATTGGTATCTCTGGGCCACGTGGACAAATACCGGACATGTTAGGAAGCTTGGAAAAAGTCTTAGATATACTGACCACCTGGTTCCAACAGAATGGCATGAAGATCAATGCTGGCAAGACAGAGGTGATTCTCTGTGGAGACCGCAGGCAACTGAGTTCCATACCGCAGCCGTTACGGGTCAAGTTCATGGGTGAAGAAATTGTAAGCAAAAATGTTGTTAGGAATTTAGGTGTTTACATGGACTGCCACTTATCATGGTCACTAGGGTGTTTCATTGTTCCAAAATGCAATATTTCGACGCATATCGATGTTCCCCTCAAACCTCATCTGCTTACAAGCTTCTGTGCGAAATTTCCATGAATTAAGATGATATTTAGAGGTCGCGCACTTTTGCAGCTTTTTTATCAAATGTACACATAAGCGTAGGAACGTCCAGAATATTGGGGAGGCCAAGGTGCATTTGGAAGTCATTTCTTTCCAGTCAACGCCATAGGGTTAAGGGTTAAGAACCAAGAATATTGGGGGGCATGGTCCCCTGCCCCCCCCTGTTCCTACGCCTATGAATGTACACATTTCCACACTGATACTGGCGCTGGTTTTCTTTTGCTTGGTTTTCTATTTCACATCTGAAATATTCGTCAAATTAAGTAAAGCGTTTATTACTGCACAATGACTAGCCTGAGTATAAAACCCGACCGGTTTCGGGAGCATCCCGCCCCCGTTTTCAAGGGAGATGAAGATAACACTATGACATAAACCTTACTAAGCGAAAAACACGAAGACTGGGTACACTTTGAAATAACAATCTTAGCTATGAACATGACGAATCATTTTAGAATTGTTAGCTCTAAACACGTGCTATTTTTCTATTCAATCTCTTGTTTGGCTGGCATTTTAAGAGGTCCAAAAATCCAGAGAATATGGTAACTTTGCCGATATTTCTATTCATTTTTGGTTCCGTTCTGGTTTGGGTGTAAATTGCCTCTTTTATTTCCCGCTGTTTTTGTCTTGAGTCGAAAGTTAAAGTCGTTGTGGCGTCCCATTTGATATAATGATCCTCCTTGAATTAATGTTTCGCTGTGGCCTCCACTGCTTTCTCGTCAATTGACCCTCGGATTAGTTTTTGTCGAGATTTTCGGTGTTCGTCTTGTCGGACTTCCATCATCCTTTTGCTTTCTCCAATGTATGCTTTTGGACAGTCATTAAATTCCATCGTGTATACTGGGCCTGGTTTTTTCCGGTTGTCTATCCTGTCCTTTGGTTTGACTAGTAATTGTTTGATCGTTTGATGTGGCTTAAAACGTTCTTACGTTGAATTTAGAACATATGCATCGAATCTGTTGCGATACTCCTTCTACATGTGGGAAGGATCATTATATCAATTGGGACGCCACAACGACTTTAGCTTTCGACTCAAAACAAAAACAGCGGGAAAGGAAGATCGCCCTCATCAAGAGGTTCAACTGATTCGTCAAGGACGAGAAGCAGAAGCAGTACCTGCTCCGGGTGGTGGAACTCCATCGGAGGGCTCTCTACCCAAGCGCACCAAGAAAGAATGGTTTTCAAGTGTAATGGTCTTTTTCAAGTGTAATGGTTTTTGGTGATAAAAGTGCGCGACCTCTAAATGTCCTTTTATTTTGTTTTTAAGGGTGTCAATCGATTCGGTTTTACGTATAGAGCTGGGGGAAAGTCGATATGACTTCGTTGCAAACAAACAAAATTTTACTATAGTGGGCTGAAACACCCTAATGGTCACAGCATGTAAAATTTGTGCCAGACCGATGTTTTGGAATTCTCATAGCCCTGTATTATGCCAGACACTTTCTACCTGTGGAGGTGCTCCCACGCTTTATTGATTCATTAGTGTTCTCTCATATCCGTTACTGTATTCAGGTTTATGGCAGCACAAATTCCTAATCCAAAGATAGAATCCAGAAAGTTTTCAATTTTGCTGCACGAGTTATATCCTGAAGAAGAAAATTTGATCATATTTCGGATGTTATTAAGGATTTGAAGTGGCTTGACGCCCGGGAGTAATTTGACTATTTTGATTTATGTCTGATGCATAGGTTGATCTCTTCCGGTGAGCCCATGTCACTTGCCTCTTGCTTGCGCTTTAATAGGGACCAATTGGAACGCGAAACAAGGCAGTCAGGACATTTGGCATTGTCAAGACCACGAAACAACCATGGCAAAAGAAATTTCATTTACCGTGGATCTCAGCTCTTCAACACATCATGCATGACCCTCGGATCTCCTCACGAAATGAGCTACGGAATGTTTAAAAAAGCTATAAGGCAAATGTTGTATGGGGAGTAGTTGTTCGTTTTAAGTGCAAGGTACCGTGTTTACTTTTAGACATTTTTGTTTTTATATTTTTACCTGCATTTATGTCATTGCTTTTATTGTAATGTGTATTGACGAGGTGTAGTAGCACTGATTTTCGATGTTTGTGATGACAAGTACCTCTGAATAGCCCAACATGTGTGGAATGGTCTGCTTTGTCAATACATACATACATACAAAGAGGAGCTTGAGAGACCCCTCCAAACCAGCAGTTTTTTATAGCAGTCGGCTGGTCCGGAACTGTTTGGAACTGTGCTGAAATTATGTCTCGAATGTACGATTAGTTTACTTATGTTTCTTTTGAGCGCGCGTGAGTATGAACGAATGTATTCATTGCTTAAAACGCTAGTGAGAGCGGTGGAAAACTTAAGCCCATTGTGACTTTTGCGTCAATCTCAACTCTATTTCTGTTATGTAATTGTGTGTCAATAGGTGTATAGGTATTAATATTGCAAACATTAATAAAATTCCATAAATTCACTGTTTTATCACTCTTGCTGAAATTAATTTACACCTAGCAGTTTTTTATAAGATAAAAACAGTCAAATTTAAATTCGAAAGGCTATAAAGTCGACATTACAATGATAAGGTTGACTCCCAAAATCAGATTTAAAAAGTCGAGAATTCGTCGTTGCTTGGGTTTTTCAAACTTCCTATACGTTGACTCAGCTCTGATGAGCAACTTCCTTGCCCTTGTCATTTCATACAATAGGCTGTTAACACTCGCCCCGGTGGGCTTCTGAACCACCTTCGCCCTGGTGGGGGGAGGTGGTCAAACACCCCCCTCTCGAACTCGGCTCCAATGCGGGATAGCAAATAAATGCAAAGCTGTTAGAAAGGTCATAAAAATTCATGAAGAACCACATCAGTCATTTTTTGGCTTAGATCAATATTGACGTTGTGACAGGTCAAAGAAGGTAGCATGTTATAGCTGAGTTTCTGGGCTCTAGAGTCTGACAGAGTTGAGTTAGAATCATTTTGTAGGCACCATTCGCTTCCTCTCATTACGGCAAATCGAGTGCTGTATAATATGACTATGCTACGTCAGAACAGAAAAACGACCTGACATAAGGTCAGGTCAAGATCACCATCTAACCTAGCATTGTCAATATGTACATACAGTGTTTCTAGTGTCGTGAGTCTACGATGATCAGTGCACTGTGCCAGGCCTGTGGTGTTTTGTGTCAGTATGTTTCGTGTAATGTCTATGTTGTGGTACTCCTTAATGTGTCGTTTGAGTGTTCCTTCCTGGCTCACTACACTTCTCGCCGTGCTAAGTGTTTCTTTTCTGCCCCTCCTCCGCTAGCTAATGTTTTTTCCCTTCACAGGAACGTGCTGCTGAGACATTCGTGGCCCGCCTGGTCGCATCTGGGTGGCTGTGGGAGGGGAGCAGACTTCCACGCACACTCAGCTGTGGTGAGTGCCCGCTCACTGCATCGTTCACGGTGCCGTCAGCCCTTCGCGTTGAGCACAAGCAAGTTTTGAATTCAAAACTGCTACCGATAGCCTGGTAACCCGTTTATGACGTCCGTTGCGCTTTCAAAACAAAAACGCATGCAATATATGATGATCTAATCAAAGTTTGCGTACCAGGAGGTGCTTTTGGATAGAAATGTCCAACTAAAGCTGCATTTTCCTCAGACCCCGTTCAAGTTTTTTTGGCAGCATTACGTCATCAGGGCTGAAAGGGCACAACGGTTACTATGCAGTACAATGGAGAAATTACACTTTTTCGAACCTCTGAAAAAAACTATTTAAGAACTAGAACAACGCAATTGATATGCTTCATTAGAAAGCTGAAAATTTTCATTTGTGAAACCATCGTGCGTTTTGCAGAAACTCCAGCGTAAAATATTATTTTTACAAATTTTCTAAAAACGTGTCATAATAACCCCCCCCCCCCCCCCCCCCCCCCCCCCCCCCAAGGGCCCCCCTTTTCCCCCAAAAAAAAAAGGTTGGGGGAATTCTTAAAAGTAAAAAAAAAAAAAAGTGGTTTTAATTAATTAATTATTTTTTTTTTTTTTTTTTTTATTTTTTTGGTTTGTTTTTTGACTTTAAATTTATTTTGTTAGGTATTTTTTTTTTTTTTATTTAAAATTATTTTTTAAAAAAAAAGGGGGTATTACTTTTTTTTTATTAAAGTTTTTAAATTTAATTTTATTAGTGGTTTTTGTTAGGAAATTGCCAGTACTTTCGCGAGGGATAATAGCAGCTCCAGCACCAGCAGCCGTTTGCAGTCAGACTTGAACAGCTGACGTTGCCATGGCAACTCCCGAAAACAACAACAAACATTGGCCTTCATCGTTTGTTGACGGCCGAATGTAGACGCATTTCTCTTGGCTTAAGAGAGGCAGACGAATTTTAACGAGTGTGCTGGTTTTTTACGTTTGTGTTATTGTACTTGTATTAATCCATGCCGCCGTGCGTGGTTAGACATTTCAGTGAGTTTTCGTAGCAACAAGCTTCAGGTTTATGGTCGCGCACTGGTGCAGCTTTATCGTACTAGTACTCGACGCTTCCTTTGGATTCTTTTTAGTAAGCGGTAAGATTTTCAGCTTGTGGATGCTGATAATTTGAATTTACGCGATAGAAATGTCTCTAAAATTGCGATTGGAAACTGAAAATGGCTTGTATTTGTGTTTCATTGCTAATTTTTCTCTGTTGGTACGTTTATCAAAATCGCTGTTCATGGCGGCATAAATGCATCTAGGCTCGCATTAATCATATAAATGCCTGCCCTTACAACAAACTCTTTGAAGGCTTTGGTTTTTTTCAAAAGATGACCGTAAAATACGCCGCTCGCCCTTTTGATCAAGGATGATGTTTAATGGGTGAAGGAGGTGCGCTTAGATTTGTACTGGATTGCTGGCAAATTGCGCCCAAACTTGGTATGTTCTAACCGATCCTACCAAAATTTGGTAGATTATTCTAGAATTCAGTAGGAAAGTTACGTGACGTCATCATGGGAGGACTATATTTAGTAGGAAACTGGGCTGCTCCCGTAGTTAAAGTACCCTGATTTTCCTAATGTTGAGAGTTCCTGTGGTTTCAGGTGAAAATGCTCACCTGCCATTCTCATCTTTTGTGCCACTATGACCATCAAACCTCAAAGGTTAGCTGAAGTTTTTGAACTTCAATATTTACGGTCTTAAAGGGAATTGTATCAATATAAATGGTTTAAAGGGAGTGTGGCACCCAGTGGCGGCGGATGTTATTTTTGGATGGGGCAATAATTTTCCAGGGGCCCCCCTGGCGATGGGGCCCCCTCAACAGTAAAGGGCCCCCTAAAAACTACGAAACTGTTGAGGGCCCAGTCAGGTCGTTCATGAATATTCAGAAAAGAACCAATCTAAATTTTTTCCAGGGGTCCCTCTGATAATTTGGGGGGGACAACTGCCCCCTGCCCCCCCTTATCCGCCGCCACTGGACTGGCACCTTGGTCGAATCCTGGAATTTAATGCAATTAGGCGTACTTTTAGCCGAAAATAATGAAACCACTCATGATTTCTCTGAAAAAAATGTACAATAAGCTCAATATTTTTATTTTCAAAATACTCCTCTAGAAAAATAAATATATGCCTGTGGATGATGTCATGATCTAGCAACCACTACCATACTCGAGAAGCCTCAAGGGTTTCGATTGGCTGATGCTCATCGAGACGTCAGCATATGTCGTCACACCAACAGCCATGACAACTGTGGCCTGCTGCTAGGGGTACATGAGGGGTACATTGCAGGTAGATTCTAGTTTTTTTCTGCGGAAATCTTGAGTTCCAAGACATATGATATATTGACTACCGGGTTTTCCGACTTGCTTTACAACTTGGCTATCTCAGTTAAAATCACGTTATGAAGGTGCCACCTTCCCTTTAAGGGAACCATCGTCCATAGAATTATAAGAAGATGGAGATTGATGAAATATTTTTTCCATCAGACCAATGAAACGATAGTGCATGAATGTTTGTTGTGTAATTTTGTCTCCACATTATAAAACTGCTAATTCTTATGCAATTGACAGATCAGAATACATATAGAAATACATATAGAATACATATAGAAAGTTATTTTAAAAGAACAATAGAAGTATTTATGGGTTGCGTTTTGACAGAGCATCAGCAATAGCCCAGCAGCAGAGTAGCGTGAAGCGGATTTACAATTTTGTAAAAAAGAAGCGCAAGTAGTAGCAGTGGTCTCAGATATCCAAGGTAGTGGAAGAAGCGGTAGCAGTTTCAAAAAGCTGGTAGAGGTGCCCACCTCACGGTTTCGTGTCAAATATTAGCCTCCTCTAAATAAAAAAGACAATGAGAGACAGGAAAATACGGTATAAACAAATTAAACAGGTATAAAAAATGCACCTAGTTTTGAAATAGCTTGAGATCGGTCGATGGACGTCTACCAGATTATACCAGATGTTATAACAGTCGAAAACAAGTAAGAAAAGGGCAGGTGTTACACAGTATCTGGTAGGTTTTTTTAATTTCGTCAAAAACTGTTGATTTGGTTTGTCCCATTTGGTGGTTATTGTATTATTCTTCCTCTCATCCCCTCACATTCCCCGGCCCATTCGTACGTTAAAAAAATCACCACCACTTAAAAGCATTTATACAACATGTGAATGGGGCCGCGCCAGTGAAGTGGTCAGCGCAGCTGGCTTCCACGCAGCCGACCCGGGTTCAGGGCCCGGCGGCTTCCCTGAACAAGGGCAAGCTGGCTCCCTAGAAACCCTTCCAACAGGGAAAGAGTTGGCGACACCATATGACCCTGTGCGTCGATAAGCCCCAAAAATTATACAACATGTAAACATGTCGGGCCGGGCATGTACAAACCTTTTACAGTTGTCGGCCAAGGTCCTGTATTTTCACACGCGCATTGCCGGGTGGCGGGTATCAACGCCTCGGGTTTTTTGGAGGCAGCATAGAAACATCGGTGCGTTGCACCGCCGTATTTGGCATACCTTTTTCTGATCATTTTCCATATTTGTTTTCAAAATTGTAAGGTTAGGACATCTCAGGTCAGGTCACCAGTACAGATCAAGTGACCTAACCTAAAAACAGTTGCAGATAGTATAAGTCAGAACTGGGTGAACTTATCAAATTGAACCTCATATCACATAATGGGCCTACCGAGTTCTCTGAAAAATTTTCCGGTGTATGACCTAAGGTCAGGTACGAGTCATGACCTCTCCATTGGAAATACATGGGAAAATTGTTTTAACTGAGTAAGTTAGCAATGGATGGTGATAGGGCATTCATTTTAACTTAATGAAATTGGCTTGGTCTTTGCAGTTCTAATGGTATGCATTTTGACCTCATTTGACCTTGACCTGGCCTCAGGTCAGGTCAAATGCCGTATTTCACCTGATTTGACCTAGCAAGATCATATTATAATCGATGTATTCGGCTTGCTACAAGGGTTCCAATGGTCTAAATCGTTTTGCTATACCTTCACTTGTTCAGATTTAATGACCAAAAACTTTTATTTACATGTTATCCCTATGACGGCATGTCTTGACCTTTAGTGACCTTAACACGCGCACTGGAGAGAGGGGCCTCGGAGGCCCCCACATGTTTTTCCAAGGTGGCCGGAGAACTCTCGTAGCCGATAAACGATACTTGGTCATATTTAACAGAATTTGATAGCACGTCGATTGGTGAAAGAATTATGAAAATTGGTAGAAAATTTGTTGACTTATAGACTTTCAAAGTCAGGCCTGCATTTTGAGATCGCCGTAATTCCGCGGTCGGATCAGTTCACTTGCACTGGAGACCGAGTGGTGACGACACAACGCCATATAACCGGGATTATATGTCAAGGTCACCTCAAATGAAGGTCAAAGTAAAAAAGATCAAGGTCCAGTTCAAAGGTCACAGGTTAAGATCATATCTGCACTTTCAAGGTCATTGACCCAGTGCTTCCGGTCAAATGGCTTTACCCGGTTTGACGTATATCATACTATGACGTTATAGCTAAGGCACATCCATGTAAAGGTCAAGGTTAAAGGTCATTCGCATTCGTCAAACGCACAACTCTGCTTGAGAGACCTCACTTTGAGAGATTCGCCTAATAGTGATGCTAGAACGTCATCTATAAAAAGTATCTGGGATTGCGCAGCGCTATCTATCGGCCGATTTCAGTCTCAACTGGTGCGACAATGCTCCTCGAATGCTACCCGCCGGAAGGATATGAGCGTGACTTATGCCTATTTGTACCTAGAACTCACTCACGCCATCTATGTGATTGACTGGACAGCGGTCTCGATTCCGACAGCCGGACAGACAAGCGTGTATTTTCATAAAGAGACACTACAAAAATAACACCTTGCTCACGATTGACGCACAAGCACGAATGCATATGCGAGGCGCCTCTCGCACGGTTGGTTCCCAACATACCGCACCACCCCAGCCGAGCATGCTAACATACTTAAGCACAGTGGCGGATCCAGGACTTCAGGGGGAGGGTTAGCGGGTTCGAGCCTGCCTCATCCTTACCTCGGATCAGCCTCCGCCTATGGCTGAGGCACTCGGACATTTCGGGGGACTTGCACCCTCTCCCTATCCCCCTTGTATCCGCCACTGCTTAAGCATATCTCGGGAAATGATTGGACATAACAATTGTGCATCATTATTGTATAATTCTAGGCCTGGGTGGCGCACTTGGTTAGTGCACGCAATCGGCTCAGTTTATGGCATTCTGTAAGTGCAGGGTGTCGTGGGTTCGAGCCCACCCAGAGGCAGGATTTGCTGCCCTGCCCCCTAGCTCAAGCCTAGTTTATTCCTGTTTCCCCTCCGACGCCATATGACCTTAGCAGTTGGTTCGTCGTTAAACCCAAAACTAACTTGTGCAATTTAATTGTATTTTAAACAACATAGTTTAAAGAACCAACTTCAGAATATTGGCACATGAGTAGTGCAGATGTTTTAGATCATAGGCGGTGACAAATTGCCAGCCCTTCACAATTCAGCCCTATTCCTGCCTGGGCCGCAGGGGAAGGGGTGGATTCCGCCCACATCTCATGCTTGTTTCATGATTCCTCCAAAACGGCTCGCGAAAGCCTTCTGAAGCTTTCTGAATTTTCGGAAAACGAAATTTGGCAGATTTCCTGAAAGTTGTAAAACAATATATGTACCAGGAGCAGAGCTATGGCTCAGTATTTAGAGAAGATTTGCTCGCAAACCGAGTGTTGTTGTGTTCGATATATCCTTTGTACAACAATGCTGTCTGTAAAAATATTGACAGCTCTTAAAATTGTTGATTACTATGAATGAGATGCCTGGTGATAGTTCATTTACATTGTCATGCAATTTTTCCCAGAGGCGGTTACAGCAATTTGTTTTTTAATGTAATTGGATTGTATCTACTCCTGCAGAGAGAATATGCCGCTTACTGGACAGGAATAAAAGAAGCCATACCATACTCCCAGCCCTGGATTATATGATAATAAGGTGTCATTGGCGCCTTCAGGTGTAGCTAATATGGGGTTTCACGCATGCATTGTGGAAGCGTTTTGTACATGGGTGGATCCAACTATTATCGGCGGGGGAGGGGCAGCGCTGTGGGGTGCCAATTTTTGTAGCTGGGGGTGCTAATGTTTCTGTTCTTTGTTCATTTTGAAAAGGGTTTGCAAACAAATTGGTCCAAAAAGTGAATTCGAGTTAGGAAATTTTATTTTTAAACATTCTAGGGGAAGCCCATAGTTTTGACTGACTTTGAATTATGTTCCAGGAGTAATAAAATGCAATATATTTCTTTTGTGCTTATTTTATTGGTGTAGTGCAATATGTGTACTTCACCAAATCGGCACAAGGCGTGTTCAAGGCTCGGTGGGGAGGGGTCGCGTGGTGGATTATAAAACCTGCATGCATGGTGTTGGGAATGGTGGTGGTTTTGTCTGCTGTTGGACTGAGGAAGCGGTGCAGGCGTAGGGAAAATTGTGTGCATGTGGGTGGGTGGGCTGTGCCTGTGCTGTCTGTGGTATCAGCTAAATAAAACTTTGAATACCTAAAGGGCTCGGGTGAGAATTTCTATCTCTTCATGTAGGGTGCCTAGTCAGTTACCCAGTATTTTTTTTTCTTATTAGGCAGTGCAACATGGTTCCATGTGTTTTTGGGGTTGTAATGTTTTAAAAACAGTCTTAATTCAACAATAGTTTTTTAATGCCGCCGTAAATGACCAAAGTGGTTTTTGGAAGCCCATGTTATCAGGATGGACCCATTAAGAGTGTCCTTCTTAGAGAATTCCGTCGCCTATGGTAGGGGGATGATAAATCTCGATGTTATCGTTGCTCAGTTGCCACTTAACACATGATTCTATACGAAAAATGAAAACTTTTGGTGGTTTTGTTATGGGTCTAGCTTTCAAAAAAACTTCGACCATGGGCAATTGAAATTTTTCCTTTCTGCCAGTCATTTCCCGTACCGCTCGGGTGTCCAATCGGTCCTGTCCCTCTCAGTTTTTCGTGAATATTTGTGAGCGTAATTACACCAATGAAACAAAACTTTGTAAAAAATTTTAGTTGCAGAATTTAAGCTTTCCAAAAATTGTGGCAAGTCAGATAACTGACTTATGACGTCATTATTTAACAATCACACCGGAGAGGGGTGTGGCACTAACTCGCACTGGAGGGTACTGGTGAGCCCCTCCTAAGATTTCGGAAAATAAGAGGCGTAGAAAAACGCCGGTTGGGGGGGTGGGTGGGGGCTATGGTGTTCTAAACCATGGCTTATTTTTATTTACCTAGGTCAGTTTCTTTAAGGTCAAACGAGGTCATAAAGGTCAAATACTGGCCATGCTGGGTACCTTTTGGAAAATGATGTGATCATGCGGGAAAAGGGCGGGAATAAGCTAAAGGCGGACCAGAGTTATAGATGAAAGATCGCAAATAATCTTTCTTGCTTTTTTGAGGTTCAGGCCATTCAAGGTCATTAACCTATAAGGTCACAATATGGTATAGGCTACCTATACCTATGTACCTATGTACACTGCTACGAACACCATAGCAACTGTTTGATGGGATATGATGATTGACATTTACCAATGAGCTTTGACCCCGACCTTTGACCTCGACCTTTACATTGAGGTACCTTAACTATGACGTCATAGGATAATATACGTCAGACCGGGTAACGCTATATAAACGCAAGCTCTGGGGGTCAATGACATTGAAAGTGTAGATATGACCTTGACCTGTGACCTTTGAAATTGGCCTTGACCGTCATTTGAGGCGAACTTAACATATCATTCCGGCTATATGGATTTGTGACGTCACCACTCGGTCTCCAATGCAAGTGACCTGGTCCGACCGCGCGATTCCGGCGATCTCAAAATACAGGGCTGACCTTGAGAGCCTATGGGTAAGACGAAATTCAACCGATTAAAAACAAAATATCTTCGCTAATCAACAAGCCGCTAAATGCTCTCAAATGTTGCCAAGTATCACCTTTCGGCTACGAGCGGTTCTCCGGCCATCTTGGAAAATAGGTGAGGGGGGCTCCGAGGTACCCCCCAGTCCATGTGTTAGCCCTTTAAGCCAGTTTTGCTATTCCAAAAAGTGGAAGACTAAACCAGAGTGCAACTCGGTTGTTAAAAGAGCTAGATTCCAATTTTCAGATCACTCCAAAGCTCATGGAATATATAGTAGGAAATTCTGACAATAATTTTGAGGTCAGGTCAACAATGAGGTAACCAGATGTCACCAACGCACACCATTATAAAGTACATTTTGCCTATGTTTTCGAACACAAAATACAGCAATCCTTTTGCTTCATGACACAGGACTTCAAATGGTATGCAACATGACCTTGACATGTCGTTATTTGACCCTGACCCGAGGTCCTTGACCTCAGGTCATGGTCAAATATAAGGGTATTCCGTAACCTAAGAAGGCCATGCTGCATGCCATTTGTCTCGTTGAGCTGGAACAAACACATAAATGCCGCCAGATATCTTCTAAATCCTCGCACCGGGCCGTCGGAGCGAAGATGAACCCTGTCCGTTTCCTTGGTGAGGCCAGATGATGCTTCCCTTCCACGCATAGACACATTGTTACAGTGGCAATAAAAGTGAAATCAAACGGAAATAACTACTTCTGAAAGCCCCTGCAGACACAACAATCAGTTAGTGCCCAAGCACCTTGTATCAAGTCAAATTAAGGCAGTAAAATTCTTATGTAGAACATACCAACTACACCAGAACTCCCGGTACCCGTCAGATTCTGGGGGAAAGGAACAAGGCCGAGAGTTCAGGTAGCAGGGTAGTCTTGATGTAAGGTTAAAGGCATGAACTACCCCAAGAAAGCAATATCGTACATAACCCTGATTAGTATGGGCCAAATGGTCTTCATGACACTAAAATCATAGCTATACAGCGTTTAATCGAAACTTTTTAACACTCTCAGATAATTTTGTTTACCCTTAGTGACCTCTACTAACATAGCTATGACATCTGTTTGTGACATATCACATTTTTTCAATTCAACAGCTTTTGAATGTCATCCAGAAATTTCGTCTTGCATTTCTAAGAGTGAGCTAGATTTCCACTTCGAAAAATCACTATGCATGGGCATAGGAATGACGTCATAACTCAGTGACCTGACCTAACTAGGTCTTTTTTGTCAAAGATGTTGCCAAATTTGTCAGGTAACAGATACGCATACTGGCATTGCCTTAAAACAAATACTTTTGGAATTATTTGCAAGAGAAACTGAGAGTAGCAGGTCCAATGGAACACTCAGTGGGTGCCGGAAAACAAGCATCAGAGACGAAATTTTCACTTGCCCATGGTCGAAGTTTTTTGCAAGGTAGAACAATATCTTCTGCACCCAAAGTCTCCATTTTAACCCTAGAATCACCTTCTGAGTGGCAATAGGTCTAATCCAAAAATTATTTTTTCACCATCGTTATCATCCCCCCCCCACATGGGTTTCGCCATAGAGTCTTAATTTTCGAAATATGGCATTAGAAAGGGTGAATGTGCCAAAACATCAACAATATTTTGATTCCCGAATGAAGTTTTGTTTTTTTCCACGACCCAGCACGGAGCAAAACGGCACGTGCTCTTCTGGTATAAGATACCTATCTGATTATACTTCCGAAGTGTTCTCTATAAGACCTCACTTTTTTATAACTCGTCCGATCGTTAAGTTGCCGGACCCCCTCTCCTCCGGCCCCACAGAAACCTATCATGGCACTCCGATTTCAGCTAACTCGGCCGCTGGCTAGCCTGTGCTGACTGCCGCCGTCTCGCCTGTACCAAAGAGCAGCCTCGGATGGTGGATCATACAATCAAGCCAATAGAGAGCAAGGTATGGCTAGGAATGTTTGATAAAGATAACGCTAATACATTACCCGGCTTATGGCTTAAAGATATACTATCTGCATCTACTAGCTGGCTTTTTCACAATACAAGTGAACACGCCTCCACCAATCAGCGGCCACCATCCGTTGGATGCGGTTTGCCTGCGGGCACAGAGGTTAGAGAGGTCGCGCTCGGCGCCGCTGCTGCCGAGTTCAAACATCGGTGGGGAGGGGTCGCACGGCGGATTATAAAGCCTACACGCGTGGTGTTGAAAATGGTGGTGGTTGTGCCTGCTGTTACTGAGGGAGGGGTACAAGTGGATTCTGTGCACGTGGGTGGATATATGGGCTAGGTGTTTGTGTAGTCTGCGGTGTCAATAGCCTTTGAAACCCATGAGCTTATTAAATAAGTTCGGTATGTGAATATGTTGGGCAAGCAAAATTGCAGGCACCGATTTCGAGTCCTTAGTATTTTCGGCACCAAAGTGCATGATAAAGTTTTTTAAGATTTTTCAATTGACATACACTTATTGGCAATATAACACACACGTTGCATGTTAGATCCATACCTAGAAGACATTTCAGGCCACGGGTGGAAATCCTGGGGGGTCAGGACCCCCTGGATTATGGGTCTCCCATAGGCTTTGTATAGGGCTTGTATGCATGTGCCAGCCTGAACCCACCTAGGACCCCCTGGATCGAGAAGAGATCTCCAGCCATGTTTCAGGCGTATGCAGCACTGGAAATTTAAGATGCTTAAATTATCATTTGAGGCGGAGAGATAAGTAGTTTTGACCATGCTAACTAGGAGGATCCAATGCAAATCATAGTGTGCACGAGACAGTTAACCCTCGCCCACCGGGGGGCCATCGATGGCCCCCTAAGGTTTTTCCGGGATAGCAGAAAAACAACGAGGCGCAGCACCGCGGTTGAGGGCTCTACCTCTCACTGCATCATTTTCCCATCATCCCTGAAATTTTTACCCGGGTCACCCAAGGTCAGGTCACCAGACGAGGTCAACCAAGGTCACCTCACTTCACTTTAGAGCTCTGTAAGAGCCACATTTCAAAGTCGATCGATTTGAAACTTCCTACACTTCATGACCCTCCAGGGTCTACAAGGTGTATATCCGGGATTTTTCGATTTCGTGCCCTGAGGTCAGGTCACGAGGCGACCCTCCCATTGGAAAAGCATGGGAAAAGCTATTTCATGATATAAAAGCCACAAAAATGATTGCAAATACTCAGACTGCTCAGAACAACGTTTTTGGACACCCTTTCACGAATCCCAGGGGTCATATTTGCCCTTTGACTTTTCCAAGGTCATCCAAGGTCACTAGAGGTCAAAAACAGTATTTTGACAATAACTTTTGACCTAATTGAGCTAGAGCGGTGAAACAAACACCATCGTGTTTGTCTTGTCACTGGCTTTCATTTGATATACAGCAGGTCACTTTTGACCTTTCGTGACCTCAGGTCATATTAGGTCACGAGGTGACCTCTGGCGGTCAAACCACTGGCGGGAGGTCTTTACGTTCCACATAGCGGAAAAAGTACTGGCAATTTGCTATCAAATGTACTTTACCAGGCCTCAATAGCTCTAATGACATAAGAGTTATGCCCAGTTTGCTTAATCATTGCATATTTGAGTGAAAATAGCCGATCTTGACCTAATTTGACCTCTGGAGGTCAAACCATTGACCTGAGCACTAAAACATGCGAAGTGATTTCTTACTGAATTCACGCGAGCTTTCTATTGCACTTTGCAGATTTGCGCTAACGCCCATATTTTCGGAGTTAGAGGGGGCCATCGATGGCCCCCCCGGTGGGGGAAGGTGGCGCCGGACCCCCGGTGGGGCGCGGGTTAACTGAATGTGTACGTATACGTTAACCCTCGCCCCTGTGGAGCAGTCGTAACGCCCCTTCTTAGGTTTTTCCGGCGGCACCGAAAAAACGGCAACGCAAAGCTCCGCCCAACTTGGTACACCTTATCCTTGATCGATTCTATAAGTTTTTGAAAAATTTTGCGTTTGCATCATCTCAGTCCAGATCACCAGGCCAGATTAAGTGACCTCACCTCTAAAAATGTTTGTAGTGGCACCAGTGACAGCTGGCCTAATTGATTTTGTTGATCGGCTCAATATATTGATTTGACATTCATATCCCATAATGAGCTGACAGAGGACCAAGGGGTGTGGTAACAGGATTTCCTATATTGATGACCTGGGGTCAATGACGGGTCACAACCTCTCCATTAGAAATGCAGGAGGAAAATGAGAATTTTCCGAAAATGACTGTATTTCTTCAGATATGGCGTAGAAAATATTCCGATTCTTCAGAGAGTAGTATCCTAGGCTCCTTTCCAGGTTCATGCTGCAAGGCTGGACTTGTGACCTGTGGGAGGTCATATGGGACTAATTAAGAAAGTTTTCAGATTTGAGCGAATAACTTCGCGGGAAATGACGATAGAGTTTTTCTTTTGATACCATTACGTTTGACTTATCATTGTGAGTCCATTGATATGCATATTGACTTCCTCATGTCAGATGGTATCCTTTGTCTGACCTTAGGTCAGGTCATTTTTGTGTTTTGAACCAGCATGTTCATATTATGCATCATCCGATTTTTAGTAGCGAGAGAAAGTGAATGGCGCCTAGAAATGAACCTTAACTCAAGTCAGTCAGACGCTAGAGCCTTGAAACCTTTCCTTAACACGCGCACTGGAGGGGGGGCCTCGGAGCCCCCCCCACCTGTTTTTCCGAGGTGGCCGGAGAACCGCTTGTAGCCGAAACACGACACGTGGTCACATTTAACAGAATTTAATAGCGCGTCGATTGGTGAAGACTTTTTGAAAATCGGCCGAAACTTTTTTGACTTATAGGCTTTCAAAGTCAGACCTGCATTTTGAGATCGCCGTAAACGCGCGGTCGGACCAGTTAGCTTGCATTGAAGACCGAGTGGTGACGTCATAACGTCATATAAGCGGGACTATATGTCAAGGTCACTTCACATGAAAGTCAAGGTCAAGGTCAAAGGTCACAGGACAAGGTCATATCTGCACTTTCAGGGTCACTGACCACTGTGCGTCCGGCCAAATGACGTTACCCGGTCTGACATATATTATGCTATGACGTCATCGGTAGGGTACCCCAATACAAAGGTCAAGGTCAAAGGTCATTGGGAAAGGTCAATCCTCACTTCCCGCCAAACAGTGGCTACAGTGTTGGTCAAAGTGTAAATAATAAGTAGTATACCATATGGTGACCTTAAAGGTCAATGACCTTGAATGGCCTTGACCCAAAAGTTGTGGGGAAGCCTCTTTGAGACCTCTTCTCTATGAACCTTGTCTGCCTTTAGCTTATTCCCGCCATTTTCCCGCATAATCACAGCATTTACCAATCGATCCCCAGCATGGCCAATATTTGACCTTTACGACCTCGTTTGACCTTGAAGATATTGACCTAGGTCAATGAGAATTGGTCATCATGTAGATCACCATAGCCCCCACCCACCTACCTAGTGGCGTTTTTCTAACCCTCTTAGTTTCCGAGATCTTACGGGGGCTAACAGGCCCCCACCCTCCAGTGCGCGTTAGTGCCAGACCCCCTCCAGTGCGGGTGTTAACACGCGCCCCGCTGGGGGCGAAATTCGCCCCCCCTCCTGGTTTTTCCCAGATAGCTCAAAAACGAAGAGACGCAGAACAACGAAACTTACGGTACCTTATTCCTGATCAACTTTACACATCTGACCAAATTTTTGAGTTAAGGTCATGTCAGGTCAAGGAGCTATTCAGGGTCAAGTGACCCGCCCTCAAAACCTAAAATTACGAGTTTGAAGCAGCGCCCAGGGAACATTAGCAGACCGATCAGTTTGAAACTTCCACAATATGATAAGGTCAATAGGGTCTACAAATCTGCTATCTCGTAATTTTGATATTGGTGACCTAAGGTGGGGTCAATTTTTTGGTCAGCCCATTATAAGTCTATGGTGAAAAATAGAATGGACTCGTCTTCAGGAAACACTGGATAGACAAGGATGAAAATCCTCAAACTGTCTACTGTCCTTAATATACCTGTAAACTGTCCACGATCTTGACCTTAAAGTTGAGTTTTTGAGCATCTGACCTCTCAAAGGTCATATCAGGTCACGGGAGCAGTGGGTGATTGTTTTGCCAATAACTTCTCACTGAATTGGGATAAAGCTCCCATTTTGCTTGCATTGTGTTTATATTGTCACGGGGAGTCGATTGATATGTAACATGACCATACCAGGTTACTCTGTGACCCTGACCTAGGTCGAGGTCAAGTCATTTTGACTATTTGACCTAGTAAGGTCGTATTATACATCACTCGATTTGCCGCGATGAGAGGAACCAAATTATGCATAAAGATTTGTTTTAGCTCCCCTGAGGCCAGATCTAGAGAGGGAAACGTACACTGCTCTGTTGTAAGCCTATGGAACATTCTTTGACCTATGCTGACCTCAATATTGACCTAACATAAAAATTATTCTTATAAATTCCCTTCGTCTTGTCAAGAGCTTTCGAATACCGCCCGTAATTTTCCTTTAGCTTTCGTGGGGAACGAGATACGGGGGGCGAAAAACGCCCCCCAGCGGGGCGCGTCATGCAAGGGACCCCACCGGGGCGCGTGTTCACGTATCACGTTCTTTGACCTATCATGACTGCAATACTGACCTGAGAAAAAAGTGTCCAATATGTTTTTTATTATCTCTTATGTGCTATCCAACAGCATGAGGGTTTTTGCTATCCCGCATAGAAACCGAAATCTAAGGGGTGTTGACCCCCCTCCGCTCCGCCCACTAGGGGAATTTGGATCGGAAGCCCACTGGGGCGGGTGTCAATGGCGTGAACATCGTTGTATGCTTTTAGCGTTGGCCATCTCCCTATCATATCCTTTCGATGCCACCGTCACTCGGCCTCCAGGTAGCCAGAAGCCACTGTACAAGGCCGTCTAACCAGGACTGTCTGACTTTCTATTTTTCGGAAAAAATTGGCTTGTATGAGCACGCTTACATTCCGGAGCATACGCAGCGGAGCATTGCAGCACTGCAAGGTTCAGCTACTAATCTCCTGGGTGATGTTGCGTTCCTAAATATTGTTAATGATTATCATTAGCGGTCAATAGTCGTGTACCGTTATGAAATCAAGACATTCAACACTCGGCTTTCGAATTCTGTCTAATTTGGTGGAACCGAGCCTGTGTGCGACGTCACAAGCCGTGCTAAGCATGAAACATTGTGCACGCTAGCAAAGGAAACATTTTTTGGTACTGATGCTTATGTTTCAGGCCAAAATTTTCCATACTGACCGACGATTGTTACGAGGGTGCGAACGACCATTAATAAAAAACATTGAACGTGGTAAATGCTGGCAAAGAAAATCATGTTTAAATGCTGATTTTTTAGGGGAAAAATTACGATACGCAGCAAAGATCGGTACGATGATGTGGAACTTATAGATGATTTCTTTCGAACGACAGGATTTTCTGTATGACTATAGAGGCTGGCGTGCCCTAATAGAATATAAAGCCCAAATAATCAATAAAAAACTGAACGGCTACGGTTTTGAGTATGGTCAAAATGTCTAAAATCAAATTGTTAAATTTGTATAGCACGACATTTCTCAGTGAAAACGGTAACCGAACGTTCTCGAATAGTGATGGGTTGTTCCTCCGATTTTAATGAGCGGTATTATGCAGATGTGTGAACTTATATCTATCTGAGGATACCCGAGCAAGCACCCCCGCAAAAAGTGTCGAGTTGTTTTTAAAATATATTTAACCTTTTATCGTTTCTTATTGTCAGGTTCCAAAAGGACTCTGTGATGTATAAAGCGAAGGTAGTATGATGCTATATCCTTTTATATGGTGGCCATTTTTTCGTAAAATGTGGACACCACTGATAGAAAAAATGACACCTTTTCGCTATTTGGTGACACTATCAAAAAGTCCCCACTAAAGGGGAGCTCGGCCAACCCCGCCAAGTAGCGTCACTACCCCCGAATCCGGTGTCAATACAGGGTCAGACACCATATTCGAGAGTTTTTGTAGGATTGGGAGAAGAGATGACTCCAGCCAAAAGCAGTCACGACCCTCATCAAAAGGTGTCGCGACACCCATCTGACTCCTTTCCTGACCACCATTTCAAGGGTACCTGACACTGATTTCTGGTGTACTTCTTAAGAATTACTCTAAATCAGGGTGTCAATACACATGTATTGATGCCATCTTATTGTGTAATTATAGATTGACTCCTCACTTGTGACCCCGTATCTTAGCGTCCTTTTTCTTGCGACCCCTTTCTCCACCCCGTCAGTCGTAAAAAGTAATGGTGGATGAGCATTTCTTTATTTATATTAGTTTACCAGTTTAACACACAACCACCGAACATGTTCTCAACCACGGTACACATTCTATCAGCAATAATTTTACACATGGATGCCGAAATGCTGCACCAATATCAAAGTTTTCTGAGTTATTATGCAGTCACCACATTCGGATATAAACACGTGGGCTTTGTCTTGGAAAAGCCTTTGCATTATCGTGATACACACGCGGTGGCAAAATGCACAGCGCTCTCACGTCCTTGTGTCCACGTCCACGTCTGCATCTCTCGAACTAGTGACTCAGAACACTCCCGCACGTAGTCACTGAAATAGCTGATGCCTTTTCAACAACTACGATAGGAGGTACTCACAATGTTGGGTGGAATATTTTGCTCATGATTTGGAAAATGTTTGGCAAAGACAGCACGTTCAGGTTGTTTACCCAGATATGGAAGAAAAAAACATCGTGCTGGTGTTCAACGTTAAATATTACAAACAGGTTCAGTCTACTCCCTGGAAAGGATGGAATTGGTTAGATCAGATTCTGGAAATGCATCGTAAATGTTCGCATGCGGGGCTCGTATAGCACATGGTACATAATGACACGGTGTTCTAAAGAGAAATGGAGGTCAAATGCAACGTAAAGGGACAAAGGATGTGAATAATTACAGGGAATAGAAGCTGTGAGTTTTTGACGTATGACTGCAGCCAAAACTAATAGCCGGTTGCTGCAGCCTTAACACGCGCATTGACGGGGGTCTGAGCCACCTTCGCTTTGACGAGGGGCGGGTACCCGCCCCTAAGATCTCGAGAACCACGGTAGGTAGCGAAAAATGGTAAACGGCGTTGGGTAGCCCATCCACTTCTCCATCGAAAATATTTGAATCATTTTTTTTCAGGTCACATTTAAGGTCACGAGAGGTCAAAACATGCTGTCATAGGGATAACATGTAAATTATGTTTTTTCGGCCATTACATCTCAACACGTAAAGATAGAGTAAAACGACTTAAAACTGTATGAATCCTCGCAGCAAGCCGAACCGAATGATATATAATTTGACCTTGCTAGGTTAAATCAAGGATTTGACCTGACCTGAGGTCAGGTCAGGGTCAAATTATATAAAATTTATATAATTAGAACTGCAAAGTCAAGGCGAGTCTAATGCAGCTAAAATAAACGCTCTATCACCATCTGTTACCGAGGTATTCAGTAAAAACCATTTTCCCATGTATTTCCAATGGAGAGGTCATGCCTCGTACCTGACCTTAGGACATTGATATCAAAAATACCGGAACATATTTTAGAGAACTTGGTGGGCCCATTATGTGATATGAGTTTCAATCCGATAAGTTCACCCTGCTCCGACTTCTGCTGTCTTAAACTTTTTTAGGTCAGGTCACTTGACAGACAGACAGACAGACAGACAGACAGACAGACAGACAAAAAAGAAGACGAAAAAAGACAGAAGAAGACAGAAGACGACAGACAGACAGACAGACAGACAGACAGACAGACGTGTATTTTCATATTTGACACTTAAACACATAAGACATGGTACGCGATTGGCGCAAAAGCACGAATGCTTAAACAAGGCGCCGCTCGCACGGTTTGGTTCCTGACATGCCGCACCACCACGGAGGGAACCACCCAGTGCCGCCACTCAAAGTACATAAGCCGCCGAGTGCCGACCACGCAGCGCCACCTCTGCCCGGCCCGGGCTGGTCAGAAGCAGTTAATCGAAGCGTTTTGTTTTATGAATATATTTGAATATGATTGGGGTTACTTTGCTAGAGTTTGACTTATTTAATAAAGAACCATGAAGAATGATGTTTAGTTTTGATTGTTTATCTATGTTGCTCATGTTCATACCGGTTACAGAATCTATTTCTTGAAACATAGCCATTCTCGCGTGGTTAAATAGTTGACAGTTAAGCAAGTAGTGGGGTGTATCCTCTTTTGTATGGCCGCAAGCGCAGTGGGGAGTATCGGTTGCTTGTATTTGAAACTGGTGTGCGTTTAATTTGCTCATTCCTACCCTCAATCTAGTCAAAATATAGTTTTCTTTCTTTTGGCCCAGAGAGTAATAGAGAGGAGGAGGAGGTGTTCCTAAAATATGTCTGATTTTGTTTTTGAATTTCTTCTTAGAGGCAATATCTCGTATATTTTGGGGTAATAGGTTCCATTGTTCGATAGCGTTCGGAAGAAAGGATTTTTAAAGCCGAGTGTTCTGTGCCGCGGTACTCTTATTCTTTCTGGATGTCTTAAGGCTCTGGGCATATGATTTTCTCTTGTTTCGGGAACGACGTTGCGTATAAATTGAGGTACGGAGGGGCTATTTAGAAGATTATGAAAAAATACAATTTTGTTGATTTTCCTTCGTGTTTCAAGTGAGCTCCATCCAAGGTCTTTTGTCAATTTATCCGTTGGTGTTCGTAGGAGAGTCCCTGTCACTAGTCTGGCGGCTCTATTCTGTAGTCGTTCGAGTCTAAGTTTGTCGTTTGCTGTGATGTGTCCGTCATAAATAATGTCGCAGTAGTCAAAGTGGGGCCTTACATAAGTCGTATAGATTTGATTTAAGATTGTTCTTGGGAGAAACTTTGCCAGAGGGTAGACTGGGCTTAATGTTATATTTACTTTTTTGATAATTTGATTTATGTGTTCTTTGAATTTTAAATCATGAGAAAGAGTAATTCCTAGGTGTTTGTGTTTTTCCACCACTGGTACTGGTTCACCACCAAAGGTGAGTTTTGGGACTTGTGGTTTGTTTTTTAAAGAAAATGTTTGCTGAACTGTCTTTAGTGCATTAAAAGTAATAAACCATTTATTTCCGTAACTATATATTTTGTCTAGGTCTGCCTGAAGTGTGGTTTGGGTGGCGATGAATGTTTCGGTAGAATGAGCCGCATACAAGGGTGTGTCGTCGGCGAAGCAAAGTATGTCGTGGGTCGTTTGTTTTGTCAGGGAGTTTAAGTAGAGGAGGGCGAGGAGGGGGCCAAGAACAGATCCCTGAGGACAGCCTGCATTTAGTGAGAGTGTAGACGAAGTGGAATTTTGCAAGCTAACACGTTGTCTTCTGTCCGTGAGATAAGATGTGAGCCAGTCTAAAGCCGCAGTCAGTCCGAATTCACGTTTGCATTTTTCTAAAAGTCCTCTGTGCCAAATTTTGTCGAAGTAGCGCGAGATGTCAAGGTACACTGCAGTGAAGTCTCGTCCCTCATCTAATGACTCGTTTAGTTTGTGTGTCAAATAAAATACTTGCATGTGCGTACTGTGTCCTGGACGGTATCCACTTTGTCTGTCAGTAAGGAGGCTATTTTCTGACAAGTGTTTGTATATTTTTCGGAAGACAACTTTTTCAAAAACTTTAGATAGGCAGCATAGAAGGCTGATCGGTCTATAGCAAGAAATGTCGGATGGGGACCCCTTATTTTTGAAAATAGGTTTTACATTGGCGAGTTTCCATGCTGACGGGAAAATACCGAGTTGAAGAGATTTGTTGAAAAGCTTCGTAAGTGGGTCAGCTATGAGGATTGCGGTAAGTTTTAATAGTTTAGTTGGGATCTCGTCGGGACCGGTTGATTTATGGGGCTGTAACTTATTTAATTCATGTAGTACTTCGCGTTCGGTGACCACCAGGGGAGCAATTTCTGGGACAGGGGAGTCTGGTGGCTCAGTAATAATTGTCTCGGGCTCTTCTATGTCTAGTGTTGATTGGGAAGCAAAATAATTGTTTAACATGTTGGCCTTCTGGTCATCGTCGTTGATCAATGTTCCATCTTCTCTCACTAAAGGGGGGATTTCACTTTTAATTTTACGGCCAGTCAGTTCTCGCAAGATAGAATGATACTTGTGAGGGTTGCTTTTATACTGAATGAGTTGGTTTGTTTTCAAAAGGATATAGTGGTTTTTAATTTGGCGTGTGTCGTTTGTGACCTTGTTTCTCTGCGACCGCCACCTTTGCCAGGCAATTTTTGTCTCTGGATGATTTTGATCTTTATGCTGGGCCTGCATAGTTTTTGCTTGTTTAAATAGTCGGTCTCGTTTTCTCATCGCAGATTTAAGGGACTTAGTCATCCATGGTTTGTCTTTTGATTTGAAAGTAATAGTTTTTAAGGGAATTGTTTCTGCTGCCGCGTTTTTTAGGGTGTTTGTGAACAAGTTCACTGCAGTGTTCATGTCTTTGTCTAGTATGTCCTGCCAGTCTGTCGTCGTGAGAATGTTGGTCAGTCGTTGTGCATCAAGCTTACTATAATCCCACATTGTTTTATACTGTATCTGCGGGGCAGCAATTCTCTGTTTAATTGAAACATAGACCGGTAAATGATCAAGCGCAGAAAAAGATGACAGGACACCACCATTGGATATTATTTGCTTGTTGTCAACATAACACAAATCGCGTAAATTTTGAGTTTCTCCCTGTACTCTGGTGGGCTCTTCAATTACTTGAGATAGTCCTAGAGAGTCAGCTGTTGCCTCTAATTTCCGTTCAAAATGTGTCAGTGGAGAATGGGGTACATTTTTGTTTTTTAAATACATGTTACCAGCATTTAGATCCCCCATTACTATTATGCATGTTGGGTTGTATCCTTTTGCTTGATTTACACTTTCCGCTAAGTATTCAAGAAATAGCTCTTGGGCTTGAGCGTCTGAGTTTGGAGGAATGTACGTGCAACATACTATTAAGAGCATATCTTTCAGTTTAATTTTCGCCCATACCCACTCAATGTTACCTAATTCTAAATCTGGAAGTCTAACAATGGCAAGTGTTGAATGACAATACAGTAAGACTCCTCCTCCTTTTCTATTTCTATGACGTGCAAGGGGGCTATGAAAGTTACTTAAGTTATACATACAACTGTCGATAGAATCATCTAGTTTAGTTTCTACAAGGCCAAATACCCCTATGTTGTTTTGACTCACAAATGTTTCTAGCTCGTCCCTTCTATTTTCGGCTGTGATACTATTAATATTAATGCTAGATATTTTCAAATCATGCTCAGTTTCCATGAAGACAGGATTCGTAGCACCCGGGCCCGGCAGAAGCGGCGGCGCGGCAGCGGCAGCAGTTGACTGGTTTGAGTGGCCGCGAATCGGGTCGCCCCAGGCGGGGGTCAGCGGCTGAGCATTCATGAGCAGGCACTGTTCATTTGCATCTGGTAGGCAGACAAACAATTGGTCACCATCACATTATCGGTTCAATTTTACACAGTCATCACAGACAAATAACACACAAGGTAAATTTCTGGGGGACCGGCTGGCAGTCTAAATGCAAAATACAAGCATGTGTTCGTATGTGGCATGTAGTTTCATAAAAAAACACACTGGCAACTCTTCGCGTTATGACCCAGTGTAAGGATTCTAGATTCATTTTAGAAAGTGAACGAAAAACAAAAACAGGAATTACTAGAGCTCGACACAACAAAAACAGGAATTACTAGAGCTCGACACAAGAGTGCTCGATTTGAATCGGTTGTCATCCACCAAATTCAAATACCGGACTTTTCCAACAAAAAGGAAGCAGAATGCTCTAAAGACTTGGCATGGCCTATCAAATCATCTTGAAAATATAACTTGCTGGACACTCGTTAGCACTTGTTCAACGATGAGAAGTGGGTATAGGTAGTTGTATGCATCTAAACACGATTATTTAACCTCAATACCAAATTAAAAATAACTACTTGCAACAGAGTGTGGAATTGTTGAGTGTAATGCAAGCCGAAATCCACGACAAAATGCAGGCGGAAAAACAAACAAAAATAAGTTGACACTTTACCAATAAACACCATAACTGCGATCTAGATTGACTTAAATTTGTCAATGAGAACAATCTGCGTCCACAATACGTTTCAAATCTCTTGATCAGTTCAAACCAGGCTCAGCGGGGTTTTGTATAAATATCTGGGAAGCGTCGAATCAAGCGTCAGTCTTACCATCTGTCAGTGCTTCTCTTACTTCCCATGGTGGCGCCGTTTACCTCTGCCCCCACTGGCACCAGCGCTGCTGCGTCCGGCACCTCCAGCCGCGGACTGCCACGGTGCAGCTCTCGCTTGGGGCGTGGCGTGACCGCCGCTGGTCCCAGAGGCGCCGCCAGCGCGTGAACGCGTGGCGGCCGGTGAGCCGGCGCTGGATCCACGACGGCCCGCTCCACTGGTCGCCCCTGTCGCCGCCCGTTCCGGTCCTGCGCCTCGGTGACCTTGTGAGTCCGCGGCGGTAGAGCCGGACGCCTCCGGCGGTGCTGGCGCTTCTTCCGCAGCTTGCATTTTGGAGATCCCGTAATCTGTCAATCCGAGGGATGGGCTGTCGCCAACGATTTTGTGGAGATCCCTGATGCCGCGTATTTTCTTGGTTGGTCCATCATTGCTTAAGCGGACCTTCATAGCACCGGCGTCGGTCCACGCTCGAGCAAGCACGCCCTCTCTTCTGAGCTGGCGGGCTACGAACATGATTGCGCTGTTGTGGCGCGTTAGGCAATCTGCCATGAAGATGCGTGAGAGCATGTTGGGGCCAAAACACGACTCTTGGTCTACTTTGGCCTCTCTGACCGACTTCCGTTCTTGATAGAACTGGGCCCGTTTGATGTGCCGCACGAATTTCACGATGACTGGGCGAGCCTTGTTTTCCCTTATTTTGCCTATTCGGTGGGCGTTGTCGATATCGGTCTCGTGAATTATTACTCCTATGAGCCTGCCTATTTCCATAATTAGGCCTAGTACATTTTCATCGGGTGTCTCAGGGACCCCACTGACGATGATACAGTTTTTCATACTGTACTGCTCAAGTTCGTTGAGTTTCAAGTCCTGCTCGGACATTACCTGTTTCTGTTCCATTGCCGCTGACTCCCGCGCTGGCTGTTTACCACTTCACTTTAACAGCTTCCACACTTCCACACTTCAAGTCTGGCAAGCACTTGTGGGTTAGCTGGGCGAGCACTCGGGTGAGCGTCCGTCCGCGGCGGCGGCTGGTCAGGAACTTGACCTGTACTGGTGACCTGACCTGAGATGACCTAACCTTAAAATTTTCACAAAAGTTATAAAAATGATGAGGAAAAGAAATGTCAAGTACGGCGGCGCGTAGCGCCGCCGTTTGTTTGTTTTTTTTTGCTATCTCCGAAAAACCCGAAGGGGCGGATACCCGCCCCCCGTCAATGCGCGTGTTAACACACGCATTGAGTGGGATCTGAGCCACCTTCACTTTGACGGGGGCGTGTACCCGCCCCCCCTGAAATCTCGAGAGTAATGCTAGATAGATAAAACGATAAAATGCATTGTATCTTCGCTTACCTTACCCTGCTCCCATTGCTTCTGCACACAGTATGAGGCGGTTTTGCGCCGTTTTGAAGCAGCAAAAACGGAAATACTACGTTCTGTGACGTCACAGAAGAGTCAGATTCTCCAGTGAGGGGCAAAACTTCTTACAAAAGTGTTGTGATCACTCGCAAGCTCAGTGCAGAGAGTTAGACGCCTTCTTGGAAGAGTCTGACACCCTTCCTTTACCCTACGAAAGGAGTCGGACACCTTTCTTGAAAGAGTCAGACACCCTACCGACTCTCACGAAAAGAGTCAAATTCCTCATTTGGTGGTCGGGACACCTCCATTACAATGCCTGACACCCTTAATGATGTAGTAAACCCCCCCCCCACGTGTGTATTGTTTTGACGCCAGGAAGTGATGTCAGAAATGGTGTTCAAAATGAGGAGTCGCGTTACTTTCAGAAATGACACCGGCTAAAGGTTACTGGCGCCAAATGATGGGATCTAATACCCAAAAATGGTCATCAGTCCACCAAAAAATGGTGTCTCATTCGCTATATTTTAGGGTCATCTTAGGGCTGGGTGTCATTTTTTTCTTTCAGTGCCCCTAATGATTTTTGTAAATATACTCCCCTGGCCTAAAGCATTTTTAAAAGGCTCGCGGATATTTCAAATCGATCTGTCTCATTCAGTGAGCATATGCTTGCCACTGGGGCTTAGGTTTCCCCAGAGCCCTTGTCAGATCAAGTCCCGATTTATTTAGCGCCAGGAGGATACATAGACGACTGAGTTTGCCAATATGGTGGATGATTGGCACACATCTTGTCTAAACTTGAACTGGTCATAAGGGCCTAATAAACTCTAGATCAGAACAGATTAGTCGGCCATAAGCGACCAATCGGCTCAAGTTCATGATTCTTGACTTGCTTCAAAAGCCTGGTTTGACCATCGCTCGCTGGTAACAGGGCAGAGGGTATTCAAGTGAAGGTCAATTTTGCCAGCAACAGCTATTGCAAACCTTCCGAAAGTCTTATTCTGATCTTATGCACTCGTAGGACTTGGCTTAGTCAAACAACTTATTAAATTGAGCCAATTCGGTGCATTGATTTCCTTCCGTGCGTAGCCCTGCCAGATACTTATCTAAGGGGGAGGGGCGGGAAGGTTCCCCGGTTTTCTTACTTCCCAAATTGACACGGCAGTGACGGCAAAGTGACATCGGTACCAGATAGCAGGAAAATGTACCAGATTTAGGCGAATTAAAACGGAACAGTAACTTCCTATGTTACGCTGTTGTTCTCCAACTCCTATGAAATTGGGTCTTGGACACTAAAATCGAGACGGTTTTTGCCCAAAATTGGCATAAATTCGGTTGTCATGTCGTGATTAACCCGCGCCCCACCGGGGAACCGGCGCCACCTTCGCCCCCCGGGGGCCATCGATGACCTCCCTCTAACTCCGAAAATATTGGGGTTAGCGCAAATCTGCAAAGTGCATTAGAAGCTCGAGTACATTCAGTAACAAATTACCTCCAATGTTTAAGCGCTCAGGTCAATAGTTTGACCTCCAGAGGTCAAGTTAGGTCACGATAGGATATTTTCACTCAAATATGCAATGCTTAAGAAAACTGCACATAACTCTTATGCCGTTAGAGCTATTGAGATCTGGTAAACTACATTGGATAGGAAAATGCCAGACCTTTTTCCGTTATGTGGCACGTAATGACCTCCCGTCCGTGGTTTGACCTCCAGAGGTCACCTTGTAACCTCATATGAACTGAGGTCATCAAAGGTCAGAAAGTGACCTTGCCGTATATTAAATGAAAGCTAGTGATGAGACATACACGGTGGTGTTTGATTCAACGCTCTAGCTTAATTAGGTCAAACGTTATTGCCAAAATACTGTTTTTGACCCCTGATGACCTTGGATGATCTTGGAGAGGTCAAAGGGAAATATGGCCCCTGGGATCTGTAAAGGGTGTCCAAAAACGCTTTTCTGAGCAAGCCGAGTATTTGAAATCGTTTTTGTGGCTTTTAGATAAAAAGACAGCTTTTTCCCATGCTTTTTCAATGGGAGAGGTCACCTCGTGACCTACGTTTAGGTCACGAAATCGGAAAATCCCGGTTATACACCTTGTAGACCCTGGCAGGGTCATGAACTGTAGGAAGTTTCAAATCGATCGACTGAGAAACGTAGCTCTTATAGAGCTCAAAAGTTGAAGTGAGGTGACCTTGGTTGACCTCGCCTGATGACCTGACCTTGGTGACCCGAGGAAAAATTTCAGGGATGGTGTAAAAATGATGGGGTGAGAGATAGAGCCCTTAACCGCGGTTCTGCCTTTCGTCGTTTTTCTACTATCCCGAAAAAACCTTAGGGGGGCCATCGATGCCCCCCCCGTGGGGCGAGGGTTAAAACTTAAGTGCCACGGCAAAGATTCCAGGAATAAGAAGGCCTCCCCTTCCCCTCTTAGGACCCAGAGGCCGCCCTGCTGATTTCGGGGGCCAAAGGCACCTGATTGGCTACAGCCTGGGTACAACAGTAAATGGTGAAACAAAACGCAAAGAATGAACCACCTAAATTTTTCTTATTTCACCGTGAGCCACCCCTGATTGTGAATCAGCTGCCCCCAGCATACCGCTGGGGGTCAGCTGTCTTGCACAGAGCCGCTCTAGGGTTGAGAAAGGACAGCCAATCGTAAAATACGAGTGTTCAACCACAAATTGTAGAGGCCGGCCAAAGGTGAATGAGGGTGATCCACGTTAAAGTGGGGCACCCTTAGTCTTTAAAGGGAATGTGGCACCTTCATAACGTGATTTTAACTGAGATAGCCAAGTTGTAAAGCAAGTCGGAAGACCCGGTACTCCATATACCTACCATTTGTCTTGGAACTCGATATTTCCGTAGAAAAAAGCTCAAACCTACCTCACACCAACCCCTCATCAAACCCTCGCCGGGCGGCCATTGTTGTGAGCTGCTGGTGTGACGACACATGCTGACGTCGCGATGAGCATCAGCCAATCGAAGCCCTTGAAGCATTTTAAGTACGGTAGTGGTTGCCAGATCATGACATCATCCACAGGAAAATATTTATTTATTTTCCTAGAGGAGTATTTCTAAAAACAAAATATTGAGCTTATTGAACATTTTTCAGATAAATCATGAGTGGTTTCATTATTTTTGGCTAAGAGTACGCCTAATTTCACTAAATTCCAGGATTCGACCAAGGTGCCACATTCCCTTTAAAAAGTGGCTAATGGTGGAGAACAGGCGCGCAATCGTTCAGAAGAGGGCTGCCAAAAGTGGTTAAGGGCTGTCCACTTCATCCACTTTTGGCCCCGCCCTCTAGTGCACAATTGTTTTGCTGTCCGATTACACCACAAAATTCTCCGGACTTCAAAGAGTAATTCATACGTCATCTTTGTGGAAAAAATCGAACGCCCAGCAGGAAGCAGCGTGAGAGAAAATCATGCTTGTTCAGCTCAAACCCACCCCCTCAAATGTGTAAATGTTGCGTTCATGAAGAAACTTGTGAATTTGTTCATCCAGTCTACACAGACACGTTAAATTGGGTACAGAAATTAGTCCTAAAAGTATCCAAAGCCCGTCCCTGTGTGAAGTCTGCTGTGCACTCGTTAAGAGCTTTCGAACGCCGGCCGTATATTTGGTTCAGACTTTCCAGGAAATGAGATACGGAGGTGAAAAATGCGCTTCCTCCTTACCCTAGCGGGACACCTCACGCAAAGGGCCCCAGCCGGGTGCTAATACAATTTTTCGTAGTTGTTCATTTTAAGAATTTTAAATTGATTTCTGCCGTTCAATAAACCTGTTTTGGGAGGCTAAAACGCAATGCATATTATACTATCCCCTTTTAATATGGTGGTTATTGGCATTATTTCAAATTTGGGCTCCCCAGACATTTTCAGAAATCCACCCCCTGCCTATCCCACATACTCTGATTAAAAGTACCGGTAGGTATAAGGAATTTTGTATACATTTTAACCCTATTTCCGTCAGGCTCCCGGCTACCCCTATTTCCGGCAGGGGGGGCAATATCGGCCCCCCCCTAAGATCTCGTAATCTAACCGGCCGATTTTGAAAATTCAAAGTGCCATAGATTCCTCTGCTGCTAAACTTTATTTTGAAAAAAGAAAATTTCCAAATTTTTATTTTTAGGAGAAGGTCGTGCAAAATATACAATTTTTGTGTATTTTTTAGATTTTCCATAACCCTGGTCTCTGTTGTACGATTTTCACAAAACTAGTTCAGATTTACAAATAATTGACCCAAAATTTTCATATACTCGAGTTACGCAAAAATTCGAAATTCAATGGCAGTTCCAGGACCAGGACTATGAGGGGAAATATATACAACCTAAAAAGTTTTTGTTACGCGGATTAGAAGCCGTCATATACTGCTTGGCATCTTTGACACATAAATAAATGAGAAAAAAGTAAAAAAACTCATCAGGGGCGGATGCAGTAAGGTAAAACAGTGGGGTAAAATACATACCAACAATATGCGAAAGTTATGCATGAGTATATTAGTCCCTCGACTAGTTGAAATTTAATTTCTGATAATTTTTACCCTCCCATGGCAGCTCTGGGAAAGGGGGTGACATGGGCGGATCAAGGACTCGTCGTGGGGGGTGGGGGTGATTGGAAACACATTTTCAATATACAACGATATTGAGTCGCGGCGGTGATACTGGCTGGGAATATACATTTTGAAAATGTGTAGTGACTGGACACGCCTCTGGTAATCTAGAATTGGGTTATAACTATTTTGAATTTTCATATACCCAATTGTATTCGCCCTGACACGGCTGTAAGCAGTCTTCTCACTTACTAACATTTAGTCCTTCTTGATAACATTCCCCCCATTTTGAACTGCTGTAACCGCCCCTGATGAATACAAATAGTGACAATTGTGAATGCACTATCATCTCACATAAAAAAATGATGTAATAAAACCATATAACTGGTATCAGGATCAGCAGAGACGGCTTCCTTTTACAAAAAACCCATCGCATACGATAATACTTGGTTTGTGGATAGAACCTCCCCAAAAACCCAGCCATAGCTCCGCCCCTGGTAAATATATAATCTTGAAAATTTCAGAAAACCTGCCTGTACTAGTTTTAGGAAAAGTCAGGAAGTTTCAAAGTTCTATCGCAAGCCGTTTCGGAGATATTCTCGAAAAACCTGAAGGGGGGGCAATATTAGCCCCCCTGCCGGAAATAGGGTTAAGGCATGTCACTTTTTCAAGTGCATTCAATGATACAAGAAAATAAACTGTGGGTTTTTTTATCACAACAAGAAATCGGTAACAAATCGGTACCCAAAATTCTAACTTTGAATTTCAAAAAGTCGTGAGGGTACCGCCCCTAGCCCTTTCAGCCTTGGACGGCTCCCTCGGTATGAGCAGCCTTCAGTACTCTAGCGAGCCTAAATATCAGAATTAAACATCCTGGTTCGGCCCTTTTCGCGGTTGTCGGGACAAATAATTTCCAAAATAAGTGATTAAACCAGATCTATATTGCAATTAAGCTTCGTTGCTTCAAGGAGAACTAATGTAATCTACCCTTCCCCCAAATTCAGAATTCTCACACACCACTTTAGAAGCGGGCAAAAGTGTCATGCACAGAACGTTTAATAAAACGTCACTATTCATTCATTATTTCCTTCGGCCATTGAATGCATTCGAAGAACAGCTGTGTTTGAAACGAGTGGCAAAAAATATTAAAAAGCAAACATTAATTAATCATTAGTGCTCATGCTGTGTTTTAAATGTTATACAGCATCTCTTATTTTACACGTTGAATGACAAGACGAGAAAAAGGGCATCATACATCAAAGCCGATTTGCGTATGGGTGCACTTTTAGATTCAGGCAAAAACATAGATGTAATATTATCTCTCTTAGAAATAACGGCCGTCAAAATCAATGCGTCGAGTTTGCTTCGAGTTATGGTTTCCCGAGCGATCGGATGTGTGAATGAAATACTTTCCAAAACTAGTGAATAATACCCAAAGCTTCTCAAAGTGTGGGGGCACACCAAGATTGGTCACGGGGTCCTTTCATATCTCGAAATAATTCAAAGCACGTGGCTCTCGAATCTATTCTCTAGAAAAAACATGAACAGCGTCAAAATTTAGCACATTCTTCTCTGGTCAAAGTTAAATCAAACAGTTTATTTGAAATTTAGACACCAGCAAACGACTTTTGAGACAATTTGCATTTGTAAGAAGAGTAAATCAAAACAAAAATCAAGCAAATCTATCTGCTGTACCTTCTCCTCATAGAAGACATGGCAAGAAAAAGAAGTTAGAACATCGGAACCGTTGGAACTTGCAAAGCTTTAGGGCCATTCCCAAACTATGATGGGAGAACTAAATATGTTTTTGAATCGCCAAATGAAAATTGGCATATTTCTGCTCGGCTCTTTAATCGCCCTGTCATTTTCCAGAGTGGCTGCAAACAAAGAATATGCTTGCGCGCCACCTTATCCGCGTGACTGTACCGACATTCCGGCAAAGTCCGATTGCGGCAAGTACTGGACAAATCCTGGACTCAACAAACCTGTGGCAACTTACTGCAACATGGGCTCAAATGGGGGAGGTTGGGTTGTCATTATGAGGCGGAAAAAAACATGCCACAAGCACCTCGTAGATTTCGACGTGAACTGGGATCAGTACAAGTGGGGCTTTGGTTCGTTTTCTGGCGAGTTTTGGTGGGGACTAGAACACGTCTGGTATCTGACCTCCAATTTGGATCGAGAGTATGAACTGCGCATCGACATGCAAGACTTTAGAGGCTACCACAAGTATGCAGTGTACCAGAATTTTAGGATATCCAGCGAAGAGGATAACTACAGATTGGCGCTCGGCAACTACAGTGGAGATGCCGGCAATGTGTTGCAATATCATCAAGAGCCATTTTCTACAAAGGATCATCTTTCTCAGGAAAAATCACGTGGTTGTGCAAGTACTTTCAAAGGCGGATGGTGGTATAACAGCTGTTATTTTGCACTCTTTACCGGCGTTTATGGAAATTCAAAACAGCTCTGTAATTCAGGAGGCATCAAATATTTTGGTCCTCATGAATACGAGGGCTTTGGAAGATATAATCCACTTAAAGAGGTCACAATGTTTTTAAGACCAACAACTAAAGCTGTTGAAACGCGTCACGGTGATATAATTGTGTAAATGAGAACTTCGCCTCTTTGATTTTACCAAGTAGTCTATCATCTATTCATAAAATATAATGCTGGTAGGAATGCTAACATTTTCGTTTAAAACATCTGTCACCGACATGCAGACATGTGCAGCATCAGACCTACACAACAGCCATCACAACAGACCACAAAGCACGGCTACGGCCAATGAGGAATCGTCTGTCATCCATAAATAGTTTTTCATAAAACACATGGTCGGACGTATGAGTTTTCCGTTCTCTTGCCCAAATAGTCTTTTGGTACCAGTGTACTATATATATATATATATATATATATATATATATATATATATATATATATATCACACCAACATAACACATTTCGATCTGATATATCCAACGGCTCTTCTCCATCGGCAAGTCTTGCGCCTCCTGACCATGTGATGTTTGTGACATTTGCACCACGACATTAGCATCACCCAGGGCTGGCACTGCCCACTACCCACTACCCGGGTTTGTTGGGTTTTAGTGGGTTTTTTAGTCGATAAAACCCACCTGGGTTTTTTCATAAATCGTTTTCTAGATGCCCCTGAGTAAAAATATTGTCTTTTTTGCTATTCACATCAATTTTAAAGCTACTAAGCCTTGTTATGTGTAGAATATGCCAAAGTTTAGAAGAATTAGTACCATATGCCACCTCATACAACCCACTGGAAAACTGCCTTAAAAGTGCATTTGGAAATCCTTGCCGTCTTACCAGGAAAATAATTCCCAAGAATCCACATGTCATATAAATTGCACATTGTGCAACAAAGATTTTTATTATTTTTTTGCAACAGGTAAAAGTCACTGGATAAGAACAATACTGCCTCTGAATATGACGTTAGTTTTTGTCTGTATGATGCAGTTTTTTCCAAAATTCAATGTATATATTATATATATCTTAACAAATTTATAAACATTTCTGCAGGTTCAAAATATGCCAAAGTAACAGTGCAGTCTCAGATTGTGACTCTGACTGACTTTGGCCTGAGACACACGAATAGTTTCATTGTCCAGCTCATGAAGCCTCTAAGGGTTATCGTGGTGGAGTCACGTGCTGTACTCCAGGCGCGCAGCCAAGGTGGGGCGACCGCCTCTCCTATTGGCTGAACTTAAGCTCTGTAAAGAGCTTCCCGCGCGGCCTCCTGTCGTTTTCTGATTTATGTTCCCCAAGTTGATTATAAGAAGACGGACACCATCACAATGTTTGTCTCGGAGACTCTCAATAGCAAGTCTCAGGGGCCCACCAAAATTTTGAATTGGGGGCCCCCATATTCAGCTATCGGGATACCAGAGTTTATCTCTGGGCCCCCCAGACTTGGTCTCTGAAGCAGCCCCAAAAGTTTTCCTGGGGTTTCCAGAGTTGGCCTGGAGGACCCTCAAGAGCTTGTCACGGGGGGGCGCCCAGACCTGGTCTCTGAGGGCCACCAGAGTTGGTCTCCGTGGGCCCAAGAGGCTGACTTGGGGATCCGAAAAGTTTTCTCGGGGAGCCCAGGGTTGCTCTGGGATGGCCTTTAAGAATTCGTCCCGGTGGCCTCAGAGTTGGTCTCCAAGGCCTTCGAGGGTTTGTCGCGTCGGCCCATCGAGTTGATCTCGAACCTGGCTGAAAGTTGGTTTGGGGGTCCCTAGATTCGGTCCTTAGGGTCCCAGGAGGTGGTTTCGGGAGACCCCAAGAATTGTTCTTGGGGCCCGCAGTGTTGATCTCGAGAACCTTGAAGAGTTTGTCTTGGTTCGTGGGGCCCCCAGAGCTGGTCTCTGGGATCCCTAGACTCGTTTTGGGGTGACTCAAAAGTTTTTTTCTGGCGGGAGGGGAGGTTTTGTCTCAAGGCGCCGGCCAATTTTTATCAATCTGCCCAAAGAATTCGTGTTGGGGGCACCTCAGAGTTGGTCCCCGGTTCACAAAATAATACAAAGGATACCACGCTTTCTTCAGCTAGATAAGCAAAGAAGCAAGCAAGGGAGGCAAAAACAGCCAATAAAAGTCACGTGAACCACACCGATTCACTCCACAATCACATCAGCCACCGCTGACATTCTTTTTATTTTCATTAGCGATCTTTGCACTTGGAGCCCCGTGCAGTGCCCCCGAGTCTATATTCACGCCCCTTCCCCCTGAGCAAATAATGGATACACCCCTGCTCTGCTCTGAGAATTGTGATCTGGCCCTTATTGATGTACCAGACTAAGATTTCCAGCGCTAGCATTTGTCCCTGAGGAATATGAGCTGATTTAGAAAAGTGAAAGTAAATTCATGTGGGGCGCAGTGGTGCGGTACTTGTCGCACTTGCTTTCTACGGGGTCGTCTGGGTTTATTTCCGGTGGATTTCTTGAGTACGGAGAACCCGGCTCCTAAGAGAAAACAGTAATAAGAGTCGACAACGCCGTATAACCATAGCAGTGGATGAGTTGATAACCCCCCAAAAATTGTTATTCTGGTCAAAAGTCGGTTCACTTTTCTTATCCATTGGTGCCCATAAAACTATGAAGGGTTCTGCACGCAGCCGTCAATCGGGTAGTTCAGAATAGCTTGGGGAATAGGAGCTTCTTCTCCCCTCCGCCACGTGAGGCAAAGACTGATAAGGAACGATGATATTGAAAGCATCACAGTCTTAATGCGTGCTCAAACAATGGCATTAATCTAGAAACGGTGTAACGAGAATGCTATAAAACAAAAATAAAAAAACGGAAAAAACACAAAAACCCGCAAACAGCCCGGACCCACGGGCTTTTTTATAAAAAACGGGTTTTTTCCAGCCCTGGCATCACCTAGTACGTTCCGATCACCTCTCGCTCACCTTTTGCCACTGTTTTTCTTTTACCAATTGTCACCACCCTCATTCTTTCCGGACTGCGCCTGAATTACAGGAATTGATCTCGATATCAACCTTTTTATGTTCGTACTTTCGGACACCTGTTTAGAACGGTGGCAATGTGCAACTTGAATAATGGACTGTAGTAGTAAAACCCATTTGCACTTGAATTTACCATTGTAATCTTTCCTAACAATTACTGACATAGACGCAGGAATTTTTCCAAGTTAAGGGGGCAAAATGTTGTTACCGCTGGTGAGGGTCAATTATAATTCGGTTGTTACCGCTGCTGAGGGTCAAATATAATTCGGTTGTTATCGCTGCTGAGGGTCAAATATAATTCGGCCTATCACATGAAATGGTCCGGAATCGGCTCAAAGTTGGGGAACTGCCCCCAATCCGAAACTTGGGGGCAGCCACCCCCTGCTTACCTCCCCCTCCCACGTTCCTGTGCTTATGCTAACTGATACAAGCAAACATAGTTTTGTAGCCTGCACGTGGGGTGGTCATTACAGAAGACTAACACCAAAGTGAGTGCGGGTACTATCAGCACCAGTAAGGAAATACATCGAAACTAACTAGGACCATTTAGACTCAATTAATCAGCAAAGAAAAACGATATGACTGCATATTGGAACATTAGAAATGGGCCACAGGCTAAACGAAGCTTCAGTTTAGGAAACTTTGTTTATTGTTCTCATTTTCACCCGGAGCAAACTAATTGGGCTTGGCCGTCACATTTTTCTAAAACGTCTGGTTCAGAAATTAGATATCGGACTGGGATCAGGTCTTTAAAAGCCACAGTTTAACCCGCACCCCACCGGGGAAAGTTTCAACGGCTTAGAAATATAGCTATCGTAGTGCTCAAAATTTGAAGTGAGGTGACTGGTTGACCTTGCCTGGGACCTGGCCTAGTGTGGCCAGGGGTAAACAAATTCAGGGATGGTGGGAAAATGATGGTGCGAGAGGTTGTCCCCTCAACCACAGCACTGCGACTCGTCGTTTTTCTGCTATTCTGAAAAACCCTAGGGGGGACCGGCGATGCCCCCCTTCCGGTGGGGCGAGAGTTGATGAATTCCAAGACTAGGCTGACAAAGGCAGGTGCGTGCATGCACTGGCCAAACGTGAGCTTGCGAATCTGAAGGCATTTCAGGTCTCGCTTGTCCTACTTTGCTGTGTGTCGACTGGGGTACAGCTAGATGGGATATACTTGTCAAACTTATTCAGCGACCAGGTAGTGTTCTGAATGCATTGGATTATTAAACGAGAGTCATGTCTGGAGATCTCTTCTCATTCCAGGGAGGGGAGGGGGATCCTGGATGGGCTAACGCTGACACGGCAATACAAACTTATACAAAAAGTGTATGGAAGATAAAAATTAAGGGGTCCTGGCTCTCAAAGCCCCCCCCCCCCATCTCCACCCATGACGAGAGGAGTCGACTGGGTGACTACTGCAACAATTTGTACTACAAAATGTTGTGGTTTAACACGTTTGCCTCAGTGAGACACTTTTGGGAGTAAAAAAACTCGCATCACAATCATAACTGGCGTTTTATTTGGGGGACTGATAACCCTTTGTTAAGAAGCGGGCCAACTTTCCTGCACCGGAACCTGTTTCTCGAAACTTTGTGCCGATGGCATACCATTCAAGCCTCGCTCTTGCTTACCTCAGAATATTCTCGCCATGGAAGGTTTACATAGATATTTATTTGCCCGCGTTCTGCTCTAAATCATCTCTCCACGTAAAATAACTTCTTATATTTTTTGGAAAACTTCTCATATCCCTGGAGAAAGTATGTATTTTATCAATGCCGTGCTTGTCAAGTGTCTGCTGTCTGGGGGATTTTAGAAAGATGGCGCTGTATTTGACTATAGATGACACTGCAGTCGTCTTCCCTTTACGGCGAGATGAGGCCCTGCACATTGCGGCAATCACCGAGTGAAGGATTTTATGGAATTGTGTCGCTGAGTTCCTCGGTGTTACCCCAGAATGGTGCTGATATTCACGAAGGAAATAGTCTACAATTAGAGCACCTTAGCTGGTATATCTCCTGCATGAGTCAGGACAGGGACAGATCCAGCCGGTTCGTTTGAGGGGATCCAAACCCCATGTGGACGAGCAAAAAGGTGGTCGCTTGGCGAAAGCAGCGCCTATCAGTTTTTTGTGTGAATTTCTTTCACCTTCAAACAAATACATTCCGAACGGACAAAACGCTTAAAACTGTTTTTACTCACGGTCATGTTCTCCCCAATTGAGCAATTAGGAAACAAAAGTTTGCTTTTGGGGACAAGGTTTTGCCCTCTTTGTTTCGCTTCGGGGGCACGGTCGGATTGCCCCTCCCTTGGATCCGTCCCTGGGTGAAGCGAGGGGGCTGGACAAGCTGAGATAATACCGCAATACAAACGCTATGAGAGATTATGCCACGGGTCTCTTCCTCTAAGGGGCCAGAAAAGACCTGGACTTGCCTGCTTTGTCAGGAAAAGTTGTTCGAAGCTTTAACTGGCAGCAATTCAGGCGTGAGCATGCCCTACTATAATATCTGGTGAAACCAAACGTTTGTGCTTTGTATACTTTCTACCTACAAACTGCAATCTTCTGGCTTTTGGTGCTGGCGTCAGCACTCCTCTAAAAATTACCTCGGGGCGGTCGGAATTAAACAAACCCTGAGGCTAGTGTGGTCTGAGCCGATCAGACTCTGGGTCCAGTTCTGAGCCCGGACGCCTTCTTTTCTTTTATGACACGTTGTTCATCTGGGTGATTTTCTGTGGCCAGTGGCTGTCTTCAGCCAGCAAACCTCATTGAGGAAGCTTATGGCTGGCCGATGGTGGTTTTTGGATGTGATTTACAGACACTAAAACAATACTGCTAAGAACTAGAGATAGAAGTTGAGCCCCTGTCAAAAACCCCGTTTTCCTCTATGGGTTATTAAACTTTCTTATCCAATGGTATAGGCGGTCTAAGGGGAGCTAGGGGCACTTGTCCGCCTCTTGAAAGGTTGTTGGCGCCCCCTAAAATATCACTTCCCCCAGGATGCAGGTATCAGCGCCCCTGCGATACGATTTTGCGCCCACCTGCCATGTTTTGCCGCCCAAAAGTGGCGCCACCCCCCCCGACCATATTTCCCGGGACAATACCTTCTTCTACGCCGACGACACGGTAAAAATGCGCCGGTAACAACATCCGAACTGATAAGGACAGAGCAGAGACGGCGGCAGACAACCCGGGGGCCTGGACCAGACGGTCTAGAACCAACGTAGCCGGAGAGATGACCAAGATTCTGGTTATGTCAAAATGGGCGCGCGATGCAAACGACTGCATCATTGAAGTAGCTGGAAAGTTGGTTTCAGCTGGCCCCAACCTTAAGCAACTGGAAGTAACGATGGACCGACTCCTGAAATTCTGCCCCGCTGCTGCAGCCTGAGACGAAGGCATTACCGAGAAGCGCCCGACCCAGACAACTCACTGGACGAGATTAGGGCCTGGAAGAACAACTGCGGGTAGTAACTAAAGGCTGTGTGTGTGGTGCCGTGAAGTATGCCGCTGCAGCATAACTCCCCGCGACCCCGCCTTTACACGTGGAGCTGTTCAAGAGGCAGATGAGAGCAGCTGTACGGGTGATAGCGGGGTGTACCATCTCCATCCCCTCATATGCGGCTATGGCGGACAGACAGACAGACATGTATTTTCATAGACACTACAAAAAATAACACATTGTTCGCGATTGGTGCAAAAGCACGAATGCTTATGCGAGGCGCCTCACGCACAGCTGGTTCCCAACATACCGCACTACCCCAGAGGGAATCACCCAGTGCCGCCGCTCAGGGAGCAAATGATTGGGTGTGCCGCCCACTCACCGCCGCTGCCGCGCGGCCCATGGGTGGATCTATTCAAATCGTTTTGTGCTACGGACAAATTGAAAGACAGTTGAGGTCACTTTTTTTAGTTTTGTTTATTTAAGAAAGAGCCATGCGGTAGAATGTTCAGTTTTGATTGTTTATCCATGTTTCAGAGGAGGCGGGCCTGGTTCTGGTAACGGTGTGGTACCTGGCCTGCTGCCGATTTTCTGAGCGGAGCTCGCATCTCTACGGAGGCCATCACTGACATGGAGTGCAATGGTAAACAAAAGAATACGCTAGGCCATTTCTCTAAATCGTATTTGATGTCATACTTCTGTGCTGAGGCGTAAGCAGTAACAATTTCCCACTGAAAACCGTACGTTGATCGGATAAAGCACTTGATTTGTCCGAAGTTAAAATGTTCGCAATACAATGTTTGTCGGAAAGGGAAAGATGTCCGAAGAGAAGAATGCACACCCAGAAATACGTTTCTTCAGCATCGAGGGATGATCTTTTTGTTGTTGACGATAGTGTTAAAGGGAATGTGGCACCTTGGTTGAATCCTCGAATTTAGTGTAATTAGGCGTACTTTTAGTCCAAAATAATGAAACCACTCATGATTTCTCTGAAAAATGTACAATAAGCTCAATATTTGGTTTTTAAAAATACTCCTCTAAAAAAAGAAATAATATCAGCCTGTGGATGATGTCACGATCTGGCAACCACTACCATCCTTGAAACGCTTCAAGTTCTTCGATTGGCTGATGCTCATCGTGACGTCAGCATATGTCGTCACACCAGTAGCTCACAACAATTGCCGCCGGCGACGGGGGCTGAGGGGGGCTGGTGTCAGGTAGGTTTTAGCTTTTTTTTACTGAAATATCGAGTTCCAAGACAAATGAAATATGGAGTACCAGGTTTTCCGACTTGCTTTACAACTTGGCTATCTCAGTTAAAATCACGTAGTCAAGGTGCCATATTTCCTTTAATGGTGAAGCCGTATTTTTGTGACCTATTCAGCGTCATCAGTCTCTATCTAACCTGCAGATCAGCGTAAAAAATCTTGGATGTTGACCTACCTCTTCCCGTTGTAAATGTATGTGTGAACCTTAGGATATATCGCTGAAACCACCACCGTAGTGCGGTTGGCTAAGGCGTCATGGATCGGCGTGGAAGGTCCCTGGATCAAAGCTGACCTCTGGCAGCCTTTTCCTCGGCCGCCTGCCACCCAGGAGATGACAGTACACTATGAAGTGTCGGCCCTGACTCGGGGCTCATACTCATACTCATACTCATTTATTTCTTCTTTTACAGAACATCATTACATGTGCAACCCCAATTGGTGCAAAAGCGCCGAAGCGCTTAGATCGTGGCACCGCTCGGGTGTCATAGCTACAATCACGGTAGCGCCGCCGTAGGTCTCACCGCCCACGCCCCGCCCCCGCACGGGCCACGCACTACGCCGGGCCGGCTGAACGGTCGGCCGCGCACGACTGCCAGTTACCAGTTCAGGCAAACCTTCGGCTGCTGCTTATAAAGCGGAAAACCTCCCGAGCTACTGCGCGATCATTGCCTGGGTGAAGAGAAAAGCCAGAAAGAATAACGTCGATTTTAAGCTTACGGTGTAGGTTTTCAAATGGTCTGTTAATTATTGAGCTAATGTTGTTCATCATAATTTGTCTCTGTATAATAAACTTTGGACATTGTAGAAAAAAATGTTCCGTTCCCTCCCAGCTATAACCGCAGTCGCAGCAAGGTGATTCAGCGATTTGGACTTGGTACAAATGACCGTTTAATTTTGACATGCCTACTCTTAGCCGAGCTAAAAGACAATTCTCGATTTTGGAGCCGAAATTGAAGTACTTAGGTGGGTCGTATTTTTGTAGTGTTTTTCTAGTTGTTGTTTGAATGTGTTGTGAGACTGTAATTCTGAAAGGTGTCTAGGTAGCTTGTTGATAAGTTTTATTGCGCTGGGTAGGAATGAAGACTTATAGTGTGATGTTCTAAATGATATTTCCGTCCTGCTTCTGGCGTTTCGAAGTGAACGGTAAACTGTGTTTGCCCGTATGTCTGGTAGGATTCTTTGGATATAGTTGGGGGTTGTACCATGGGTAAGTCGGTGGAAAAACTTCAATTTGTGCTGTTCACGCCTAATTTTCAATGGGGACCACCCAAGCTCGTGTCTTAGATTGTCTGTAGAAGTTCTTTGTAGTGTCGATGTCACTAGTCTGGCAGCCCGGTTCTGAAGTCGCTCGAGTCGCTGTGCGTCGTCCACTGTCAGGAGTCCGTCGTATATTATGTCGGCATAATCAAAGTGGGGCAGCACGTATGTCTTGTAAATTTGAGCAAGGACTTCTCTGGGTAGGTATGGGGCTATCGGGTAAAGTGGACCGAGTGTAGTAATTACTTTTTTGACAATGTGGTTAACGTGGGCGTGGAATCTTAGGTCAGTTGAAAGGACTAGTCCCAGGTGTCTGTGCTGGCTGGCCACAGGGATAGCCTGGGAGTCAAAAACAAGGTTTGGAACTACTTTATTTCTTCGGTATGAAAATGTCTGCTGGATTGTTTTTAATGCGTTAAATTTAATTAGCCACTCCTTTCCGTAGTTTTGAATTTGGGTGATGTCGTCTTGGAGGGATTGTTGTACATGTTGGATATTTTCTGGCTTGTGGCTTGTAATAAGGCAAGCGTCATCTGCGAAAAACATCATTTCGTTTTCAGTTTTGCCAGACAAGGCATTTAGGTACAGTAAGGCAAGCAAAGGGCCCAGGACAGATCCCTGTGGACAGCCGGCGTTCAATGGAAGCAGGGAAGATTTAACATTGTTGATTTGAACTGTCTGTTGTCTGTCAGTCAAGTATGAGTGTAACCAGGGCAAAATGTCAGTCAGTCCGAACTCGTGCCTGCATTTTTCTAGAAGTCCTTTGTGCCATATTTTCTCAAAATAGCGAGATATGTCGAAGAAGAGCACAGATACATCAAATCCATTGTCCAGCAATTCGTACAAGTTGTGAGTCATGTAAAACAGTTGAAGATCGGTTCCGTGTCCAGGTCTGTAACCACTCTGTCTTTCCGTCAGGAGGTCATTTTCAGTCAGATGTGTATAAACCCTACGAAATATTATTTTCTCGAAAATTTTTGAGAGGCAGCACAATAAGCTTATGGGCCTATAGCCAGATACCTCAGCTGAGCTACCTTTGTTCTTGAAAATTGGTTTAACTGTGGCTATCTTCCAGAATTTTGGGAATCGCCCTTCTTGAATAGATTTGTTAAATAGCCGGGAAAGGGGTTCCGCAATAATAAGAGCGACAAGCTTGATGAATTTAACTGGAATTCCGTCTGGTCCCGTCGACTTGTTTTGATTTAGCCCATTTATGATGTTTAAGACTTCCCTATCTGTTATTCTCGTCATGGTAATCTGTGGTACGTTTTGATTGTCAATGTTAGGAATTTGGTGTTGCTCGCTGTTTGGAAGTTGTGTTTGGGCCGCAAAGTACCCATTGAATAGTTCGGCTTTAGCTAAATCGCTGGTGACAAGGTCACCGTTGCTGTCTAGGAGAGGTGGGATTCCATGAGTTTTAGAGCTGCCTGTCATATTTTTGAGTATTTGATGGTATTTGTGGGGTTCTTGTCTCTTTTCCAAAAGTATTTCAGCGTCTTTTGACAGTTTTTTGCCTTTGAGGTATCTTATTTTGCTTGTTACTTCGTTCCTACATCGTCGCCATTTGTTCCAATCACTTAAGTTGTTTTCGCCCGCACCCAGTTTTGCTTGTTTTGTTTTCGCAATTTTGAATAGCCTGTCTCGTTTTCTCATAAGTCTTCTCACTTCTCCTGTCACCCATGGCTTGTTGGCTGGGCGAGATGATATTTTTTTCTTGGGATACAATTTTCAGCAGCGTGACATAAAGTTAATGTGAATTCAGCGGTGGCATTGTCTATGTCGTTGTCAAGAATGTCGTCCCAGTTAGCTGTCATCAGTTGTTGCGTCAGTCTGAGATGATCGAGCTTGGAGTAGTCCCATATTGTCTTCTGGTGTGCTGGGGTGTTGATTATTTTTCCTTTTAATGATAAATAGATCGGAAAGTGATCTAATGTAGAAAAAGAAGGGAGTAATCCGCTTTCCTCAACCAAACTACACTCGGAAATGAAAATTAAATCGCGCAGATTGTGCGTGCTTCCCTCCAGTCTTGTTGGCTCCTGGACCAATTGCGAGAGTGCCAATGAATCTGCTAAATTTTTTAGTTTCCACTCTGAATTTGAAATCGGGCTGTGTTTTACATAAGTGTTAGTCAAAAAACAATTTCCAGCGTTAAAGTCTCCTATTGCAATGATCGCGGTGGGGTTGAACTTTTGTGCGTTGCTCGTGCTTTCAGCTAAATTAAGTAGAAACTCTTCGAAACGAATTGAGCTTAGATTTGGTGGAACATAAACGCTACATATTACGAGTGTTATATTCTTAAACTTTATTTTAGCCCAAATCCATTCTTCTTCTCCAATTTCCAGATCGGGGAGTCGCGAGGCAGCTAGAGATGAGTGAAAGTACAATGCAACACCTCCACCGGAACGATTTCTGTGGCGTAAAAAGGGAGTTTGAAAGTTTTTAAGCATGAAACGACTAGAATGAACAGTATCGTCGAGTTTTGTTTCGGAAATTGCAAGGACTTTAATTCCATTAGATTCTGTGAAAATTTCCAACTCGTCACGCTTGTGGCCTGCGGTTATAGAATTGATATTAACATGTGCTAGCCTGAAATCCTCTGAAAAATCGCGAGGGCCTGGATTCCTTTCTATCCCGGCGCTTAATAGATTGTTTGCAATGTCTGGAAAACTATTCGAAATACATGAAGCGCGCAGCAGCTCAAGTTGTCCACGCCTCAGGCCGGCAGCACACAACGACCGACAATCCACCGGTACCTCGGCCTTACTAGAGACGAGACCCGCCAGGCGGCAGCGGGACGGGGCGGAGCACCCACCAAAGTCCACCACAGGGCGATCTTACGCTCTCAAGATAGATGCCTGAAAAGTGTCTAAATGACAGGTAACAACAATGTGCGACTCCTGGTTATCATCATATAATTAACAAAGTACAGGTTATCAAAGTGCAAGATAGCAGAGCATAAGGTACACTCAATATCCAAGACAATCTGCGCAATTTCGAATGCTAACTAGCATAGTTTTACGCAATTACTTAGAAATAAACAGAATGTGTGTCCTGTTGATTACTTGCTCTTTTTGCTATATCAAATTAACTAGGTTTTTGCTGGGCTTCCGCTGACCTGATACTCTCTGGTTAGCCAGGCCAGAGAAATCGCGATAGCCCCGCCACCTGGTACGGTGAGACACCTGAAAGGGAGTGTGCGGACTTGACCGTCCTGCAAGGATGCCAATCAATGAAAACACTACCCTGTGCATGGTGAGTGTGCGTGATTATTGTGTAATCACTTGCCATTTATTATATTTATCTTAAAAAAATCAAAGGTATTGTAGGCTCGCTTTTTGGGGATCGAATTCTTACTAGAGTCATAAAGGGCCTGTCACAAGGACTCCGACCCCACCAGCCGAATGGGCAACTCCCACAATGACAAGCTAACTTTGAAGCCAAAGCTTAACGTGCCACAAAGCCAGAGCTGCAAAAAATATCAAATCTGTCGGGCACTTTCGAAAAAACCTCCAAATCTGTCGGGTGGTTAGGATAGGACTATTAAAATTGTCTAAAACCCATTCAATTGGTAAAATGTTCCTACTCATTTTCCACATTCTTAATAGAAAATACTAAAATTAGCATAAAAAACTTCTAGTCTGGCACCAATGGATATCACTAGGCGTCAGATGTCACTAGGCGTCAATCCAAGCGTCAGATGGTCCTCTCCTCAGGGTTATATCTCGGCACGAGCAGCGGTGACCAGACCCAGCCGCCGTCTATCCGGCTTCCTGGACAGCGGCGCCTCGGCCGGGCTTTATCGGCGGCATGAGAACTAGCGTTATGGGCGACTTCCGTCTGGGGTTGTTTGTGCTACAAACGAATACTGAGCGATTAAATGAAAGGAAACGAAAACACGAAACCTCACCTCGTTTCAGAGCGATGCCTGATGATTTAGCAGGCACGCAGTTACCATATCAGCATGATGAAAGCTAGCGCCAACCTTCTCTAGGGTAGGCCAAACAAGGAACAATAAGCCTTTCCACCGGTTAACTAACATATACAGCGATTTTAGCATGTGCTGTGATAGTTCAGGGCCATTCCGGTCACGACTAAACGAAGGCCAACAATTTAACTAAATAGCCCACTCTAAATGGACAGAACACTACCGACTCTCGGTGACTTGAGCACTAGCATTTGCATCAATTCTTTGGTAGTGTTTGTGCTGCGAATACAAAGCAATTACAATACTGAGCAATTACTTACTGAGCTAGCTTACTTAGCAATTACAATACTGAGCAAAAACGAATACTGAGCAGTTACATGAAAGGAGACGAAGACACGATATCTCACCTTGTTATGGATATTTGGATATTTGGATATGGATATATTTGGATTATGGATATTTGGATATATATGGATTTTGCTCTGATGGCCAGACAAACAAGATTGGATGGGTACTTTTTGATATTTGAAAAAGTGTTTTTTAAGGATCATGGCTACTTGTAGTTGAATGCAAACATGTAATATTAGCTTTCCATGACTTTTAAATGCATGTTTACATGAATAATCCTAAATTTTGAAGCTGTTGGCTATTTCAAAGTTTTTCATGCATTGCCGTGCTCATTTCCATGAGGGTAGGTGATTTAGGATCTGAAGTTAATGAGGCTAATAAATAACCTTAAGTCAGTTACATAGTAAATGTCAAATAAATATTATGTTTCCAAGGAAGTTAAGAGTAAAAGGAATGAGTAAAGGTTGCACTAGGCTGTGTTTTTGTTATATCTTTGTCCCCTTGACATAGATCATAGGCATATTTGGGTAAGTCAAAAAAATGAAATGGGAGAAATAGTTTGGTACTTAAAACTCAAATTAATGTGGAAAGGTGAAGAGTTTTGTTTCTTTGGCATCTACAAATCCACTGATGAAGGTATGCAACTTTTGTGGTTAATTCTGGACAAACAGGCATTGGATTTAAAAGAAAACGGAAGGGAAAATCAAATGTTTTAGTCTAATTTGACCAGTTTGCAGGTAAAATTCATTTTTCCCTTATTAATATCACTTTAAAATTATTGATCAACAGTGAGCATAACAAAGTGTATGGAAATAAATGTAAGCTGCCGAAATTACAACGAACACCACATCACTTACTTGTTTGTTTTCTCCCCACACTGTTCTGATCTACCCGCTGTTTGATCCATGCTTCAAAACGACCTCCTTGGCCAAAACCACTGTTCCTGAACTTGCAGGGCAGCCCAGAATGCTTGATTCGCTGATGCTCCTTAAAAAAACGTTTTTCGCCAAAATACCCACATCCCTCAAATCCACATTTAACAGATTGACGGGGGGGCCCCCCCCTCGGGTTTTCGGAGACAGTAAAAAACGGCGCGTAGCCCGCCGTACTGTAACCTTTTCCCTCATCATTTTACAACTTCGTCAAAATTTTAAGGTTAGGCATCTCAGGTCAGGTCACCAGTACAGGTCAAGTGACCCGACCTCAAAAAAGTTTGAGATAGCATAAGTCGGACAGGGTGAATTTATCCGATTGAAACTCATATCACATAATTGCCCCACCGAGTTCTCTAACATATGTTCCGGTATTTTATATCGATGACCTAAGGTTAGGTACGAGGCATGACCTCCATTGGAAATACATGGAAAAATGGTTTTACGGAATAACTCAGTAACGGATGGTGATAGAGCATTTATTTTAGCTGCATTAGACTCGCCTGGGCTTTTCAGTTCTAATGATAAGCATTTTATATAATTTGACCTGACCGACCTCAGGTCAGGTCAAATCCTATTTGACCTAGCAAGGTCAAATTATATATCATTCGATTCGGCTTGCTAAGAGGATTCATATAGTTCAAGTCGTTTTGCTCTATCTTTACTTGTTCAGATGTAATGCCCGAAAAACTGAATTTTACATGTTATCCCTATGACGGGCATGTTTTGACCTCTCGTGACCTTAAATGTGACCTGACAAAAAAGGGTTCAAATGTTTCGATGGAGAAGTGGATGGGCAGCCCAACGCCGTTTACCGTTTTCGCTACCTACTGTGGTTCTCGAATCTTAGGGGCGGGTCCCGCCCCCCGTCAACAAGTGGCTCAGACCCCCGTCAATGCGCGTGTTAAGCTTGACACGGGACGGTGGAAGGGGCTTCAGCTTAATCGGAGCCATTTATCAGCCCTTCAACTATGGACGATGAAATCCAAGCTCAACCAGTTTACTCAAGATGTATACCAAAGTAATGCAAGAGAAAAATAATCAAAAACACAACCTTGCAACGTATTGCCTCCACCACACCACGGGGTTCTAGGGCCTTGGCCTCCACCACATCCACAACGCAACACACCAAACCGCAGGGCTGCTTTTCAAACCAAAGATACCTTTTACACCGGCTTTGCCGCAAGGGCGCTGTTCAAACAGCGCCCTTGCGGCAGCGTTGAGCGTACTTCCAAACGAAGGAAACGAAGGAAAAAAACTGTTTTGCCTGTCGAAAGGCCTTTACGGCGGCCTGTCGGGCCAAGGTGTCGCGTGCTATGGAATACAAATCGGGCCCGACAGGCCGGTGAAGGAATTTTTCCAGCAGAGGATTTTCTGTGTGACGTTTAAAAGGCCCTCTGTGCATAAGGCCCTCTATTCAAAGGTCCCTCGATTCATAAGTCCCTCGAAAAGACCCTCTGTGCATAAGGCCCTCTATTCAAAGGTCCCTCGATTCATAAGTCCCTCGATTTTCCATCGGTTCTTGCCGCACACTGGCTTGATATGGGAGAGGTGCAAATTCATGAAAAACTTGTTGAGAGAAAGAGGTGACAATTCTAATATTGAGTTTTTTTAGAACCAAAAAATCTTTTCTGTTTCCTTTCAAGATTTTTTTCTCACAGATTGTAAGATCTGTCGCAGCACCATACCGTGCCCTAAAATCTGTCGGGCACTTTATGACCCGAGAGCCCGACTTTTTGCAGCTCTGCACAAAGCGCTGGAACAGGTGCCCCGCTCAGGACACTCTCTCACCAGTCAGTTGCCAGTCGACCTGTGTTGGGCAAATATTGCGCGCCGCAGCGTCCCAGGGGAACCGATCCCAAGCTTTCACCGGTGCACTGCCATTGCAGTATTCTGAGCGGGCCGGAGCCCAACGCTCCACCCACTGAGGCATCGGGCCGATAAGTTGTAACCAGAAATTCATGGTTATAGACGTAGCAGCGAAGAACGTGCTAGAGAATGCCATTTATTTCATACAGGCGTGAGTTGGAAAGAGACTAGCGAGACATGGGCTGGAAAATAGAAATCACCATTCACAGGGAATCGCCATTGGGAAAATCAGTCTTTGATCATTGCCAGAAAATCACCGATGAGCTGGGAGGCGTCCACGCTCTGGGGTGAGTGTCCGTCACCCGCCCAGTAGCCAGCGGGATACATGACATACCGTCCTCCCCGTCCAGTTCTGCTCAACAAAAACGCTGCCGTGGTTTATGGCCGTCACTGAAGTGGCCGCTGTGCGCCGCCGGCCGCCCGCTCGTACGCCACACACGCCCGGCGCCCGCCGCGCCCCCTGGGTTGCACTGAGTGGGCCCATTCAGCCGCACTGGTCAGCCTGTGCAGTGTTGCAACATTGCACTGGCGGCCGCGGTGCGTTAAACCTCGCCCCGCGCCACCCCCTGCCTCACCCTGCGGGCAGTCTGCGCTTCTGACCCAGTGCTGACACGCAGGGCGCGGTCGCTGGCGCGGCTGGGGTGGCCGTTATGGACGCTTGATAAGGCAGATGATGAGGAGCAGTGGTTATGTGTTGCTAAGTACGGACATCGGGGTGACTCTCCCACATAAATGATAGCGTTGGTGGTCAGAGCGGGGTTGAGTGGGCTCAGCGGATAGGATCAAAGTCTCCTGAGCCAGTCCCTGGTCCTGGGTTCAGGTCCCGGTAGAGCCTCTGAATAAGTTGATCTGATCCCCAAAATCGCTCCCAACAGGGTGAGGGTTGGCGAAGCCATCGAACTTTAGTAGTTGGTGCCTCGTAAAACCCCGGCAATTGATGGTGGTAAGAGCATGATGGGTGTCTGACCTTGTCCATGCTTTCGCCTGTTGATAAGGGGAGAAAAGAGCTTACGAAATGCCAGTGTAGAAGGGCCTGACTGAGTCTGAGCATTCATAAGAAAAAGGACGAGGGAGCACCGCAGGGAATATACTGTGACACACAAATTGACCAGTGGAATTCCAGTTGGGGCGCTACGGAACACTGTCGACGGCCGGTAACCAGCTGATCTGTGGACGACACCGGAGCGGTTCTGGGAGCGCGCGCCATAATTACCGACGCTTCAACAAACAGACTGCTAATATATGTGTTCTTTAGAGTATACATGCCATCAAAAAATTGGAGTGAATGCATGAATATCGACTCCTTGAGAATAGACTTTGCTAATCTTAGTGCGAAATTATGACATTGCAGAGGCAAGCCGAGCCTTCAATTTTGGAGTGCTAAAGCGCAATGTGCACATTACACGCTCAACTTCATCCACCAAGGTTAGTTCAGTGTTTCTATGCTGAAATCGGGTCGTAGCAAGCCGGAAAGGTATGGATGTTAATTGCACCAGCGCCCACGTTCCTCCCTTTCGTGGATTTTCTACTCTGGAGTGTTTGAAACACCAAACTCAGCCCAAATGGAACGGTGGCCAAAGATTGCCTGCTGTCCACTTGGTGGTGAACACGGCCATGTTGACGTCTTGATTTACCGCGGCATGGCATTTATGAGCTCTGTTCATGGTCTAGCTCCTGGTATCGGTACCATCGACGACTTCACCGGAGCCGGGTTCTGATCCCTGAATTTCCCTACTGCTCGCGGCCCTGAGTCATCAACTGGCAGCATGAGTCATGAATTCTCAGTAACGAACTTGAAAATAGGCTATTGATTCAGAACAGCTTAATGGAGCTTCAGCAATGCTCGAATGGTGTCATTATCTTCCACAATCTTGACCTTGAACCATATTTGCCCGTGTCGGAGCATGGTCAGGTGACGTCGGTAGGAGTGAATCAAGCCCCAGCACTGACGCATTCCCGGGAGAAGCCAACCGGGCCGTGACCCCGCTCAAGAGGCCGCATGTTTCCACAATTTGGCTGTTTGCTCCTCAGCCCCCGCCCCTCACTTCAGAAGTCGTGACAGGGAACCCAGGTCCTCAGTTTAATCGAGAGAGTATAGCTACTCATACCTTTGCAGATTTGGGTGATTATGAGTGGAAAAATGAGATCCATTCAATAAAATGGCATTTACCGGAAAAGTGGATGTTTCGAAAATCATTCAGGAGTGCCCAAACTTTAAACAATGCAAATAATCACTACTTTAGAAGTGAATGCATTGCATACAGTGAATTTTCGCCCTGCCACAAGCCTATAGAAGAGCATAAACCAATTTAAAGTGTTTAAAGGAAAATTATGAACATCGTAACGATATTTTCACGCTACTTTGGCGTTGTATGGGGGAGAGGGTGCCCCGGTACCCTCACAGAGATATAAATCTACATTCCTGTCATTTACAGATAACATAATTTTTTGTGTTGAATTTTCACTACTTGTATTTTTAGGTCACAGTCATTCATTATTGACTTTAAAATTGAGAAAAGTTTAAAGGGAATTCCGCCCCGGTAGCTCAGTTGGTAGAGCGTTGTGCTCCGGCCCGCTGCTCAGAAGCATGCAGTGGCAGTGCATGTCCAGGCTTGGGATCGGTTCCCCTGAGACGCTCCGGCGCTCAATAGTTTGCCCGACGTAGGTCGGCTGGCAACCGACTGGTGAGAGGGTGACTTGAGCGGGGCGGCCGTCCCTGTGCCTTGTGGGACGTTAAACTTTGGCTTCTAAGTTAACCCTTCATTGTGGGAGTTGCTCGTTCGGGTGGTGGGGTCGGGGTCTCCGTGACAAGTCCCTTGATGACTTTAGTGAGACTCCGATTCCAGCAGCCGTACTGGGAACAAGTTGGACAAAATTTATATAAGAAATGTAGCACCTTTATAACGTGATTTTAACTGAGATAGCCAAGTTGTAAAGCAAGTCGGAAAACCCGGTACTCTATATATCATTTGTCTTGGAACTCGATATTTCCGTAGAAAAAGCTAAAACCTACCCGAAATGTACCTCTCATGTATGTACATACCTCTCGCCAGGCGGCCATTGTTGTGAGCTGCTGATGTGACGACATATGCTGACGTCACGATGAGCATCAGCCAATTGAAACACTTGAAGCGTTTCGAGTGTGGTAGTGGTTGCCAGATCATGACATCATCCACAGGCAGATATCATTGAGAGTATTATTGTATTTCTTTTCCTAGATGAGTATTTTAAAAATCAAAATATTGAGCTTATTGTACATTTTTCAGAGAAATAATGAGTGGTTTCATTATTTTCGGCTCGATGTACGCCTAATTACACTAAATTTCCAGGATTCGACCAAGGTGCCACATTCCCTTTAAACATAGGGTCTATCATATATCACATGTTCTCGTATTTTTGTATCCTCCATTACGTCATCGTACATTTAAGCAATATTCATCAAATCAGGATGATTCTTAGTCTCATTTCACTGGACCCGCTCTATGTGTTAGCTTTAAAATCGTGATTCCTCAATCCCAGAAGAGTGATGTCCTTGGGAGGTGCTATGATAGTCTCTGCAGCCACAAGAGCTTGCGGTAGGTCGCCCTCTAGCTGCCATGACGGGGGCGTGCTGCACGTGAACTCTGTCTGAAAAGCAGAGGTCAGGGTTCATCCGTGGGTCAGCCGGAGATCGGCCGGTGGGGAGAGAGCTGCCGGAGGGGTCAGCGCGGCTCAAAACCAGCCTGAGGCCGGCGGGGCCGCTGCTACAATTGGCTGCAATGGCGGTGGAGGTCGAGTCTTGACCCTGGGGCAGGAGCTGTTGGTGCCGGCGCTCCCTTACACCTCTACTGACTCGCACCAAAGCCGCTGGCGCTGGCAGAATTGCCGCAGGCTATGTGGCAGCGGTGATTGCTGGAAAATCGTCCACGGACGGACGTAGGCGAGGCGAGCGCCTCGCTGAAGGTCACGCCTTGACCCGCGGCGCTGACGAAGCTGACAGGGAGGGCTCTTTCATAAGCACGCCAGCCGGATAGAACGGGGAAGTCTGGCATGTGTGAGAATCTGAATTGTAGGCCCATGGCCCAGCGCTGTGTCATGAAGAGGACTGGAATCCGCGGTTCGCTCGACGGGCTTAGATTAAAAGTATACAAGGCTGATAATCCTTGATCCAATAGATTCCTCGCCAAACGATAATGGTGTGAGATTGTGAGTGAGCTAATTGCCTCCAAGCCGAATGTGGTCGGCAAAAGTAAGTGAGTTCTCAGGATCGCTGTAGGAGACAATGGCTCGATGTTCATGTTCAAGGAGTTCTCCTCGGCTGGCGCCATTTAGTTGTAACAAAATCGAAACTACTGTCCGTCAAACACTGGATCCGGCGTAACCCAGTGTCAGTTAGCGACGATTCTGAGCTTAAATGGCGCAGGGACCGTTCTAGGCGCATGCGGTGCCCATCGTGAAACGTGTGTCCTTCATTTTCTCCAGGGCAGCGAAAAACGATCCGCCCTTTCTTCACGTCCATGAAGTTAGCGACGGATTCGCATTCGGATTCAGCGACGGATTCGCCCGAAATGGCGTCTCCTGCGATTTCGTTCAAATTCACACCATACGCTCCCCGTGCCCTCAGCAACTCACACCTAAAGTGATTTTCCGTCACACTCACCCGTTCACCCGCTAGAGGTGAAAAAGCGAAATTCACCCGAAACGGCGTCTCCTGCGATTTCGCTCAAATTCACACCATAGGCTCCCCTTGCCCTCGGCAACTCACAGCTAAAGTGATTTTCCGTCACAATCTCCCGTTCACCCGCTAGAGGTGAAAAAGCGAAATTCACCTGAAATGGCGTCTCATGCGATTTCGTTCAAATTCACACCATAGGATTCCCGTACCCTCAGCAACTCACCCCTAAAGTGATTTTCCGTCACATTCACCCGTTCACCCGCTAGAGGTGAAAAAGTGAAATTCACCCGAAACGGCGTCTCCTTAGATTTCGCTCAAATTCACACCATAGGCTCCCCTCGCCCTCAGCAACTCACACCTAAAGTGATTTTCCGTCACACTCACCCGTTCACCCGCTAGAGGTGAAAAAGCGAAATTCACCCGAAACAGCGTCTCCTGCAATTTCGCTCAAATTCACGCCATAGGCTCCCCGTGCCCTCAGGAACTCACGCCTAAAGTGATTTTTCGTCACATTCACCCATTTCCTCGCTAGAGGTGAAAAATTAAATTCAAGCGAACCGGCATCTTCAGCGTCGATTCAGCGACGGATTCGCCCGAAATGGCGTCTCCTGCGATTTCGTTCAAATTTACACCATAGGATCCCCGTACCCTCAGCAACTCACCCCTAAAGTGATTTTCCGTCACATTCACCCGTTCACCCGCTAGAGGTGAAAAAGCGAAATTCACCCGAAACGGCGTCTCCTCTGATTTCGCTCAAATTCACACCATAGGCTCCCCCCGTGCCCTCAGGAACTCACGCCTGAAGTGATTTTTCGTCACATTCACCCGTTCACCCGCTAGAGGTGAAAAGGTGAAATTCTCCCCCACCGGCGTCTTTAGCGCCGGATTCAGCGACGGATTCGCCCGAAATGGCGTCTCCTGCGATTTCGCTCAAAGTCACACCATAGGCTCCCCGTGCCCTCAGCAACTCACACCTAAAGTGATTTTCCGTCACATTCACCCGTTCACCCGCTAGAGGTGAAAAAGTGAAATTCTCCCGAAACGGCGTCTCCTGGGATTTCGCTCAAATTCACGCCATAGGCTCTCTCACACTCTCCTTCACCCAGAGGAAAAGGGGAAAATTCCCCAAAGTGGCTCTCCCCGATTTCGCTCCAATTCACACATAGCGTCGTCGGGCCTCAGCCATTTCGGGCGAATCCGTCGCTGAATCCGACGATAAAGACGCTGTTTCGGGTGAATTTTGCTTTTCACCTCTAGCGGGTGAATGGGTGAGTGAACGGAAATTAATTTTAACGGAGAGACGCTTTTTCGGGCGAATCCGTCGCTGAATCCGACGCTAAAGACGCCGGTGGGGGAGAATTTCACCTTTTCACCGCTATCGGGTGAACGGGTGAGTGTGACGGAAAATCACTTTAGGGGTGAGTTGCTGAGGGCAATGGGAGCCTATGGCGTGAATTTGAGCGAAATCGCATGAGACGCCGTTTCAGGTGAATTTCACTTTTTCACCTCTAGCGGGTGAACGGGTGAGTGTGACGGAAAATCACTTTAGCTGTGAGTTGCTGAGGGCAAGGGGAGCCTATGGCGTGAATTTGTGCGAAATCGCAGGAGACGCCGTTTCGGGTGAATTTCACTTTTTCACCTCTGGCGGGTGAACGGGTGAATGTGACGGAAAATCACTTTAGGGGTGAGTTGCTGAAGGCACGGGGAGTCTATGGTGTGAATTTGAGTGAAATCGTAGGAGACGCCATTTTGGGCGAATCCGACGCTGAATCCGAATGCGAATCCGTCGCTAACTTCATGGATGTCCTTTCTTCTGCTGCTGCCGCGTGCTTCCGAGCTGCAATAGGAGATCCCCGGGCTTTTCCTGCCCATAGGTGCGTTATTCACACTTCACTCGGCTACCCTGCCGCGTCGTTAGCGACGGAGCGCCGTCCACAGGGCGTGCTGTCGTAACCGCCCCCCCCCACTCCCCCTCATTGCCCGGAGCGCCGCTGCCGCAATCGGCCGGGGGTGAGTACGTCCATTGACGCCTGCCACGTGTCGTGATGCAACAAGCAGAGAAAGAGTGTCACTGTCTCCCTCATCGACGTCCAATGTCTGACGTTGGCACTGCCGTCAGGAAGTGAGTAGTGAAGTTACGCACCGGGAAACCGCACCACGGACCGGTAATTTGAGGCGAGCAGGCATAACATGGTGACTACAGGCCACCATATGGAATGCGTACAACTAGTAATCAGCGGAGGGTGCTCCATGCTGATTCGTCGAGTATGTTGTGGTGATTTCACTGGCGTGAAGACGGCTTTGATGTTCACTTTGAAAACAGTGTTTTGTCGGTGAATTGTCGGTCTGTATTAGACAAAGAAAGAAGAAACTGAAGGAATGAAGTACCTCATGGTAAGAACTATCAGTCTTCCCATGCCTCAGACAACGCCACTGTGGCACACACGGGTCCTCGGGCCTGCGCGTGCGGCAGAACAGGAAGCTGAGCTTGACACCAGCGGGCGCCACTATGAGCACTCGGCTTGGGTGGGAAATACGACACCGAAGCCTCTTCAGATAGGGCTGCTCTAACGGATGTAACAAAAAAGCTCAGATCCTTTGATGCCCTGCATAAAAGTTGTAAAGGTTGTTTGATAAGTGGCTGCTGAAAAGGTCACAGTATGTGTAAGTTCCCTTCCTTCACGGCACAAAGCACAAGAGAATCGCAGCTATTCGAAAGCAGTTGCTGTACTTGAGGTGGGCTCATTTAGCTGATTTATTCAACCGGCAGCGAGCAGGTGGATTCAGTGCTGGAATTCAATTGGCTTCCGATGCAGGGAGGTGACAGTGGCTTGAAAGCTGCTTTCATTATGTTGGTATAAGAGAAAATATGACAAAAAGGTCGCCTCTGATGATAAATTGGTTGGTGGCCTGGCGTGACCCCTGGCCGTCGTAGCCTCCGCGGTGGCCTGGTGGTGGTGGCGGCTCGGTTCTCGCTGACCGTGCGCTGGCCCTCTGCGGCTGCTGCGGCCGCTGCGCCCAGTCCATGTGGCGCGGGGGTGCCGTTGCCTCTGTGGCGGCTGTGCGGCCGGTGCCCTGTGGTGGCTGGCCTGGTGTGGGCGGTGGTCATCGGGCTGTGTGGGGTCGTGTGCGTCGCGTTGTTGGGTCGGGCCTCCGCACCGACCGGTGTGAACTGTGGTAATAGATATGTGTGGCAACTGCGCTGCTTTACCAAATGTTTATCGTGATAGTGTGTACTTCTTAGCTGTGTTTTTATTTAGTCTTAACGCTAGTGTCAAGGCCTTGCTGCTGCCCCCCGGCGTCATCTAGGGGCCCCGCGCCGGGGGTGCTTACGAGTTGGTTAGAAAACTGGAACAAGCGCTTGTGTGTTTTAGCTAGGCGTGTATGCTCTGTGTATGTGTTGGGTGTGAATATATGTATGGATGGAAATTTCAAGGAGCGGCATCACTGTGAAAATCATTTTACCACAATAAAAAGTGTTTGGATTCTTCGAAACTGTATTTATTACATTTCCTTTTCTTTGTACAGCGGCGCAGCAAAAACCTCTGCAAACAGTGCTGTGGCAGAGGGCAGTTTCCTCCTTCAAACGCAAAGGCCTTCTCCTTAGTTTCCCTTCCTGTGTAGAATAAAAAAAACTGCATTCACTGCTTCCAAACTGTTTTTCTAACCTCTAAGCATGCACTAAGCGTAAATTTTTTAACTGGATAGCGTAATTGCATCTTTTTGGTGAAAGGTACACAATTATAATTTGAAAATATATGTGCATTTCAAACATGCGAGCGCGTTTCGTTCTATACTTCGTCAACGCATGTTCCGATGGGACGCTGCCATGCTGCTGAACTGATTTGTTTTGCGTACTTCACCTGAGGATGGACGACGACGACGCTGACCAGGTATACAACCAAACGCGTTAACATGTTTTGACATATGTAAATTAATTCACGTTGTCATTGTATAACGTTCATAAACTTCTACTTCTTCTTCTGACACTCGGGTAAGGGATTCATATGGGGGTGTTGGAGACACCCCAGACGCCTCCGGTCAGACAGCCCCGTGCTCGGTGAAGTTGCTGCGTCATGTTGGGTGCTGTCATCGCGGCGGCGATGCCGGGTAGGTTGGCGGCCAGTTGATTGGCCGGGTTTCCACCGCCGTGGTCCTCCGGAGTAACCCAAGCCCGTCTGTCTGTTCTTACACTTTTCGTAGGCGGGACGAAGGCGGTCGCCGAAGGTCCAGTGTCGATCGTTTGGGAGAGTCAGATGCGAAACTTACTTGGTGGTTATTATCGGCTTGGTCACATTCGCCATAAGTGTCGCCACCGGCAAAAAAGTGGGGGGGTCAACCAAACTTCAACCTGATGCTGACAGAAAACTTTCAACGTCAGGACCAAAAACTGTTCGAATTTGGGCTCTTCGTTGCCTCCCGCAGCGGCTGGATATAAGAATGCCCGGTTTTCTCTCATTTTGACTGAGATCAGGAAATTTTGGCCAAAAAGTGGGGGGCCAGGCCCCCCTGGCCCCTCTTTTCCGACGCGTATGACATTCGCAGTCATCGTTCGTTACTGCTGCCCAGTATTTTGGTCTTGTAGCGTAGCACGTTTCGCCAAAAAAACAGAGGCAATACAATCTAACAGATAAGATTTTATACCTAGCTGCAAGGATGCTGTCGGAATTCACTTTAAAAATTGTTGACTAGCGGAGCTTCATGGATAAGTCACTTTTTCAGGAAAGGTGAAGGACCGCGATCTGTTTTGGTCTAAGCGCCGAGCCTGCCGCTCCTGTTTTTTATTGTTTTAGCAGAAATTTGTCTTGTATCATTCAACTTTTGAAGCCTTTGTCACCACTCACTTGACATATTGCCTTCTCGTTTTCTGGATCAACAATAACACACTAAGTAACGTTGTGGTCATATATTTCTGGAGAAATAAACCACAAACCTTATTTTAACCCGCCCCGTGCGGGAAGCCACCTGCCGGGGGGGCAAAAGACCCCCACGATCTCAAAAACTAAGAGACTAGAAAAACCAAAACGGCAATCGAAAGCCTCGAAAATTATATCGAAAAACTCGGTCATTTTTGTCAGGTCAATATCAAGGTCACCAGAGGTCAAAATAGGTCAAAATCGCTAATATGAGGTGTACTAAGAAAACCCCTATATCTCAGAAACTATGATACTAGAAACATTTTCTAACACCATTCGAAAGCCTGAGATGTGCTTCATTGCAGTGGCCTTCATTTTCGTGTCAGGTCAAAGCCTAGGGAGCTACAGGTCACAAATATTGGGCATATTCAGAGGTGCAGAAACGCCAACTCGGCTACCGGAGTTTGGACACATTTACGAAAAATAGGTCATAATTGGACAAAATAGCGATCCTGACTGTAGGCCAAGATCAAACCCCATATTTTCGAAAAGAGAACGAAGCGTGTAGGGAATATTTTAACTTAGCAGATCTGTTCTTCAATTGCACAGCGTACCATTAGTAATACAATATTGGTACTGTGTTCAGTTTCTACAAAACGAGGGACCCCCCTGCAGAAAACCCCAAACCGCGTCACAGTTGCCAGATTTAACATGTAGCCCAATGGGGCTGATTGTTAGTAGTTTGCAGAAAGTTGTCGCCAGATGCCGGAAATGTGACAGTCATTTTTTCGAGAAATACACGATTGTGGGCATATTTAAGACATTAACGATAATGAAGATACTTTATCAAGTACTTCTCGTCCATTTTTCAGGTTAAATCATATTTACCGTTTGAGTGTCTTCGATTTATTGGCCCCATTTCTTCGAATTTAGTATTAAGTACGCCTAAAAGCTACTAATAAAAGTACTAAGTGAGTGAGAAAAAAACATAGCGGGCAGCAATTCTACTTAAACGCGCAACAGCGACAAGCTAGAAATGTTTATGTGATGTAGAGCCTGCCAAAAATTTAAACAGGCGGGAAGCCACTTATTTGAGGGCATATTCATTAGGTATATTTGAGATAAGTGCAGGCTAAAACAGCTAGAATAAATATTGCTGCCCATGGCTAATCTAAGATGAATGTAGGCTATTGTAAGACTGATGCACTTTCCCATATCAAGCTTGGTTTTCATTCCTTAGCCTGCTTGTGCCTTAGTTTATTTGTGCCCCAGATGGTTAGATAGATTGGAGCTGGAGGAAGTTGGGAGAGTTGGCGCCAGCAACAGGCGGCAACAACAGTGATTCAGGTGAGTTTCATGATCAAATGATATCAATATTGTACAGATAGCAAATGTGTGCTAATGCAGTCCTCCACAAAGTGTTAACACCCACACAGAGGGCCGAACTATTGCACTGGAGGGGCAGAGTAGACCCCCTTCTTATCTCAGAAAATCACAGCAAATCTCAGAAAGAAATAATTTCGAAAATCGCTCTTAGGGTGTGTTGCTTACTACCAGTGGTTAAGCAACGCACAGGACCGAACTGCATGGAGTTAAAGCAGGATTTTGACTCTACTGGATCTTTCTTTGGTATGTGAATCCAATACCTCTGTACCTATTAGGCATTAGACATAATTTTACATCTATGCAGGCTAGTTGCCCAGAGTTTTTCTGCAAAAAGGAATGACCAGGCAGGTGGTGATGGTGAGTGGGATGCAAATTTTAAGCATTTGTTGTGTTTATGAAAATGCTACCTAAGGTCCACTTTACCAACACATTTTAGGTAGATTCAAATACTATGTTCACATTGACATTTTTCCTTTGTTGATATGGAGATAGAAGTTAGTGGGGGAGCTGTGGTTAGGGTTCCCAATTGTGTATACATGTACGCTCCCATTAATAGGTATGTTCCCAATAATGACTATTTTCATGATAATTGCTACACGTAATCATGTGGAAAAGTACCATAATTGGAAACACTCCTTCCAAAATGGAAACTTCTTCAAAAATGAAATGCATGTCATTGGGGAAACTGCAGTCAGAGTTGCCAATAATAGTTATACCCCAATACTGGAAAAAATGACCCATAATTGGAAACTTCCTTCTAAAAATAAAAACAGATCTATAAATGAAAACTCAGTTTACTACTTCATGCTGTAATGGTTTGGTGCTAGAACCTTGTCTGCTGCAAAAAGTAAGGACAGGTAGAGGACATTCAGCATATGGAAATAGTATTCAAGTATACAATTATTATTTCAGCTCTGTGTGACAGAGGAGGCATACGTCGCATTGAGTTTGTGACAGCCAGCATACTTTCTGCACCTCTGGGCATATTCTGGGAATGTCCATAGCCACCCATGCATAAGGGCGTTTACTTTTCGCTAATAGCTTCCAAACCAAACAAGATACAGCCATAGTTTATGCACCATTGCAATCCTCTCGTCAATACGAATCGAATGATATATGATATTGCTATGCCAGGTCAAATTTAAGAATTTGACCTGACCCAGGTCAACGGTCTGACCCAACTTGACCTGGTATAGTCATGATGTATATCATTTGACTTCCAGTGACTATACAAACACTTGGTGACAAAATAAAAGCTCTATCCTAGTTTATTCAAAATTTATAGAAAAAACACAAAAATGCTTATTTGACCTAAGGTGACCTTTTAAAGGTCACAAGTCAAAAATTTGGTATCAGCTTCAGAAATGGCTAAGAGCAAGTCGCAACCGATGTTTGAAGTTGATTCCATCCATACTTACTGAGAAAAGCTCATTTCGTGATTTTCCCCATGCATTGCAATGGGGAGGTCATGCTCTGCACATGACCTTAGGTCACCAATATCAAAAATCCCGAACAAATGTTGTAGCTCCTGGTGGGCCCAAGGTTTCAACTGATCGATTAACCCTTCTTTAGTTATGCCGTTCTAAGTATTTTTGAGGTGAGGTCACTTCACCTGACCTGGGACCTGACCTGATATGACCTTGAGCCAAAATTTTCAGGAAAGATGTAAAAATGATGAAGGAACAGCTAGACCAAGTTTGGCGCTGCGCGCCGCCGTTTTTTGGTCACTTCGAAAAACCCGAGGGGGTCTAAAGACCCCCCCACCCGGGCGAAGGTTAAATACGTAGCAATACAAAGTGTTCTTTTTTGCAGCCGACCAGCTAGAAGACAGTCCTAGTCACTTTGTTGACTAGGGCTGACTTGTTGCAATGAATAGCCAATATCTCATTTGAATTAGTAAGCAGTGTCAGATATGGAAAGTGTTTCAATATAAAAGTAATAAGATCATGAAATCGAACACTCTCTCTTTAGGTTGCAAAACGAGCATGGCTCCGCAAACAAATGATTGCAATAAAGTGCGGCGTTCCCTCATTCTTGGGCCATCCTCTGTGTAGTTGGTGATCGGTATCATATCACTACCGTATTAGAGGACAGATTCACGCGGCACACCCCAGGCGTGAAGATGGATATATAACGTACTTTGTCAAATTGAAGGGATCTTGTAGCTTTCTTATATATTGTACAAAATCACCATCGCTAAGATTTTACAATGCAACTTCCTCAGAAAAATTTGGGTGAAGTAATCACACAGTTGTTTTCAGTTAACCGTAATTTACTTCCGTTGATTGGTTTTGATAGGCCAGTGAACTTCTTATCAACGTAATTTACTTCCCTACGATCAAGTATAGCTAAAGCATCACTACCTGGATAAAACAGCTTCAACCTGACTAAGTCAGGTCAACGTCAAGTCACGAAGTCGCTTTGGTGTCTCCATAAACCACTCCACGTGGCTAAGGCGTTTTGAAATTGAGAAGCTCGCTCTGAAATTAAAGCACACGTTGGCCTCATTTTATATATCAGTAGATTTAGACCGAAATGACCTTCCTCTCCAGGTTTTGAGAGGTGCTTAATGGCCCTGCTTCTTCCTGAGCCTTAACCGTAAAATTTTTTATTTGATGAATATAATAAATATGCTGATATGAGAAATGATAGGTTAACAAGTTAAGTTATTGCAGCCGTTACCAACAATGTTTAGGCTGCCTCTAGATGTTAAAAAAAGCAAATACTAAGAGGAAATAAAAAAATGAGGCAAACCAAAACCAAATGTGCGTTTCCTTCCTCCAAGGAGCAGAACATACAGTCGCGAAAAATATCTGGTTTATTATTAATAACCACCTATCAATGCTATTTTCACAACCAAGCAAATACAAACCGCTGAACTGACCCCAGCCTCGTAGAGAAGATGACCTCCCGTGACTATCTCCCTCGTTCCCAGATCTCCCCGTGACGTCAGAGACCTGATGACGCACCGTCGTGTCGGTGGAGCAGACAGACAGACGAAGCAACAGACAGGTGCGTTACTTCACTCACGTCTCCGAGCCATGAGAGCCTGTGGTCACTGTTTGAATACGCGCCAGCCGCCAAAGAATCAGCGTCGCGCGCTCCGGCGACCGAATTGTTTCCTCATTCGGCTGGGTGACGCAATTTGCTGGGCATTATTTCGATGGTTGCGGACTGCGTTCCCGGCATGTGCTGCTGTTGTAGTAGGTTAAGATTTCACTCACCAGCCTTCAGCGCATGGTCAGACTTACTCGAATAGATGTTTTCCTTTTCCAAGTTTTCGTGCGTCTGTTTGATGCTTGCGTGCAGCACAATTCACTGACCGACATTGACTGTTAAAGCGGTTGAATCGTTTTCACGATGGATTTATTATTCATGGAAGTGTTTAGGCCTTATTCTCAAGATCTTTTGGTAAGTGGTGAACCTGTGATGGGGTCGGAGGTTAAAAATGTATCGCAAATTTGAAGTTTTCGCGCTTTATATTTGATTTTAATGAAAAGAAAATGTTGTTGCTCGTTTTTCCTATCTCGCCATTTTTTTTTGCAAATCCCCATACCACATGCCACATCAGGTAGACTACATTATTTGAAGCACAAACGCTGTAAGGGAACCTCAAATAGCTAAGTCTAAATTTCCAACTTTACAATGTTCATTTTAAAGATACCTGCACATTTGATCCGTGTTTCAGGCATTCAGGGAAAACGTTGAGACCTTGCCCTTTTTATCAAAAACTTTGTTATGTTCCTCCCCAATTTTGAATTTGTGGACCGTTCAAACTTCCATGGCTCTGGAATAGATCCGTGGAAATGTATCAATTCCTTGTTGAGGCGTTTTTTTTTTCTACAGAGTGCTTTCCAGCAGAGATACCTGGTACTTACTATTGACACAGCTTTCTGGTGTCGGAATCACAAAGGTTTTAGAATTTTGTATTCTGTGCATTTTTCTCAAGTTTATACTGGGAGCCGAAGAGAGAAAGGGCACACGTTGAGCTTCAAAGGGCACACCTGCATAGTCAAAAGGGCATTCTTGTTTTCCTCAGCGGGCGCGTTGTTGTCTACTTCGCACCCTTAACGTTGTTATAGGGTCATAACGGTCTTTAGTGAAGGGCACACATCCTTCCCTGAACGAGGACCATGCCTGCAGTTGTTTGGTGTTAACACCATTGAGGGGGGGGGTACCCGCCCCCCTCGGGTTTTCGGAGATAGTAAAAACGGGCGCGTAGCGCCCCGTACTATACCTTTTTCCTCATCATTTTTACAACTTGGAAAATTTTAAGGTTAGGTCATTTCAGGTCAGGTCACCAGTACAGGTCAAGTGACCCGACCTCAAAAAAGTTTAAGATAGCATAAGTCGGAGCAGGGTGAACTTATCCGATTGAAACTCATATCACATAATGGCCCCACCGAGTTCTCTAAAACATGTTCCGGTATTTTGATATCGATGACCTAAGGTCAGGTACAGGCATGACCTCCCATTGGAAATACATGGGAAAATGGTTTTACGGAATAACTCAGTAAAGTATAGTGATAGATCATTTATTTTAGCTGCATTAGACTCGCCTGGGCTTTGCAGTTCTAATATATGCATTTTATATAATTTGACCCTGACCGACCTCAGGTCAGGCAAATCTTATTTGACCTAGCAAGGTCAAATTATATATCATTCGATTCGGCTTGCTAAGAGGATTCATATAGTTCAAGTTGTTTTGCTCTATCTTTACTTGTTAAGATGTAATGGCCGAAAAACTGAATTTACATGTTATCCCTATACAGGCATGTTTTGACCTCTCGTGACCTTAAATGTGACCTACAAAAAATGGTTCAAATGTTTTGATGGAGAAGTGGATGGGCAGCCCAACGCCGTTTACCGTTTTCGCTACCTACCGTGGTTCCGAGATCTTAGGGGCGGGTACCCGCCCCCCGTCAATGCGAAGGTGGCTCAGACCCCCGTCAATGCGCGTGTTAAAGGGCACTGGGGCACGCACTCTGCTCGGCTTATGATATTCTGTATGTGCAGGGTGTCGTGGGTTCGAGCCCACCCAGAAGCAAGCTTTGGCGCCCTGCCCTAGTTCAAACCTAGGTCTTTCCCCGTCCCCCTCCGACGCCATATGCCCTTAGAAGTTGGTGCGTCGTTAAACCCCAAGAATTATTAAGGGCACTGGCCCTCAGAAGAGTAAAATCAGAAGGGCTGAGAACGAATGGGAGGTGCTGGGGACCGAAAATGGACCCAGTTTGTCTTCAACCAATGGCATGTATACTTTCCGTCTCAAACTATTTGCATTGGCCTTTAACCCACTTATATTTTATGATATGCCTGTTCTGTTTCTGGAACCAACTGGTCACTAGGAGACACGTATATATTAACGGACTGTCTGATAAGTATCTTTCCATCCCTCAAGTACTGAGTTGTCCAGTGTCACAGACGCTTCGTCGACCTGTGTCTAACCTATCATAATCACCATCGCTCGGGCGCTCTTAAATCTCCAGCGACGATTATTAGGCGTGGAACTTTAAGCAACATCCTATTCTGGACCCTTCAGCACCGGATGGGTAGATACTTCTCAGACAGTATGTACGTGGCAGCTTGCTCCCTGTTTAGCATTCAACCAACAACTGACCATGAGGTCAGCCGATGGGCGGGACGTTGCCACAGTGTCGGCACCGATGGGGGCGGTGTTGTCATCGGCTAGGTGGCATGACCCCCCGGGCGGCTGCCTTGGCCGTCGCCGCGGGCGGTCTGACCTGTGCTGACCTGGACCGGCCGTGAGAGGTGACCCCCACCCCTCGGGTCAGAAATTCGTCACGCCGCGTCGGCCGATTACCGGTGGGCTGAGGTGTCGGTCTCGCCGCCGCGGCGGCCGATTACCGGTGGGCTGAGGTGTTGGTCTCGCCGCCGCGGCGGCCGATTACCGGTGGGCTGAGGTGTTGGTCTCGCCGCCGCGGCGGCCGATTACCGGTGGGCTGAGGTGTTGGTCTCGCCGCGGCGGCCGATTACCGGTGGGCTGAGGTGTTGGTCTCGCCGCCGCGGCGGCCGATTACCGGTGGGCTGAGGTGTTGGTCTCGCCGCCGCGGCGGCCGATTACCGGTGGGCTGAGGTGTCGGTCTCGCCGCCGCGGCGGCCGATTACCGGTGGGCTGAGGTGTTGGTCTCGCCGCGGCGGCCGATTACCGGTGGGCTGAGGTGTTGGTCTCGCGCCGCGGCGGCCGATTACCGGTGGGCTGAGGTGTTGGTCTCGCCGCCGCGGCGGCCGATTACCGGTGGGCTGAGGTGTTGGTCTCGCCGCCGCGTCGGTGGCTGGCTTGGTAATCTCAAAGATGATGAAGTTTCTCTGTCAGGGCGTTGCCATGATGTTGTAATGATTCAGGTGCGAATATACTGAAATGAAATATATTGCAAGCCATTTTGAAGCCGGTCAGGCGTCTTTTTTCTAAGAAAATTTGTTTACTCTTTCGTGCCCACTCCCCTCTCCGTAATGCATTTTGCAGAGAGTAAAAAAGTAGTGCGCAGAAAAAATTGGCCATGAAAGGCGGTGCCCTATCTTGCATACTGTGACTTGGTATTTTTTAAAACAAATTTTGACACTATTTGAGGTCAGGGTCATATCAGGTCAGGTCACAAATTCAGGTTAAGTGGCCTAACCTCAATAAATTTTTAGAGGTGCAGCTGTAAGAACTTACACCATCATCATCATTTACAGCATACATTTACATCATGATAAGGTCATTAAGCACAACAATCTGTGGTAACGTAATTTTTAATCGATAACCCACCATGATCTCTCCACTGGAAAGGCATAGGAAAGTTGCATCGAAAAAAGGTCGATAACTTCATCTAGAATGCCGATAGAGCGTTTATTTTGACTTCGTCGTATTTGGTTTGTCACTGCGGCTCGAATGATATGCATTGTGACCAATGCCGACCTTGACCTGACCTCAGATCAGATCCGACCAGTAAAATTTTGAATTTGACCTGACAAAATCATATGATGCACCATTTGACTGGGTTGGACCAGATGATTCCCGTTGTGCTTGTATCTTTTCTATATACCTCGCTATGTCAAACATTATGCCACAGAAGGTAAGTTTACATCATATTTTTATAGAAGCCTACTTTGACCGCTGGTGACCTCAAAAGTGACCAAACAAAAAAGTTGAATCAACTTTTTCTGTAGAAATCCAGGCAGGCTATCTAACAGCACATTCCGCTCATCGATACCTGACATGGTTGCCGGAACCGTGGAAGGGGAAGGGGTACCCGCCCCGTTCCGAAGCGTGTTAAGGTTTCCAGTCATTTCATCCTATACTCCATATGGAGCATAGGCACTGGCTATGTAGCCAGTACCGAACCGTGCAACTGTCGTATGTGTGGAATATTTCGCAACTGAACGCTGTGTGCTCACCGGAATCGGCGTGGTCCTCTGACCTCGTTTCAACGGCGCGTGGTTACCCTCCTTGATCGATCACAATCGAATCTAGCCGTGGGTGAGGCCGGCATCGCTGTGAATAAGACAAAAAATCGCGCGCAAATCAGCTGGCAATAATCGGCCTACCTGGCGTGGCGTAAGCGTGGGCTTTTGTTGGGCAATGAAATGATCCAGGCGTGGTGTAAATGTGAACGTACTTTGTGAATAGTTTGGCGTTTATTATGTTAGCAGCGTGATGTGTAGGGCATATTATATATGCAAATGAATCCTGATGAAGGACCTGTAGTCATTCTTGTTGATGACGCTGTTTTTCAGCGATGGGTTTCGTGCTGTTGCAGATGATGTGAAATATAACTCTGAATATATAGGGGGGTTTGATGAGCTGCTCCAGTCAATGCCAGTCCTAATCATCCAATATCACAAACAAAACGAGCCTCGACAATTGATTGATTGATGATGCTTGATATGAAGGTTGTAACCATCCGTGCGGTCAACAGCTAATCAATCCTACAGGCGTGCCCATCCGTGCGAGATGAACTATTTATCTGAAGAGAATATTGTCCATTAAAAAAAGAGATTGGAGGAAATTATCAGTCTTATGCTATTTGCTAACTTGTGTTGCTATCCTTGGTCCAAATAGCACTACTCGGACCAGTCTAACAACACGAAGAGGAGAGGGGGATCCTCCCTCCTATCATTTGGGGTTGATGGGAGGGAAGAAGAGGGAGGTGGGGAGGGAGGTGTTGGCTCCTTGGTAGAGCACCCGTCCCGTGAGCGCCAATGTCCTGGATTCAAGGCCTAGCAGGTTTTCTGAATGAATGGGTGCAAGTATGAATAGCACAAATGAGGGGCACCGCAATCGGTGCGCCTTAGCTGGTATTTTGGTGAATCGAATGGCGTACAACATAGCAAATGATTTGTTTGGTCAACTTTTGACCTTGTCCTAAGCTTGGATCAGGCTTCGGTCATCATTTAAAGATATAAATTATGTTCATTGCTACCAGACCAGAAATAAAAGAGTTGTTACAATAGTGGTTGAAATGGGTGCTATATAGTCGTGATGAATCTACTGGAACATACATTTTGACCTAACCCTGCTTAACGCCAGATTTAACTGCTGAGGAAGATAAACTAGAGAGAGAATGTATAAATACCGCGCCTGTGCTTCCAGCAATAGAAAATCACCCGAACAACAATTTATGCTGTTTTCAAAACTTTTCTCTGAGGCGTGCACCCGAGTACGCGAACAATACGAGACCAAACTAATAAGAAAGACAATTGGATGTATGAATAAGAGACGACCGTTGCTTGATTGATCATGCTTGTTTCCGATCGAGCGATACCATCGGTTCAGTTTGAGTGATCATTGATTCCGATCTCCGATGACGTCACAGTTGGTCGCACACTTTCTGGGCCTTGACTTCAACACAGTGATGACGTGATAATGTGGGGTTGTCGCACGATGTCCCAGGGTCTCATATATTCCAGTTTACCGATCCAGTTTTCTGCGTGGTTCGGTACACCACACACAATAAGCGTCAAACTCGCAGAAATCGATGGGGTTTAAATGGTCTATTTGGTGAGCTAATGGTGCGGGTGGGGGGAGAACTCGTGGAAGGCCGTCGGTTCAGTGATTTAGCGTCTTTGTGATGCGACAGCGAGTGATGGGTCATGACTTACTCAGCTGCGCCAGCCTCGTTTACGATTGGGCGTAGGCCGTGGGAGATCAAGCCCAGTTGAAGGGCACACAGTGCGCTTCTCACCGAACACTAAACCGTCATTATCTTCGTCATCAATTGTCGGGTAGGTGACGAGTCAGTGAAGCGGTCTTGGTTGGTGCCTCTCCGCGGCTGCAATGAGGCACCTTTGGACGCCCCCGGCCAAGTGTTTCGTTCCGACCCGTGCCTCGGGCGGGTGTGGGCAAGGACGCACTGTGATGTTGCGGGGGCGCTTTGAATAGCGCTGCTGGAGTGTTTTGTGAGAGTTGGTGTGTGTGGAATCGCCCTCGCCTGCTGGGCCCACTGACAACAATAGAGCCGGTCACGGCTAAGCGGTAAACAACCCCAGAGGCAACCGCAGAGGGGTCATTTTATCGCGGCGACGCCCCGCACCGCCTTTGATGGGGCTCAAAACTAGGTCAATATGTTGACGTCTTGCTTTTAAAGATGCCCAGTGTGCACGTATCTCAGTTTTGGGATTGGTGTAGCTCTGATTTTTTCTAGATCGTCGGTTAGATAGTTACGTAGGTCTCATTTTACACACATGTATGCAATGGAAACATTTGCCATGGTAACTTACGTTACATGCTACGGTGGTGTATTTTCCCCTCTACATGAGCACTGTTTAAAGAGATTGGGTTCTGGCGTCTCGATGTTAAGACATTGAGGTGTGTCGATGTAAGTTTATGGCATAATCAGAACAAGGAGGGAATCAAATCCAACTGTGTTTGTATGGCTGGCTCTGGTGCTGCCAGGAAAATATGACCGTAATTGGCTTGGATCCCTGGTAACGTGATATTGCTGTAGCATGGAGGAATTTATGGAGATCCTACTACATGTCCAAAAACTTTCGGTATAAGAAAGGAATAAAATTCAAGAGACCCAGGAAAGTTTATGACTGAATTTTACTGCATGAAAAATGTATTCATGACCTTTTCACTGACCTGAACCTTTAGTGGGGCCTCTGCGTGATCATTCTTGAGGAAGCCAATCAATCCATAGGTAGAGGTCAAATTACATTCACGTTTACGAACAGATGGAAAATAAGCTTGGGCTTCGTATTTTTGAACATTTTGTATTCTCGAACATTTTGCAACGAACTCAGTCGACCAGCCAAAATCGCTAGAAAACGGAAAACTGGTAAGGTGACATGGTACATGTGTAAGAGATAAGAAAGGAAAAATAAGAAAAGGGATTGGTCATTTTATTGGCGCGAGCACGTAAGCGGTGTAATTTCAGTTATCATGGTGGGGCTCGCCGATGAATAAATGACCCCGGCTAGATTCCAGCGAACATAATGAAGCAGCATTAGTTATTGGCAAGGTCAATACTAGAGATCTGGAAGTGAAACGATGCACAATATACTACCTCTGGGTTATACAATACGATATATAAACTCTGTGTTATAGTGTAACTACTTCTGCAGTGTATCTGAATGGCATCACATTATATCAAACATTATGGAAATGACACCACATCATATTTTTTTATAAATTTTGTTCAAGTTGTTCCTGGTAAGGCTGCTGGGGTCGGAGTCTCACTAAAGTCATCAAGGGACTTGTCACGGAGACCCCGACCCCACCACCCGAACGAGCAACTCCCTCAATGGAGGGTTAATTTAGAAGCCAAAGTTTAACGTCCCACAAAGCACAGGGACGGCCGCCCCGCTCAGGTCACCATCTCACCAGTCAGTTGCCAGCCGACCTGTACGTCGGGTAAACTATTGAGCGCCGGAGCGTCTCAGGGGAACCGATCCCAAGCCTGGACATGCACTGCCACTGCATGCTTCTGAGCAGCGGGCCGGAGCCCAACGCTCTACCAACTGAGCTACCGGGGCGGCAAACATTATACAAGCGGTGCCACAATATATTAAACATTATTCAAATATCATCACATTATATCAAACATTTCACAAACGGCACCACATTGAAAACAATTATTTGATATTACGACATTATATCAAACATTATGCAAATGACACCACATGATATCAAACATTATACAAGCGGTGCCACAATATATTAAACATTATTCAAATATCATCACATTATATCAAACATTACACAAACGGCACCACGTTGTAAAAACATTATTTGATATTACCACATTATATCAAGCACTATGCTAATGGCACCACATCATATCAAACATTATACAAACGGTCCCACATTACAACAAATAGCATACAAACAGCACCAAAATTATATCAAGCATTATACATCAAACATTAGAAACATTAGAAGAGTGATGACAGCGCTGGGGGAGTGAAATATGTGATGCGTTGTTTCTTTTCTAATATTTTTTTGTTTCCTTTCCCCAGGCAAATACGTTGTTTTTTTCTCACATTCATCCATCACTTCAAAAGGTATACAAAGTGGCAGTTTTCATTTTCCGGCACCCTTACGGGACAGCGACCCCGCATTTTGCGGCTCAGAGGTTCGCTGGAAACCGCTGAGTCTGCGACCGGGCCCCTCAGAATTATCCCGGGCCCACTGATGACGAAAGTGGGCCTTTATTAGCCGTTGCAGAGAATTCCCCTGTAATCCACCCAGGCCCTCTGTGACCCCAGTCGGGCCCTCTGCGGTTCACCCGGATCTCCTGTAGCTACCCGAGCCCCCTGAAATGCTTCCGGGGCCCCTGTGGTTTACATGGGACCTTTGTGTTCGCGGCCGGGCCGCTCGCGATAATATGAGACATATTGTGGGTACGGTCGGCCCACTGCCTTGCTTGCGGGACTCCTTTGGTCTCGGCCCTCTGTGACTACAACTTTCGTCCCTGATTGGGAGTCATGGGTGGAAATCCCGGGGGGGTGGGGTGGTCAGGACCCCCCCTGGATTTTGGGTCTCCCATAGGCTTTGTATAGGGCTTCATTGCCGTGCCAGCGATAACCCACTGAGGAATCCCTCCCCCTGGATCGAGAAGAGATCTCCAGCCATGTTGGGAGTAGAAGGTATATTATAACCTCTTAATTCAAGTAGGCCACATAATATTGTATGCGGTCTGAGATGGCTTAGATCATTTATCCTGGCCGAAATTTGATCAGTCCCTGGATTTGTGCAGATTCAATGAAATGTTGAACGGCCCTCGAGGGATTTTAGGGCCAGATCATAGTTTTGTGGGCTTTCGGAGTTCTCGGAATTTGTTTCGCCGAAAACAGTGTTTAACTTCTTTTTGCTCGGCGACATACTTTTATGGGAATTTACGTTTTTTATGTAAATGTATGCCTTGCACGGTCAGGCCCCCAAAGCCATTCCTGGCCCCCTTCGAGGAGGACGGCGTCCCCCGTCAGGGCTCGCCCCCTCCTTGAGCAATTTCTGGATCCGCCCCTGATGAGCGTGCTCAGTCTTTAAGCCGTTCCATCCGGTGGCACGCCCCGAGGGCACAGTCGCTCCACGTGTCACCGGAACAGTCATCCTTCAGGTTGTGTCCGAGACACCGGCTTAGTCTCGACACGTGGCACGGCGGGGTATGTGTCACGGATCATGAGCACGGTTGTCACGAGCAGTGAAAACTAGTGAGCGAAATCTGTACCCTGTGCTCGGGCTTTATAGATGATGTCTGTATCAATGCAGAAGTCCAGAAAAGCCAGACCGCTGACACACGAACGAATGCACACAAATTCAATCTTATTTTTGCAAAAGTGAAAGTTTTAGATGTTTTGTTTCTTATTTTGGAGTTAGAGGAGAAATAATGAGCAAGTGGAATATTCTAAATGCCAGGGGTTTTTCGGTGGGTGGTACGGAAAGTTGTTTGAAAGCGAGAGTCATCTAGGCGTACATCACAGCTCAGATTATAAAGAGTAACCGAACAGGCGGGTCTGGCACAGTTCTTTTGTGATATTTCCTTGACAAATTCCTAGCCACCCTTATTTCTGAAAAGGCAGATGAAACGCACGTGAACATATATGGGTCTCAATGGGTATTTCAGCAAAGAATAGATTCCGAAACATGGCCCGAATACAGACATGTCCATCAAAGTTAGGACATTTTATAACCAGGTTCTAATATGCGGAAGGCCTGATAAAAAATAATTCAAAAGAGTTGAGACATTCTTTTGAAAGTATGCACATGGGGAGAGCTTCCATGCGGCTCTGAAGCTCGTCCCAATCTCTCCAGTCGCTCCAGGACGTAAACAACCGAGCCTGCAGAGAGATTGAGGGTGACGACGCTGTCGAACGCGATGAGGAACTTGGTCCGTGAGCGGAATCGGCCCCTATTAATTATATCCCGTGGCGGATCTAGCCGGTAGGTTTGGGGGAGGTCAAACCAAAGTCGAGAAGCAAAAAACGTGAAATATTTCGCCACAGTTTAACTAGCCGGTAGGTTTGGAAAGGGGTAAACCCAAGTCGAAAAGCAAAAAAAAACCTCACGGGAAAAATGTGGCACCAAGATGCTTGCTATTCCTATCCAAGGATTTTCCATTCGAGAGCAGTTTTACATATGAAAAGGACGAAGCTCCAATGTTTATAATGAAGTTGACTTGTTCTGTTTGAAGTTGACTGGTTTAGCTGGAGCACCAAAACCTTGCTTATAAACTAAAAAAGAAGCCGGGGCAAAGGGTCGACAGCTTGGGGGAAACATAGTTTTGCTTCGAGATTTTCGTTGCGGCAATGCCTTTTTGTCCCTCTCCCTTGCATACGCCACTGGCTAACACTATGAACACCCGTATGCTTGATTTCTTCGGGATTGAATAGACACAATAAGCAAGGCAATAATGCAACCGGCAACACTTAGTCGTTATTTATTTTGTTGCTGGTTGGTTCATCGCTTGTTGTTAGAACGGTACACCAACGTGAAAGCTGTAACGTTTGGGTCCTAGTATAAAGAATAAATCCAGGAAATCTCTTAACGAGTGGACGGGGGGATGATGGCCCTCAACGAAAATATGGGCGTTAGCGCAAATCGAAGTGCAATAGAAACTCGCGTGAATAGTAAGATTACTTGCATGTTTTAGTGCTCAGGAATGGTTTGACTAGAGGTCAAATTGGTCAAGATCGGCTATTTCACTAATATGCAATGATAACAAACTGGGCATAACTCTTGTCATAGAGCTATAGGCCGGTAAAGTACATTATACAAATTGCCAGTACTTTTCGCTATGTGGAGTAAAGACCTCCGCCAGTGGTTTGAGCCAGAGGTCACCTCGTGACTAATATGACCAGGTACGAAAGGTAAAAGTGACCTTCCGTATATCAAATGAAAGCCAGTGATAAGACAAACACGATAGTGTTTGTTTCACCGCTCAGCTCAATTAGGTCAAAAGTTATTGTCAAAATACTGTTTTACCCTGGTGACCTATACCTTGGAAATCAAGGAAATATGACCCCTGGGATGGAAAGGGTGTCAAAACATTGTTCGAGCAGTCATATTTGCAATCATTTTGTGGCTTTTATATAGAAAAGCTTTATGCTTAAGGGGTCGCCGGACGACCTCAGGGAAAATGAAAACGATTACTAACGAGGGGTATGAAGTGGGAAGTTCAAATGATCGACTTTGAAATGAGCTTACAGAGCTAAAGGTGAAGTAGGTGACCTGTTGACCGTCGGACTGACCTTGGTGACCCGGGTAAAATTTCAGGATATGGGAAAATGATGCAGTGAGTAGAGCTCAACGCGGTGCTGCGCTCTTCGTTTTCTATGAAAAACCTAGGGGATGGGCCCGGGGAGGTTAAAGTAGAGGCATCCACTTGGCGAGTACCGACATAAAGTCGCTGATATTGGAAGTTTCTCCCTTATACCTGGTTCTTTGTTTATTATCATGCTAGACTACAATCAATCGGCCAGCCGCTTTTTTGCTTTGAGATTTGGGGAATATATGTTGCCCCACCGCCTTGATAGCCTTTTGGGGGCAACGGCCTCGATGCCCCCCCCCACTCTGGGACCACGCCTGTGAAGGGAACGATCAGTGAAAAGATCAGAGCCATTCCTCGGTCAGTTTATCAGGACACGTTAGACACTCTTTCCAAATATATGGAGACAAATGGAAGGCTTCTAGAATAAATATAGTAAAATCAGGAAGCAAAGGTCCAAGATTAGGATATTTTACCTTAGTTTCGTAACAACCTACACCAGGGGCGTAGCCAAGGGGGCGGCAGGGACAGCCGCCCCTCTCTGAGGGCCCGAAGGGCCCCCCTGAGGTCACTGGCCACGCGAAGCGCCGCCCGCACTATGCTCTGTGGCCAAATTTGAAATTTCCTACCAGACAGGGTCCTCTTAAGCCCTCTTCAGCACTCTATTCTGTAACAAGCAGGGCCCTTTTTACCCATCAGGGCCCTTTTGGCGCTGTCGCAGGGGCCCTTGTCGGGGCGCCGCCCCTCCCTGAGCGAAATCCTGGCTACGCCCCTGACATACACTATCTTTGACAGAAGTGTCGTTTGGTTCTTACGCGAAACTTTGACGAGATGTCCATTAAAATTGGGGCCGTTTTTGAGGGGGAGGGAGTCGTCCTTTACTTTTGATATTTTGTTTGTATTGCAGTAGTTTATATTTCTCCTGCACTTACCACATCATCGTATTTATGAATTATTTTGTGGTTTGTATGCACACAAGATCAGTCTCTTAACCTATTTGGCCGTTGTTTCTTATTCGGTCACCGTAGCTGCTTAAGAGCGGTTCCAATGTGCTTTCAGTGTCGAAGGCTGTCTCTACTACTTGTCAGAAACCGTTTTGTATGGGGTGCTTTAGTCTTGACCAGCTTATAGAAAACAGAGTTGGTTTGGTATCAGGTAATTATTGCCAACCAGTCATCCTTCAACAACACCATATCCACATCAGTCACGCAGTACAATAAATATCACAATGCGTAGTGTCTTTCACAAGCACACTAGTTGTAGGAGGGAGCAGGGGCGGGCTTGTAGGTGGGGGCAGGCTTGTAGGTCGGGGCAGGCTTGTAAGGAGCTGGGGCAGGCCTGTAGGGGGCAGGGGCGGGCTTGTAGGGAGCAGGGGCAGGCTTGTAGGGAGCAGGGGCAGGCTTGTAGGGAGCGGGGGCAGGCTTGTAGGGAGCAGGGGCAGGCTTGTAGGGAGCGGGGGCGGGCTTGTAGGGAGCAGGAGCAGGCTTGTAGGGGGCAGGGTGGTACTCGGGGTACTGGGCCTCTCCTTCATAGGTGACCTCGGCGTTGTATCCACCGTAGTGGTCAGCGGTGTACTTGACGGTCTGGATGCGGCCGTCGGGCAGAGCCACCTTGTAGTAGCCAGTGGTCTGCTTGCCGTCACTGTTCTCGTTGGCAGCGAAGTCAGCGCCCGAGTAGTGGTCGTTGACGGCGTAGTCGAAGGCGTACGGCTTGGGCTCCTCCTTGTACTTGGGCTCCGGGTGGTATGAAGGAGCCGGCTTGTAGGGGGCCGGGGCCGGCTTGTAGGGGGCCGGGGCCGGCTTGTAGGGGGCCGGGGCCGGCTTGTAGACAGGTGGACTGTCGGGGGCGGGGGCGGATGCCACCACGGCGAAGAGAGCAGCAACGATGAAAACCTGAGGACAGAATCACGCGCCAAATGTGAGGAAGGGTTAACGTGATAATAATATAAAACGACAGTATTATCACCACATTTTATGATATTATATAACCATTACACAGGCATGCACACTATACACCAGGCTCAAATAATATATGAGCAAATAACAGTATTTTCCATCGCTCTGAACTCCAGCAAGGCAAAGTGCAAGAGCTATATGAACAACCAAATAAAATTAAACAAGCAACGCTTCGGTTGAGCGCTCGCCGTCTCCGCCGGTCACTGCGTGTGCCCCTACCTTCATGATGTGACGAGGAGTGTCTTCACCAGGCCGTCTGTGGAGGGACTGATGCTCTTCACCGTCTGCCTCTCACTTTTATAGCGGACCTAGCCTGGGTGTGGACCGCGCCAACCAGCTGGGAGCAGGCGAATCGGAGTTGCACCTCACGCCGCGGCCCGCCGTGGCAATGTTGCATGGGCTCATTTTGTGCCGGACCACACTGCTTTAATGTGCTGGTCAGATTATGTTGACGCCTTGGAAACGGCAGCCGCTGTCTTGTATTGGGTGATTAGCGATTTCAGGCTTAATTCAGGCAGGGTTGTGGATTTATGTATTTTTGTGGGGCACTTGCGCACGCCAACAAAACATAATATTAATATTAAAATATCATTAAAATTTTTGGGCCGCTTATTTTGATGGCTTAACCTTGTTAAGGCACTTCAAAAAGCGCGTGAGAAGGCTTAACACGCAGACGGGGACCGCCCCCTGGGTTTTCGGAGATAGAAAAACGCGGCGCGTAGCGCCGCCGTACCTATACCTTTCCCTCATAATTTTTACAACTTCGTGAAAATTTTAAGGTTAGGTCATCTCAGGTCAGGTCACCAGTACAGGTCAAGTGACCGACCTCAAAAAAAGTTTAAGATAGCATAAGTCGGAGCAGGGTGAACTTATCCGATTGAAACTCATATCACATAATGGCCCCACTGAGTTCTCTAACATATGTTCCGGTATTTTGATATCGATGACCTAAGGTCAGGTACGAGGCATGACCTCTCCATTGGAGAATACATGGAAAAATGGTTTTACGAAATAACCAGTAACGGATGGTGATAGAGCATTTATTTTAGCGCATAAACTCGCCTGGGCTTCGGTTCTAATGATATGCATTTATATAATTGACCCACCGACCTCAGGACAGGTCAAATCCTTGATTTGACCTAGCAAGGTCAAATTATATATCATTCGATTCGGCTTGCTAAGAGGATTCATATAGTTCAAGTGGTTTTGCTCTATCTTTACTGTCAGATGTAATGCCCGAAAAACTGAATTTTACATGTTATCCCTATGACGGGCATGTTTGACCTCGTGACCAAATGTACCTGACAAAAATGGTTCGAATGTTTTCGATGGAGAAGTGGATGGGCAGCCCAACGCCGTTTACCGTTTTTCGCTACCTACCGTGGTTCTCGAGATCTTAGGGGCGGTACCCGCCCCGTCAATGCGAAGGTGGCTCAGACCCCCGTCAATGCGCGTGTTAAACACAGTTTATATCATACTATCACCTTTTGATATGCTGACTTGTATAACTTTAAAATTTGGGCAGTCTTAACATTTTTTACACCCTGCATCATGATTTACTAAGTAGGTTTGGAGGTCACTGACCTGACTGGAGGTTTCTGTGGCTATAATTGGTACATAAGAGTATACAGGTTTTCTGCTCGGTGGTGGGGGGTGGGAGTCATCGAAGCTCGGGGGTTCATGACCCAATGTTCATTGGACCCGCCCATGAATTGGTGCATTGGGTGTTGCAGGGCATCGGTTGTTATGTTAATGATTTTAAGGTAATCTTAGCTCGATCTCTCCAACTCATAACTGACAGGTGATTCAGGCCGCTAACTGGATAAAACAGCCCCTCAATTTCTAGCTGTTCGGGCTTGCATTTTGTACGTGCGTTAGTAAACTATGTCCCAGGCTACACACCAAAACTCTGCTCAAGGGGTGGCACCTAGAAGGGTATCACTACGGCTCTAAAATTGACCACTACGACCACCGTAAGGGCTCGTTCGAAGCGTTTCCGCATGCAAACGCATACGTTGGCTATTTCTTTAAGCCATACCGATGTTCTGCGCACGACTGCTGCCCCCATCATCCACAGTCTGTGACGCCGCCTTTTGCAAGTCTGTGCGATTGAGGTCTCTCTGTGTCATGTATGGATTCTGATTCTGTGCCTATTAAATGGTCCGAAATCGTAGTATGCACTCGCTGCTATGGAAACAAATCTGTCAGTACTATCAGCTTGTGTTATGAACCAAATAGTGGGCTGACTTGGTCTGGCTTTAATAAGACCTTGATTTCGCATTATTTTCAACGTTGGATGTGTGAAAACTAATTGTGGGTAGCGATTCCTCAGTCAGCTTGTTTGTTTTGTTTCTTTGAGTTAATGCCCGAAAGAGATAGCACTCCACTAATTGGCGAAATTACCTTACTTAAAATATGAACATCATTTCCAGATTTTCAACGGCGTACAAAAGTACACATCTTAAAATTACACATGCAAATTGAAACAGCACGTTTAAGGTGGCAGTAAAAATACTAAAAACAATATAGAATCCGATTAAACTACATGCATATGACTGTAACACAGCTGAGGCGCGGGCACTCGATACACCCTTTTATATGTAGGCACTCTTATATGATCGCAAGTGTTACCTGCGAGCAGACACTACCTGCCGAAACATCTGCCTGACGAAAGACGAGCCCCCCCCCTGTACGCAACCGAGGGCCTGTTGTGACCAAAGTCGGATCTAACCGTTAATTGTAGTCTCCGTAGGCAGGTCCAGGGGAGAGGGGATGGACGTACTTCCCCCGATCGACCCTCGACCTGTAACGATTATTATTCCGGCCGTCGAATAACGATATTCACATGGGGGGCGCCTCGTTACAGTCGCCCCAATCGCCGGAGAAGGATTCGGCGATTCCGGTTTTGATGACAGCCGATTTGTGGCGAGGACCCGCGCCGTTGCGCCGTCCCCGCCCTCCAGGTCCCACCTGGCCCCCTCTCGGGACCGGAGGAGGCTGTCTTCGGGACCGTTTTCGTGATGATTACCCGAGCTGAGATACCCGAATTGTTACCTTAATCCGCTTGAGTGATCCAAGGCATAGACGTTCGCCGTGGGCCCAATCTTTTCGGTAGTCGGTTTGGTCGGCTAAGTGGAGGCATTCGTGACTTTGTTCATTCTGCTATTATACAAGTAACTGGATCTTGTGGGTAAGAATTAATCAAGCTTGTGAATCATTATCTTCTTTTGATATGTAGTCTTGCATTTCCTTGCATATTGTGTGATAAATGAATTACCTCCACCCGGTATGCATGAGATACTACAAATGATGATATCTTTATAAGTTAGCTGCAGGGAGGCTCCGTGATGGAACTATGTACCATGAAACATAATTTGCCGATGGAGTTTTCCTAAAGGCGTCACGTTTTTCTTGCAGTGAAAATGGAGGGACTGAGGTCAGTTTTAATCTGAGTGTCGAGTTTGCTGCACCTGTTTTATATTTGTCTCTTTGAGGAATTTTCTCATCTCTAGTTTTTTCTGTGTGGTGTCCTAACTGGGACGTCGCCGACGGTCGGCGGCAGTTGCAGAGCGGTAATTTACCTGTCTCCTGGATTTTTGGCCGGCAGAGGAAAGGTTTAACTTTGGTAGCAATCTGGCAGCTCAAGTTTTGACGAACTGTTGTTTACCAACAATCAAAACTTAGCTGGCAGCAAGAACTATTAGCTTTTGCCCCACGGGGGGGCTCGATGGCCTCCCTAAGGTTTTTTCGGGATAGTACAAAAACGACGAGGCGCTGCACCGCAGTTGGGAGCTTTATCTCTCACCCCATGATTTTCTCTCTATCCCCGAAATTTTTACCCCGGGTCACACAAGGTCAGGTCGCCAGCCGAGGTCAACCAAGTTCACCTCACTTCAACTTTTGAGCTCTACCTTGGCTATATTTCTAAGCCGATCGATTTGAAACTTCCTACACTTCATGACCCCTCTAGGGTCTACAAAATGTATAGATTTTTCGATTTCGTGACTCGAGGTCTCTCGAGGTGACCTCTCCAATCTGAAAAGCATGGGGAAAAGATGTCCATTATCTAAAAGTCACAAAATGATTGCAAATGCTCAGATTGCTCAGAAAAGTGTTCTTGGACACCCTTTCACGGATCCCAGGGGTGATATTTTCCATTTGACCTATCTGAGGTCATCTTAGGTCACCAGGGTTAAAAAACAGGATTTTGACGATAACTTTTGACCTAATCAAGCTAGAGCGCTGAAATAAATGGCATCGTGTGTGTCTTGTCACTGACTTTCATTTCATATACGGCAAGGTCACTCTGACATTTTGTGACCTCAGGTCATATTAGGTCACTAAGTGACCTTTGGAGTTCAAACCAAAGGCAGGAGTGGATTACATTTAGATAGCAGAAAAAGGTCTGGAATTTTCCTATCATATGCATTACCAGATTGCAATATCTCTAACGGCATGAGAGCTGTGCCCAGTTAGAGTTACATAGACTGTGCCCAGTTTTTTAAGCCTTGCATATTTTAGTGGAAATAGCCTATCGTGACCTAACTTGACCTTTGGAGGTCAAACCACTGACCTGAGCGCTTAAAAATGTAGGTAATTTTTACTGAATTCACATGGGCTTCTCATTGTACTTTGCAGATTTGCGCTAACCCCCATATTTTCAGAGTTAGACGGGGGGCATCGATGGCCGCAGGTGGGGCGAAGGTGGCATCGGACCCCCGGTGGGGCGCGGGTTAAAAGGACGGCTCAGGAGAAAAAAGGTAATCATGTCCAATTTACATAGAGTTTTCAGTACGAAATTTAATTTGATTTATCATTCTAAAACACATATTACATGTATTTACTAAAAAAACAGCATATAACACGGATATGGGCTTCTGACGCAGACGCTGCGACGCGCTGCAACGTCGTGCAACGCGTTGCGGCAGTGCGTTTCGTGTCCTAACCGAAAATCCCGGTCGTTACGGCAGATCGACGGGATGCAGCGCCGTGCGTCTTGGTTAGGACACCGGGTAAGTCTTCTTTTTCTCAAACCGATTTGCTGAGAAGCCGTCATATCTACAGAGTGAGCAACATGCACAATAAGGTATGTACGTTTTGACTACACCACACACGAGGTAAAGTGCCAAAACATAGTTTAGAAAATGAAAAAACAGGCAGCCTGTTTAGTCCTGCCAACAAACTGGAAGCCAGCGGGCCGGCTCCCTGTGGCAACTGCGCTGCCCTCTAGACACCGCCTCCCTGTGGCAACTGCGCTGCCCTCTAGACACCGCCTCCCTGTGGCAACTGCGCCCCCTCTAGACAGTGTGCGGACCTGCGCGGGTGTCCCTCGGGCCCTGTAGTCGTCGTGCCCCGTCTGCGTCCAGATGGGTACCGGCCTGACAACTAGGAGGTCGCTGTGTCAATCAATTGACCCTCGGATCAGCAGGGCACCATGTTGTCAGTTTTGGTACCTGTGGCTGCGACTTGTGTAGCTAGTCTGTCACGATCTTCCATTGATAATTGATTTCCTGTAGTCAGACAGGCTCCCATGTTTTTGTTCCCCTGTCTCCAGCTGGACTGTTTTCCGACAAATCGAGTCCTCTTTCACGCCGAGGGTGTCTAACCTTGAAGCAGTTGGGCCACCTAAGACCAACCGGACCTTGCTGTAAAAATTGTGGTTAACCCTTATCAACCAAGGACAGTTATTGCTGGTGAGGATTATTGTAACTAGTTTGCTAGATCCTGGATCAAGAGTTGGTGGGATCAAGAGCCCCCTAGGACCAAAAGAACCAGCTAGCTCGTAATCCGTGATCTAAATTACTTTTTGGCGTCAACAATACGGGCCTGTCTAGCAAGAGAGTCGTCGGATATTAACTGTGATCTAATATCAGTACAGAGACTCCGTTTCTATTTAAGCGGTCAAGTTGCATTTACTAGATACCTGTATAGCCTGGTCAACTCCGGCACCTGTGGGCGGGTCTTTGGATGAGTAGAGAGGGCTCTGCTGGACGCAGGGGAGCCGGAGCTGGATGCGTGGGAGCCAGCTTGACTACATTATGAACCCACTTTGTAAGAGGAGCCCCTAGATAAATAGTCACGCGCGTTCACAGTGTTTCCGCATGACGAACGGTAAGATTGCTTGACTCGTACCAATTTCCACTTCACGAACCCCGCTCCGATCATCCATTTGCATCGTTGTCACCTTTCTAAAATGTTTGAGGTTGAGTTGTGCGCATGAGGTGGGCTAGAGTGGCATTATAAGCGTTATGCTTTGCGCATGAACCCGTCAGGTGCAAGGGGCAGAGCCCCACTAGCACAGATGCCCCTCACCCAGAGTTCCATTCCAACAAACGGGGCGAAGCTCCCGTTGGACCTTGGCTATGCGTAGTGCAGCTTAATGTTAGTTATTTACCACAGTATATTTATTAAGATTCTTATCTCAAGTACTTGTCATCGACGCATTGAACACAATTGTCAAAAAAACAATAACAAGATAAATGAAACAACAACAAAGCGTGGAAGGTCAACATATTCCAAGCTTGAACTCTTTCCGAGCATTAAAACCTATAGGTTTTAATGCATATGCTAGCTGTCAGAACCACATGTTTCTAAATGGGATAACATTCCGCCTTTTCTAGTTTTGTTTCTTCATATTATTTATAAGTCTCTTCATTTATCCATAAGTCGACAATTTTCAAGCTTGAACACTTCCCGAGCATTGAAACCTGTTCGCTGTTTCTGTAGGGGATAACATTCCGCTTTTCCCCGTGTTTTTTATTCTTTTAGAAACTGACCTTTGACTAAATTATTCGCCTAATCGGTATAGTCTGTCCAATTAGACTCGAAACAAGTGATGCGGATCGCCTCTGGGGGTGATCAGCGGCGGGCTAATTGAAAACCGGAAGCACGGGAGGGAGCACGGGGATGAAACCGTAACTATCCGAAGGGTATGTATGGCGCCGATCCGGGGTGAAAGCAGGAAGAGGTCTGTATTCATCAATTGGTGTGTAAGCAGGTGAATGGACTCGATCTTCTCCTGTGCTGTAGGCATTGTCCGACTGATAACTGTTGACATCCTTCCTCTTCCCGACAGTCGGGTATTTTTTACTGCTGCCAGCTTTCGCCGCGCTGAGTGCATAATTCCGCGCTTGCCACGTGTTGTCCGCAGCATAGTTCTGCTCATCAGCAGCATAGCGTTGCGGATCAACCAGACCTTCGTCCTCTCTCACACTCTGCAGATCCGAAGTCGGCCTTGGGACAGCTGGGGGGAAGCTCAGCACAGGACTGGGCGTGAAGTCCGCGAACGCCCCAGCATCGGGGGAGTCGCTTCTTGCCACGGCGTATCGCCGGCTCTCTGGTGGGTCCTCCGGATACCTCGGCTCACCTTCGTAGGCCACCTCGGCGCGGTAGCCGTTGGCAGCATCCACTACGTAGGTGACGACCTGAGTCCTGCCGTCGGGCAGAGCCACGGAGTAGGAGCCGCGTGTGCTCTCTCCGTCGCTGCTCTCCCTCTGCTGAAAGCTGACGCCCGAGTCGACGTCTCTTACCGTGTAATCGTATGAGTAGCCTTGCGACGGGTCAAACCGTCGCTCTCCTGTGCCAAAATAGTCGCCCCGGGGCTGAGTTCTCGATCTCAGAGTGACTGTGTCGTAGTCGCGTTTGTCTCGCGTCAGCGCCTCGGGCTGTCGGAAGTGATTGGTAGTCTGGAGCTGAGAAGCCGCTTCATGCGTTCTAGAGATGAAGCTGGGTGTTCGTTTGGCCCGTTGTACAGAGGCGGCACACACAGCCAGACAGCAAGCGGCAAACAGCAACTGCAACAGGGGTGTAAGGGCAAGGAGTTTTGACTACGTATTATGTCGCTTCAGGGAAAAGTCGTTACACGAGAACCGATGATAATAGTCAAAGTATTTGTCCCCTGTAATGTTTCTCTGTCGTCCAATAGGCATCATCCAATAGACATCAATGGGCATATATTGACCTTTACAGACAAATAGGGGGGATATAAGTGGAACCTGGATATCCGATCCAGGGAAGGCGATTTGGTCGGAAGGGGGCGCTATCCGAACCTAAGATATCAAACATATCAAACCTAACAAAAATATCGGTGAGTGATAAATCCCATCGCGGGGACCCGATACTTGCGTCCTGCTGGTTTAAGGAAAACGACATTTTAGAGGTCGCCATCTACCTTTTAGGGGTGCTGTAACCATTTCAGGGGGCGCCGGAGGGTTGATCGGCGGAAAGGGCCCTCATTTTCCCCTGGATCCGCCTATGGGAGGGCACTGACATAGGCGCCAATCGAGAGTTCGTCAGCCAGACTCATTTTTGCGGATCAAACGTGCTCAAATATTCATGTTCCCCGCGAATGGGAACCAAGGCGCTAGATAGCTGTACACAATGAGAACTGTACACTGTTCTGGAGCGCAATATGTCACTAGCGATGAAGTAAAACCCTCCGTGGCAAGAGCAATATGCAAGAGCTGATAGATCTTTCTCAATAATTTTCAGCATATTTGATGCCTAACGTTCAGCCTAACGTTTCTCTATAATAGCTTCTTCAGGGGTTTTAAAACTAATGTGTAGTCGCTAATCGAGGTGAGATGGCTCCGAAAAAAATGTGCAATAGTGAATGTGGTGAGATTGTTTAAAAACGAGAAATTTCGAGGTTTGATTTTTCCTGATTTTTTGGAACTTGAGGGAACTTTTTCAAATGAATCCTTTCACGGGTAAACACGTGTGTTTTTCTAAATCCTCATTACCTTTTAATGCATGAAAGTGAACGTGAAGCGGACTTCGTAAGAAATAAAAACGCAAGGTTGAAATCATAACAAGAGACGGGCTTACAAGCTAGTTAACAACCCGTATAAAATCGCCGAAGCTAGTAACGCAATGACGCGTCAAATCGCAATACACGCGTTGAACAAGGTCAATGACTTCGTTCAATCCTTATTTCAATAAAACCAGCACGCATTTGTCTTATTAAAGCATCAAGATACGAGCTATTTGCATTAGTTAACACGCGCCCCGCTGGGGTCCCTGGCATGACGCGCCCCGCTGGAGGGGCGTTTTTCGCCCCCCTCCGTATCTCGTTCCGCACGAAAGCTAAAGAAAAATTACGGGCGGGGTTTGAAAGCTCTTGACAAGACGAAGAGATTTTATAAAAAAATGTTTGTGTCAGGTCAATATTGAGGTCCGCATAGATCAAAGAATGTTCCATAGGCTTACAACAGAGCAGTGTACGTTTGTCTCTCTAGATCTGTCCTCAGTGGTGCTAGAGCAAATATTTATGCAGCATTGGACTCCTCTCAACGCGGTGAATCGAATGATGTATTATATGACCTTTCTAGGTCAAATAGTGAAAATGACCTGACTTCGAGCTAGGTCAGGGTCACAGAGTGACCTGGTATGGTCATGTTGCATATCAATCGACTCCCCGTGACATTATAAGCACAATGCAAGCAAAATGGAAGCTTTATCTCAATTAAGTGAGCAATTGTTGGCAAAACAATCACTCTATGCTCCCGTGACCTGATATGACCTCTGAGAGGTCAGATGCTCAAAAAATTATCTTTATGGTCTAGATCGTGGTACGAAGAGACGTTTTGAGGATTTTCAGCTTTATCTATCCAGTATTTACTGAAAACGAGTTCATTCTATTTTTCACCATAGACTTATAATGTGGTGACCAAAAAATTGGCCTCACCTTAGGTCATCAATATCAGAATTCCGAGATAGCAGATTTGTAGACCCCAATGCCCTTATTATATTGTGGAAGTTTAAACTGATCGGTTCGCTGATGTTCCCTGCGCGCCGCTTCAAACTCGTGATTTTAGGTTTTGAGGTCGGGTTGTTTGACTTTGAAAAGCTACTTGACCTTACATGACCTGACCTAAAAGATTTGGTCAGATGTGTAAAATTGATCAGGGATAAGGTACTGGAAGTTTCGTTGTTCTGCGTCTCTTCGTTTTTTAGCTATCTGGGGAAAACCACGAGGGGGGCGAATTTCGCCCCCCCCCAGCGGGGCGCGTGTTAATACCTCGTCACGGCGCCTCGTGCAAACCTCGTCAAACTAAGTGTGTAAGAGGATTTCCCTCGTCGTACCACACGCAAGGAAAAATCTTGCAAATGCCTATAAACAAGGGCTTTACAAGGAAGAAAACTCTTCAATTTTCTCAGTGTTTGAGTTGTAAACGGGACGAAAATAACAGTTGTTGGGGTATAATATAGGCGCACCAACTTACAAGGTTATACGGCGTCGCCAGCTCTCATCCTGTTGGGAGGGATTTGGGGAGGTTAAATAGACTTACTTAGAGGATCAGCCGTGACGTGAACCCGGGAAAGGTGACTTAAGAAATTTTGATGGTATCCGCTAAGTCACTCATTGCCCCACGGGACGATTATTTTACTCATAATCTTGTATTTACTTTTACTTTAACACGCGCATTGACGGGGGTCTGAGCCACCTTCGCATTGACGGGGAGGGCGGGTACCCGCCCCCTAAGATCTCGAGAACCACGGTAGGTAGCGAAAAACGGTAAACGGCGTTGGGCTGCTCATATACTTCTCCATCGAAAACATTTGAACCATTTTTTTGTCAGGTCACATTTAAGGTCACGAGAGGTCAAAACATGCCCGCCATAGGGATAACATGTAATATTCAGTTTTTCGGGTATTACATCTGAACAAGTAAAGATAGAGCAAAACGACTTGAACTATATGAATCCTCTTAGCAAGCCGAATCGAATGATATATAATTTGACCTTGCTAGGTCAAATCAAGGATTTGACCTGACCTGAGGTCAGGTCAGGGTCAAATTATATAAAATGCAAATAATTAGAACTGCAAAGCCCAGGCAAGTCTAATGCAGCTAAAATAAATGCTCTATCACCATCCGTTACTGAGTTATTCCGTAAAAACCATTTTTCCCATGTATTTCCAATGGAGAGGTCATGCCTCGTACCTGACCTTAGGTCATCGATATCAAAAATACCAGAACATATGTTAGAGAACTCGGTGGGGCCATTATGTGATATGAGTTTCAATCGGATAAGTTCACCCTGCTCCGACTTATGCTATCTTAAACTTTTTTTGAGGTCGGGTCACTTGACCTGTACTGGTGACCTGACCTGAATTGACCTAACCTTAAAATTTTCACAGAAGTTGTAAAAATGATGAGGGAAAAGGTATACCAGGTACGGCGGTGCTACGCGCCGCCGTTTTTCTACTATCTCCGAAAAACCCGAGGGGGGCGGGTACCCGCCCCCCCGTCAATGCGCGTGTTAATGCAATCGGAAATTTTAAGTACAAGAGCGTTGAAACTCTTCCCACATCAAAGCTGGATTATAAATGAGGAATCACTCCTGCTAATATCTGGAAATGCGTACATATGTACCAATATGGAAAAATGCCACATTTGCCGCCGCGCGGAATATTCACTGACCTGCATTGCCAGTGCGCTCTGGGAACTGCCGCTGCACTGCCGCGCCGCGCTCCGGTGTTTGTGCTATATGCACGGCGTTACGGCAAGCTCCCATGGGTCTCTTCAGTCTACCGCCCACCATAATGCAGTTATATCGTTTAACGGTGTGCACTCTCTATTAAACATCATAGGACGCCAATGTAACTTGTTTTAGTCACACCTGCGCGCTCTTTAGTCACACCTGGCGCTCAAGCGGAGTGAGGTGAGGGTTAAGGGAAGTTCACGGTTTGATGTTTTTATAGAGAGCTGGTAACTGGTTATTAACCGATTTAGAAACGAGAAGGAGGTGTAGAGATCTGGTTATAGATGTTTACAGAGGATATTTTTTAGGGTGTCCCCGGATATATCGGTATAACGTGAAATTAACGATCCAGCGATTCAACGATCCAGTTCAGAATATGTTGCACCCTGGGTCTCTGTCACATAAAAGTATTTGCATCCCGTTTTTATGAGAATGTGACAACATTTATAAGCAGGGGTGTAATGTTCCCAAAATCTTTGGGGGTGCCCAGCCGGTGGGGGCGGCACCCCATAGGGGCGGCAGCGTTGCGGGGGCGGCACCCTTCGTTGCACCAAATCTGCTATTCATCGCGTTTTGCGCCTTTTACAGCACAGATGACATTCTATATCAATGTTGGGCAGGTATTCTACAGCTTTTGCCAAACATGTTTGCTTCTTAGGCGACATTCCAACGCTACATACACGTCTTAAAATAATCCAATCAGAGTTGTAAATCTATCCACGATTGAAGAATATCAATTTGTCGGGGATAAATGTTACCTTCGGCTTGTGTGGAATTTTTTCTCAGCTCCATTCACTCTGAAAATTGAGAAGACAACGCCCCACGTCTGTCCAGTAAGAAGGATAGCCAGTGGCGGATCCAGGACTTTATTTCGGGGGCCTCCCCTGTCATTTCCTCGGAACAACCTCCGGCTAGTTCGTAGGTTATTTGGGCTTAGGCGCGCACCATCCTGGTAAGGCTATACAGCGCCCATCAGTCTCCGGCTTTTCATTCGTTACAGGCACTCGGAAATTTAGAGGGGCCTAACCCCCTGCCCCCTTGTATCCGCCGCTGGGAACAGCCGCCCTCACCGCCCCTCCCCGTTCCCACGTCCACGGGCCAGCAGCCCACTGTTTCCATTAGAGATCGGGCAGTAGGGTACCGGGCGGCGACCGTGCACAACTTCCTCGCCGGCAGGTTCTGCCCGGCTGCGGCGGCGCTCCAGAGCATGAACGCCGCGTCGTTTCGGCCGCGGTGGTCTGTTGCGAAACTGGCGGAGACTGGGTCGTTACGCGAGACGCTGTTCGCCACCGAGGGCGGGGAGGGGGTGCTGTGGTTACGCTGCCGGGCCGCCCGCCGCTGCAGAGAGTAAAAGTGGGAAACGCGTCGGAGCGTCTCCTGGATTCAAATATTTTAGTAATCAAAAACTTGCGGTTGGATTTGTAATCCCCTGCCAATTCATAGGTAGACGGGAGTGGCCTTCACTTCCCCGTAAAAAAGTGTTTACCTTGTGTTTATTTTACTTGATAAAAAAGGAATACTAACACAGGGAAAACTGTAGTTTGTGGGTCAGACCACTGGCTGCGTTTATCGTTTTTGTTTTGTTTCAGAGCATTCATTAGAGACGAACGTACCACCTCGTATAAAAATGTGTGGAGTCATAAGACCAGTGGCGGATCCAACCGGTTGGTTTGGGGGGGCAACGGCATAAGCTCCAGAAATGAGACAGGGTTAAAATATAGGTGTGTCAGGGAAGGGGAGGGATGTGAGGGCGTGGTGTTGCTATCCTAGGAAGTGTCACTCAAAATCAGTGGCGGATACAAGGGAGGACTAGGGAGCCCAAGCCCCCCTCGAAATGTTTAAGTGCCTACAGTTAATACATAAGCCAAGGCTGATCATTGAGGCAATGTCGTAGGGGGGGGTTATCCGAGCCACCTACCCCCTCCCCATCAATCCATGGATCTTCCACTGCCTAAAGACGATTAAAATATCAAAATGCCAAACGTCCGGTTTTTGCACTGACTGAGCGCTTTCGGTCAATGCCATTCCTAAAAATGTCAGACCGACTTATCGTCAATTTCTCCCGCGAGCCACGTTAAAGGTTACGGCGCTAAATGCAGCTTTGAGCACAAAGGTACAGGATGTGTCGAGGAAAGCTTCGGGAAAGCTCAGCGAGGCTTAAGATAGGGCTTACAACATTCTCTTCAATACTTGGATGCTGCCAGTGCCATTGCTTTAACGTTAGAGGACTGAGGGTGTTGGCCGTCCGCTCTCAGTACAGTAAATGTACAAAAATCATCGAATTAGCTATCTGTGCCACAATCTAAGAAATGTAGAGTCACGTTAAAGAGAATGTGGCAACTTCACAACGTAATTTTAACTGAGATAGCCAAGTTGTAAAGCAAGTCGGATAACCCGGTACTCCATATTTCATTTGTCTTTGAACTCGATATTTCCGTAGAAAAAACTAAAACCTACCTGACACCAGCCCCCCCCATCAGTCCGTCGCCGGGCGGCCATTGTTGTGAGCTGCTGGTGTGACGACATATGCTGACGTCACGATAAGCATCAGCCAATCGAAGCCCTTGCAGCGTTTCAAGTATGGTAGTGGTTGCCAGATCGTGACATCATCCACAGGCTGATATTTATTTGCCTAATTACACTATTATTACGCCTAATTGCACTAAATTCCGGGATTCGACCAAGGTGCCACATTCCCTTTAAAGGGAATGTGGCACCTTGGTGGAATCCCGGAATTTAGTGCAACTAGGCGTACTTTTAGCCAAAAATAATGAAACCACTCATGATTTCTCTGAAAAAATGTACAATAAGCTCAATATTTTGTTTTAACAAACACTCCTCTAGACAAAGAAATAAATATCAGACTGTGGGTGATGTCACGATCTGGCAACCACCACCATACTTGAAACGCTTCAAGGGCTTCGATAGGCTGATGCTCATCGTGACGTCAGCATATGTCGTCACACCAGTAGTTCACAACAATGGCCGCCGGCGACGGGGGGCTGAGGGGGGCTGGTGTCAGGTAGGTTTTAGCTTTTTTCTACGGAAATATCGAGTTCCAAGACAATTGAAATATGGAGTACCGGGTTTTCCGACCTGCTTTACAACTTGGCTATCTCAGTTAAAATCACGTTGTGAAGGTGCCACATTCCCTTTAAGGATTGCAGTGTCTGTAGATTGTAGCGTTGAGTTACAAGATTTGGAGATTTTTTATGTTTGGGTTGTTCTCAGCTCGGTTTTTGGAGTCGGAGCCTCACTGAAGCCATCAATGGACTTGTCACGGAGACCCCCACCCCACCACCCGAACGAGCAACTCCCACAATGAAGGGTTAACTTAGAAGCCAGCCGACCAACGTCGGGTTAATATTGAGCGCCAGAGCGTCTCAGGGCAACCGATCCCAAGCCTGCAGGCGCACTGCCACTGCATGTGTCTGAGCAGCAGGCCGGAGCCCAACGCTCTGCAGTGGCGGATCCAGGGGGGGGTAAAAGGCAATTTCCCCCAAACGGAAAAGCTCGCGGCAAAACTATGTTTTGCCCCCCAAAGCGATCAACCTCTTTTTTCCCCGACTCCTTTTTAGCTTGTAAGCAAGATCTTGGCGCTTCAACTCTCAACTTCAAACAGAATTGGTGAAGTTCAGTGTAAATATTGGGGCTTCGATAGGAAAAAATATCTTGATTCCATATTTTTCACCCCGTGGCATTTTTTTTTTGCTTTTCGTCTCCAGTCCCCAAAATCCTACCGAAAAGGCATATTGTAACGCAATTTTTCACTGCGCGACGTTTTTTTTTTTTTTTTGCTATTCGACTTTGGTTTGCCCCTCCCAAACCAACCGGCCAGATCCTACCAACTGAGCTACCGCGGCGGCAAACTTCGGCTTGTAGTTTTCAAGAACAAATCTCGCTATATGTTTGTCCTTGAAAACTACCGATCAGACTCACAAATTTAACACCATTTAAATTACAAAAATGGAACTCTTTTAGGGTGAATGAACAAAATACACAGAGCCGAAGAGCGATGACTGCTGTGAATGCGCAGTTCCTCACACGGAGTGAGTTGCCGTGGGTCCTCTGCGACGGGTGCCACCTTAAGTGTTACGTTTGTTTGAAGTCGGGAGGATGTGAATTTAGGGCGACGTATCGCTTGCGGAGAGGTGGTATTTTAAGTAAAGGTATCTTGGTATTGGCCAGCCCAACTGGCTAGCCAATATGCACGGTACCTGGGTTGACTTTTTGGGGGCAGGGGAGAGGGAAAAACTGGAAGATTGGGTTAAAGCATGAATAGCTGTTGTTTTCCTCTGGACTCAACTTCAATCATTTTACAATACAAAATCAAGCATTGTATTTAAACCCCATTCATTATAGTGCTGGTCGCGCGCCTGCTTTGCCTACCAAGTACAGCAAGCGCACTTCGTACAGAAAAAAACGAACGGTCAAGCAAGAAGACGGGTGGCGTTTAAATAGACCACTGTATCTGGTGTTCCTAAATATGGAAACCAAGTCGAAAAGAAAATAACAGCTATTCATGCCGTACACCAATCTTCCAGCTTGCTCCCAAAAGGTCAGTCCTGGCAACGTGCGAGTTAGCCGGATTCTTCCCAGCGTGGGAATTAGTCAATGCCACTGCATGTAAACGGGACTTGTGTCGTTGCTTAGCACCGACTCTCGTTGCCATAGCTACCGCGGGGGCGGGCGGGAGTTACGGCCGGAGCCGCGTGGCGGCGCTGTCAGCAGTCGCAGTTGGGCCGTCTGCGTGATTGTAGCATGCTTGGCAGCTAATAACATTGCTCGTGTACATGTTCAGAACGAAGGTTTTTATTATTTAACTTTGAATTCTTCCTTAGCGGAAGTCGTAACAGACCCCATTTCAGTTCCTGGATATCAGTTATCAGGGGCGCAACTTTATGTTTTCGATTGGGGGAGGCACCCGACTCGAAAGGGGGCCCGTACATGATGGGGGCCCGTATTTTTTAATGAAAATGTGACCGAATAAACATATTTTCGACCGTTTGTTGTCGAAAACTGACTGCAAAGGTTATATAATCATTTTTAGCGCGCTATTCGTCACCATTCATGATTTGCACTATTTAGCCCAAAAAGTAGTCTGAAGACCCAATCTTTTGAACGAGCTGCCAAAGTATGTAAGGATATTGGACAAATAGGTGCCTACTTACCGTCTTCGTCGTCCACGCGGGATGCTCTCCTCCGGAGGTACAACTGGATCAGCCCCGCACGACGCAGGAGGGATGGATGCTGGAGGGTCTTTTAGCAAACGAGATCCGGTTGGTGGCCTGGCTGAGCAAGGCAATGATCAGGAAAAGAAGGATTGGAATTACAACCTTACTTTACCGTTTTGCTCGAAACTATATACATTCCACTTTTCCGAGTTAGTTTTAAATTGGGGTTTTAATTTTTGCGGTCGATAGATGGAGGTAGCTTGCATAGTACCAAAAATAGTAGTGATATGAATTACTTTAAGTGGACGCGTACGTTGCTAGAGATTAAATGCAAATGTGATCGGGGTCGTTTTATAACAGTTTGCAAAATTAGCAAGACGATTTTAGATTCATAGGTTACCTGAAAAATGAAGAAAGTTTGGGTAGTTTTGCCCGAGCAGCCTCTCGGTCTTGAATGTTCTTTGTTTTACGCTTTTGTGCACCCGACTTATATTTATACTGTTCAACCATTTTAACATGCACACCTGGAACGAAATCGCATTATCACGAATAGTTTGATACAAATGGAAGGTAGAGATCGAAGTGCGAAATTCCTTTATCAGCAGGGAAATCGAACCTACTGATGTTTATGTTACATGATCAAGACACCTTTTCTAATCCATTCACCTTGCCAGTTCAATGCCATTTTACAACACTGGGTACCGGTCAAGGGGTACTATGGATAGGTGGTACTGCCTATTTCCCTTTACAATCATCATATAGGATCAGTACAAAACGAATGGGGGCCTAACATTTCTCACGCCCCATCCATCTCTCCCCGAATGTTCCAGGAGGCATGGGACCGGACGCACGTTGCCCGGGAAAACCACAGGGGGCCCGCAAGCATGGCAGGGGGCCGGTTTCGGCAACAGGGAGCACGGATACACCACCTGGGGCACGAAACTGCTAACAAATAAGGAACTCCTGCAAATAAGCGACTAACACAACAGCTTCAGGTTCTGCACGATATTCTTAGACCACAAGGGGCCCGGACAGACCACAGAGGGCCTGAGCACACCAAAGGGGCCGGGCAGACCACAGGAACCCAGAAAACCATAGGAGCCCGGTGAGCCCACAAGGGGCCCGAGCAGACCACACACAGCCAGAAAATTGGCTGGGCTCTGCCCGATATATGCTGGGCTTTGACTGGGCAGAGCCCGAGTACATGGGCTCAGCCCAGTTCCGGCTCCGCTCCGCCTGGGCAGAGCCCATGGTCAAGCAAGACCGGGCTCTACCGCTCGGGCAAGTTTTCATCCCCTGACCTAATGTCGGGCTCAGCCCGAGTCTATGTGGCTCAGCTATGGGTCTTAGGGCTCGGGCAGAGCCCGGCCCAGCCGCTCTGGGCCTGGTCGGAATTGCTGGGTGGGCGGCGGGCCCGGGCAGACCACACGGGGCCTGGACAGGTGAAAGGACCCGGGCAGACCACAGGGACCCGAGCAGAACACTGGGGCCGGGCTAACCACAGAAGGGGCCCCAGTTTGCAAAGTATAGCAGCAGACCCGACGAGTCCGCACCATCCTTGGAGATTTTTTCGCACCAGCAGCAGCCTAAAATTCACACCAAACACTGGTGAGAAATTTCACTGACTCGGAAATTTCGATGTTTTTACCAGTTTCTCCCTTCTCAGAACTCTGTGGGTATTTGATTTGAGCTCCCTCTTACCAGTCGGCAAAGGTGGGCATTTGTTTGCTCCAAAGTTTGCACCACCTGAAGGGTGTCCGCACCACGAGATCTCGTCGAAAGTGCCATACTTTGCAGACTGGGAGGGGTCCGGGCAAACCACAGAGAGCCCACGCAGACAAAAGGGGCCCCGGACGGACAAAAGGGGGCCCGCAGAGGCCACACGGAGGCCCAGACAGACCAAAAAGGTTCCGGGAAAACCAAAGGAGGCCCGGGCAGACCACAAGGGGATCGATCAGACCAAAATGGGCACTAGCATACAAGGGGTCCGTGCAGACCAAATGGGGCCGGGCAGACCACAGGGGCCGGGGCAGACCATAGGGACCCGGTAAGACCACAAGGACCCCGGGCAGACTAAAAGGAAAAGAGAGACTAAAAGGGGCCAAGGCAGAATACGAGGAGTCCGGTTGCAGTCACAGAGGGCACGGCTGAACCAAAAAGGTCCCGAGACTGCCAGAAATAGGGGCCCGGATGCAGTCAAAATGGGCCTAAGAATATCGTTAGGGGCCCGTTTGCGGACACAGTTATTATGGGTGACCCTAAAGGGAACCGCACCCAAGCAAGCATGCCAGGGAGCCCGGCGGCAGCCACTGCAAGCCCAGATAAACAACGGGGCCCCGCACTCATGGCAAGGGCCCGTCCGTAGCATTAGAGGACCCGCGCCTCCTGGACCACAGGGAGCCCGGTTGCAGTCACAGGTCCCGGTTGCAGTCACAGGTCCCGGTTGCAGTCACAGGTCCCGGTTGCAGTCACAGGGGGCACGGGTGGATCACAGGCGCCCGGTTGCGGTGACAGGGGTTTGGGCGGATCACAGAGGGCCCGGTTGCAGTCACAGGGGCCCCGGGGCCCGGGTGGATAACAGGGGGCCGGGTGACTTCCAGGGGCCCGGTTGCAGTCACAGGGGGCCCGGTTGCAGTCACAAAGTGCCTGGTTGCAGTCACAGGGCCCCCGGGTGGATCACAGATGGCCCGGTTGCAGTCACAGGGGGCCCGGGTGTATCACAGGGGGCCCGGTTGCAGTCACAGGGGGCCCGGGTGGATCATAGGGGCCCGGTTGTAATTACAGGGGGCCCGGGTGGATCACATGGGCCCGGTTGGAGTCCCAAGGGGCCCGGGTGGATTACAGGTGGTCCGGTTGCAGTCACAGGGGGCCGGGTGGCTCACAGAGGGCCCGGTTGCAGTCACAGGGGGCCCGGGTGGATCACGGGGGGCCCGGTCGCAGTCACAGGGGGCCTGGGTGGATCATAGGGGGCCCGGTTGCAGTCACAGGGGCCCCGGGTGGATCACAGATGGCCCATTTGCAGTCACAGGGGGCCCGGGTGGATCACAGATGGCCCAGTTGCAGTCACAGGGGGCCCCGGTGGATCACAGATGGGCCCGGTTGCAGTCACAGGGGGCCGGATAGATCACAGGGGACCCGGCTGCAGTCACAGGGGGCCCGGGTGGATTACAATGGGCCTGGTTGCAGTCCACAGGGGGCCCGGGTGGATCACAGAGGGCCCGGGACAGGAGGCCCGAGACTGCCGGAATCAGGGACCCAGCTGCAGTCAAAGTGGGCCTGAAAATATCGTTAGGGGCCCGGTTGCGGACACCGAGGTTAAGGGTGGCCCACAGGGGACCTGCAAGCATGCCAGGGAGCCTGGCCTCAGCCAAAGCTAGCCCAAGTTGACCACTGGGGCCCGCAATGGTGGCAGGGGCCCGGCTGTGTCCGCAGGGGCCCGCAACTTGGGATTGGGGGCTCGTCGGGTCATTGGGGGGCTTCTCCGAGCATTGGGGGGGCTCTAGCCCCCCAAATATATGGAAACGTGCTCCCCTGTCAGTTATCACCAATGTCCGTCCCTACCGATTTCTCCAGGTAGTTCGGCCCTTGTTGTACGGTGACAGTGCCCTGGCTGCGACTTTCTTCCTTATTCGCTGATTGTTCATGGACGTTATTTGCGTCAGAGACTTCTCTGTGCCAGGGCCATTGAATGCGAGAACGACTGTGCTCTCCAGAGCGTGAGCCTTGCCTACTGCTACACTTACAATGACTTTTACCAATAGTTCCTGGATGCTTTCTAAAAACATTGCAGCGGCAAGATATGTGAGGCTCCACAAACATCTGAAACATATTCGCATGGTGCATCATATCTTAGTCAATACATATATCTACAGTCAACTTGTCATTTCTGCAGCTCTGCGGCAGTCACTAACTATTTCAGGGATTGCATTTTCCTCATCATTTATTTTTACGCGACATCGCTTTATAAATACTAGCATCTGCTTGCTGTTCACTAACATTCACTGGTTTCAATACTTGTGGACAGGGGCAGGGTGGTAGACGGGGGCAACTTTGTGGACAGGGGCAGCATGATAAGCAGGGGCAGCCTTGTAAACAGGGGCAGCATGATAAGCAGGGGCAGCCTTGTAGACAGGGGCGGCATGATATGCAGGGACAGCCTTGTAGACAGGGGCGGCATGATAAGCAGGGACAGCCTTGTGGACAGAGGCAGCATGATAAGCTGGAGCAGCCTTGTAGACAGGGGAAGCCTTGTGGACAGGGGCAACCTTGTGGACAGGGGCAGGGTGGTAGACAGGGACAGCCTTGTGGACAGGGGCGGCATGATAAGCAGGGGCAGCCTTGTGGACAGGGGCAGGGTGGTAGACAGGGGCGGCCTTGTTGACAGGGGCAGGGTGGTAGACAGGGGCGGCCTTGTTGACAGGGGCAGGGTGGTAGACAGGGGCAGCCTTGTAGACAGGGGCGGCATGATAAGCTGGGGCAGCCCTGTGGGTGGGGGCGTGGTAGTCGGGGTAGGTGGCCTGTCCCTCGTAGGTCACCTCCGCGGTGTATCCGCCATAGTGGTCAGCCACGTACTTGACGTGCTGGATGCGACCGTCGGGCAGAGCTACGGAGTAGTATCCCTGGGTGGTGTGGCCGTCACTGTTCTCGTTCTTGGAGAAGGTGGTGCCGGTGTAGTGGTCGTTGACAGCGAAGTCGTAGGCGTAAGGCTTGGCCTCCTCCTTGTACTGGGGCTGCGGGTGGTAGGCGGCGGGCTTGTGGACCGGGGCGGGGTGGTAGGTTGCCGGGGCAGCCTTGTAGACCGGGGCTGGGTGGTAAGTTGCCGGGGCAGAGGCGGCAGCAGCGGCCAGGATGGCGGCGAAGACGAAAACCTGGAAAATATATGTGTTGATGACTTCTTGTATATGCTAGACATGGGCTGAAAATGTACTTGGATCTTAAGATTAGGCGATGAGCGCTGTGACAGGCTATAAATTTTTATCATGCCAACGTTTAGTCATGCTCTCTGAAGTTGAACAAATTACAGCCACAATACTTGGAACTCTTCAGAGAGAGAGAGAGAGAGTATTGAGAGATAGAGAGAGAGAGTGAGTGAGTGAGTGAGTGAGTGAGTGAGTGAGTGAGTGAGTGAGTGAGTGAGTGAGTGAGTGAGTGAGTGAGTGAGTGAGTGAGTGAGTGAGTGAGAGAGAGAGAGAGAGGGAGAGAGAGAGAGATGGCATGACATCTGAGGCATTCTTGTGATACAGTTATGTTGTTCAAGACTGGACCTTTATATGTAGAATGTAACTGTTTTTGACCATGTCTAGGCAGGGGATAACACAATTTCTGGTAGAGTGTTACTCTAATAATTTTCCATCTATTGGCAGCACTGTGCCCAACCTGGGCGAAGCATAGCAGTTTTGAAGCGGAATAAGGCGCTGAAGGTAAAATTCAATTTTGGAAAACAGGACTCCAGGAGATATTTTGAGTCAGGCTGTTCTAGCTGAGACGTTGCTCAGCGGCGATTCCGATATCAAAACTGAGTTGATTCCGACCGTGAGCTTGGTTTTTGTAAATAATCTCATCACAGACCATTTCTTAGCCCTTCAACTTGGTTCGCGAATCTTGTGCTAATTGAGATAGCCCTGTTAGGTCCATAAACATATCAAAGTACCTTTCAGACAGAACATTCAACCGAAACCTTTCCCACGGTCTACAACCTCAACGTCCATGGCTGGTAGTCACTGCTTGAACGGTAAAAGTGTTGGTTGTCTCCACCCAAAGGTGATTCAGCTATGCTGCTCTGCTAATGCTTCTTTCACGAACATTCATCGTCTCACAAAGTTAACACCCAGAGAGAAAATAAATGTAGCTCCTGGAGCTTTAGGTGCTAACTGTGGCAGGAAGAGCGGATTTCGCATTAAAATTGTTTTAAACACGCCAGGCGCTGCACTGATACACTTAATGTCCAACTCGCCTGCATTGCTGTATGCGTTGTGTCGCTTGGTTCTCTGATACTGATCGGCAGTTTTCGTGGTATTTATACAGACTATCCCGGGTGACCGCACCATGGCCTCAGAGGGACCAGCGGTGCCCCTGGCCACACAGCTGTTGTAGAGGTGTGGGCGGGGTCCAGATAATTGGTATTGGCCCGGCACGTGGGACTACCAGAATGAAGGGAATGGGGTCAAATGAGACACCGAGACAGGAAGTACACAGATGGATTTTCTCTTGAACACTGCAAGCTTGCTGTTTGTATTCCGATTGGTTTCAGCGTGGCCTGCATCGACTAGCACGTCCACACATGTTGATTGTAAACCAAAGCAAAGGGCACAAACATACAAAGCATACACATTTTAGTGTCTCCCAATGCACAGGAGATATTGAAGGCATGGTGATTCTTGAGCAGTACAATCTAGAGGAAACGAATACCACATAAAACACAAAACTGTGGATGAGAGGGAGAGTGAGACCGGCGCTTGATCGCCCGAGAGAAGATGATCTAGCCTACAGGGCTGGAGACGCACACCCAAAGTGTCTTTGCAACGGGAGCAGGTTCTGGGAAGAATGCCAAACGGATTAACACCCGCACTGGAGTGGGGTCTGGCACTAACGTGCACTGGAGGGGGCCTGGTAGGCCCCTAAGATCTCAAAAAGTAAGAGGTGTAGAAAAACTCCGGTTGGGGGTGGGTGAAGGTTATTGTAATCTACATCATAACCAATTTTCCTTGACCTAGGTCAATATCTTCACGGTCAAACGAGGTCATAAATGTCAAATATCTGCCGTGTGGGGACCTATTAAAATGCCGTGATTATGCAAGAAAAAGAGGGGATAAGCTAAAGTCGAAACAGGTTCATAGAGGGAATGTCCCAAAGTATCTTTCGCATAATTTTGGGGCCAAGGTCATTCAAGGTCATTAACCTATGAATTCACAATATGGCTTACTACCTATAATGTACACTATAGCTAGCACTATAGCAATTGTTTGGCGGGAAATGAGGATTGCCCTTTACACATGACCTTTGATCTTGACCTTTGACCTTGACTTTGACCTTGAGGTACCTTAACTATCATGTCATGGCATAACATACGTCAGACCGGGTAACACCATTTGAGCGGAAGCACTGGGGTCAGTGACCTTGAAAGTGTTGATATGACCTTGAAATGTGACCTTTGACCTTCATGTGAGGTGATGTTTACATATCACTATAAGGCGTTATGACGTCACGACTCGGTGGCTAATGCAAGCGAACTGGTCCAACTGCGCGATTGTGGCGATCTCAAATTGCAGATCTGACTGCAAGCCTATAAGTCAAAACATTGTCGACTGATTTTCAAAAATTGCCGCCAATCGACGCGCCGTTAAATCCTCTCAAATATGGCTAAGTATCGTTTTTGGCTACGAGCGGTTCTCCGGCCACCTCGAAAAAATAGTTGGGGGGCCTCCAGTGCGCGTCTTAAACCATTGCAAGTTGCATCCGGGCTCAACAAGAGGTATAACTTATAAAAACAGAGTAAATGTGGCATACAACAGTGCAGAAAGTGGCAAATCAGAATCATGTTTAGCATAATCCTGTGTATAACATACATAATCGTTTGGATACTTAGATACGAACTGCGGTGGCAGAACAAGGTATGTTTATACAATATAGTTTCAGAAAAAGGTTAAAAGGCACGAAACATATAAACATCCCTAGAAACATGAACACCTGAAATTTCCCATATTAAATAAGACGCCAAAATAGGCTTAGAAGGTGCTACACATATAGCATGCACGTAAGACAGAAGTTAGGAACCTCCGTAAATTTCGGAAGTAAAAGTATGTAAAAACTTGCAACGATAAAACTCGTAAATTTAAAATGTTGCACTAAAATTGTGAGACTTAAAAACACTAAAACTGACAAAAGAACACAATTCTGGAACCGAAAGGAGAAATTATATCTATAATTTTGCGATATAGGTGATGACCTTTGCTCGAAATGAGCTGTAGATGTCATGAAATATGTCTGCGTGGGGCCGGATGTTCAGGAATGTGTTCGTGACTCTGGACAATCTACGAGTAACAAGCAATACAAACAAACAAATAATTCTTCAAACAACAACAATTCGTCACAAAAATTATTCTTTAACAGTATTCACTCTTGCATATGCCACACTAATCAACGCCAGCTGCATAGTTGTTCTCATGGGCACATACAGTGAGAAACGCACTAAAAAATGAGTTGATCCTACCTTTAAAAGCATTGCGCATGATCATCAAATTACGCTGAATTCCTCAGAAACGAGGATCCCTGGAAAGATGATATGCTGCAAACGGAGTTTTATTAAAAGTTTTTAGGATTTTCTAGGCATCTGATTGTGTCTGATTGTATAAAAACCTGCTCTTCATGTCCTGCACAGCTTTAGCCTTATCTTTTATAAGATTGCGATGGTGCGGTACCATTTTTTTATTTTTGACAGTATCTTTGCGAAGTGTGGAGATATGGCTCATTGTTTGAAGAGGTTCTATTCGCAAACTGAGTATTATCGTGTACGCTGATCAGGGGTGTAACTTTGTAAAAATCTTTAGGGGTGCTTTTTCCTAGCCGACACATACAATTTTACTGGCAGTGTTAGTGGATGAAAAACGTTAAAAGAGGGTAAAACCTTACACTTTTGTCCTTAAACCTTACACCTCTGTTCTGCGACATTAAAGTAAACACCCCTCCCGCAAAATTTTCCCACACACGGGCAAAGGCAAAGGTGCTTTGCACAGAGTGCCTTATAAAAAGTCCTTAACTAATTAGCTAACACTTTTGTTGAAACATCTCTAATGACTTTTCTTCCATTATTTGCACTCCATACTGTTCCCCCTCGGATCAAAAAGTATGTTGGCCCCTGGTTTGAGCATTTGGGGGAGTATGACACTAATGCCCTTCCCTGGATCCACCAGTGACTTAATATACTTTAACACCTACGCCCAAAAACCGTGGTAGCGGCTGTAACCCTAACTTTTGGACTATGGGGGCAGTGCCCACCATTTTCAACCCGTTCCCGTGCCTTGCTTTCAGCAACAAACCAAACGATAAGCCGAGTAACCTTTGTCCCCACCGAAGTCAAAGACCCTTTCCCACAAGTTCAAAATAGTTCCTGCGCGGATGCTTTAACTCGCACCCCGCTGAAGGGGGCGAAATTCGCCCCCTCCTGGTTTTCCCCCGATAACGCAAAACAAAGAGACGCAGAGCAACAGAACTTAAGGTATCTTACCCCTAATCAATTGTACGCATCTTGCCAAATTTTTAGGCCTGGTCATGTCAGGTCAAGGAGCTATCTCAGGTCAAGTGAGCCGACCTCGAAACTTAAAATCACGAGTTTGAAGCGGCGCCCAGGGAACATCTGCCAACCGATCACTTTGAAACTTTCACAATATGATGAGGTTATTAGGGTCTACAAATCTGCTATGCCGGAATTTTGATATCGTTGACATAAGATGGGATTAATTTTTTGGTCACTCCAGTATAAGTCTAAGGTGAAAAATTGAAAGAGCTAGTTTTCAGTAAATACTGGATAGATAAAACTGAAAATTCTCAAAGCGTGTATTCTTACCACGATATTGACCTTAAAGTTGAGTTTCTGACCATCTGACCTCTCAAAGGTCATGTCACGTCACAGGAGCATACAGTGATTGTTTGGTCCATAACTTCTCAATGTATTGAGATAAAGCTCCCATTTTGCTTGCATTGTGCTTATATTGCCACGGAGTTGATTGAGATCCAAAATGACCATACCAGGTCACTCTTTGACCCTGACCTAGCTCGATGTCATGTCGTTTTCACAATTTGGCCTAGCAAGGTCCTATTATACGTCATTTGATATGCCGAATACATCTCTTTTTTTAACTACACATTTTCCAGTTGTAAATTTGGGACATGTATGTTAATATCTTACTTGAAGGTCGCACCACTCCCTGCTCCATTTATTCTTTGCTTTATAAATGAAAACAAAAGTTGTTTACTGAGTATTTCCCCAAGCCTCTCCCGAAAAGAATAGTAGAACTAGTAGCATTCGAGAGAAACTTGGGTACTCTAAAGTTGGTATTAGTGGATTAAAGTTTTTCAGGGTTAAATAAGAACCTCATAAAAATAAGAAAAAGAAGAAGAAAAAATTGATCAGTCAATGGCTATGAGAAAACTAGGCAGCGAGATGAAAATGAATCACAAAAAGAAAGTACTTGATAGCTTGATTTTTTACCTGAATCCATTTACTATTGATAATAATTATTGGGGCTTATCGACGCACCAACTGCCAGGGTCATATGGCGTCGCCAACTCTTTCCCTGTTGGAAGGGTTTCTCGGGAGCCAGCTTGCTCCTTGTTCAGGGAAGCCGCCGGGCCTTGAACCCGGGTCGGCTGCGTGGAAGCCAGCTACGCTGACCACTCCACTACCGCGCCCCCCATTTACTATTGATTCCCCTCCTGGGATCGATACTGGTTCCTAAAATGTTCTCTGATAATCTTCTTTAATGTATATTTCTGCAATGGAACATCATCAAGATTTGGAAAAATCGGACATATTATCTGGTTCCACGCTTTTGGAGCTGAACATGATATTGAAAATGATCTGTAGTTCGTTGTTGCTAAAGGAACATGAAAATGTTGTGCTAGGCGAGTGTTTGCAGGACGATGATATTGGAAGAGTGATGAGATTGCAAATGGTAGTGATTGGCTTAAAAATTTTGATAGAATTATAATTTTCTGTTCAGTAATAATATCATTGAGTTTTAACAAGTTAAGTTCAACAAAAAGTCCATTTGTAGGATGGTAAAAAGGTTTCTTCATAATTATTCGAACTGCCCTTTTTTGTAGTTTCATTAGCTTATCTAAATGCGTTTGATAATTGCTTCCCCATACAACTGCGCAGTAATTGAAGTATGGTAGCACAAGAGTGTTATATAGACAGATAAGTTCTCGTGATTCGAAATAATATTTTGCTCTACTCATTATTCCCAGATTTCTACTGATCAGAGCTGCCATGTTGGCCACATGAGCATCCCATTTCAAATTATCATCTACCAGGACGCCTAAATACTTAACCACTTTTTCTTTTCCTATTTCGACCCCATTCAGTTTTATTTTTATGTCAGTAAAGTCGCTTTTAGAATAAATTTGGTAGTGTGATTTCTCAGCGTTAAGCGATAGACGGTTTGATTGAAACGACTGCGTTACTTTTGGTAGAAGTGTTTATTTTTTTGTTGCAGAAGGTTTTGATTTTCCGCTGTTACTACAATGGCTGTATCGTCGGAAAAATGATAAAAGACGGCCTGTTCCGAAACACGATGTAAATCATTCACATATAGAATAAACAAAAGTGGGCCCAATATCGAGCCCTGTGGTACTCCCGTGGTGACTATTTTCCGATCTGAGAATATATCATTAAATTTAGTCAATTGACACCTATTTTTCAGGTATGAACACACGATGTCATAAAGTTTTCCACGAACTCCAAGAAAGTGTAATTTTTCTAAGAGTATTCCGAAACTAACAGTATCAAACGCTTTTTTTAGATCTAGAAAAATTCCGCAAGAAATCTCACCTCTTTCTAAACATTCCGTAACAGCGTCGTATAAATGGGCAATTGGCATGTAGGAGCTATGTAGCTTTGAAACCCAAATTGTAATTTGTAAAGAATGTTGTTTGTGTCTAAATATTCAACTATGTATTGATGCAATATCTTCTCCAGAATTTTAGAGAAGATTGGAAGTAAAGATATAGGTCGATAATTGTTGAACCTATCCTTGTCTCCAGATTTATGAATCGGAATAATCACCGCAATCTTTAGCAAATCTGGAAATATTCCAGTTGATAAGCAGAGATTAAAGAAGTGTGCCAAGTTACTTAAACAACATTGGTATGTCGATTTTAAGATCCTAGAACTTATCCTATCTATTCCTCCTCCAACAGCATTTAAAGACTTTATTATATTTTCGATTTGCTCATTATTTGTTAAGAGATTATTCCGAAATGAATCATATGTAGGTGGCTGCAAGTAGTCAACTGCACTTTTGTCCGAGGGAGGAATCTTTTCCTCTAAAGTGGTTCCAACGGAGCTGAAGAAATCATTAAAACCATTTGCAATCTCCCCGTTATCTGTCAGTGTTCCTTGGCCAGTTTTGAATGTTACCGGATAGTCATTATTTTTATGTTTCTTATTAATTAGTCCATTTAGTAATTTCCATGTTTCTTTTCCATTTCCTTCATTTGCATCAAAAGAGTCTCTGTAATATTTTCTCTTTGCTTCTCTAGTGATTCCTGTCAGAACGTTACGGTATCTTTTATATGATTCTTCTAGTTGTTCTAGTTCTGAGTCATTCTGATTTTTAAGCTTTTTTGGAAATATACTTTTTGAACAATTTGTTTTTGTGGTTTATGCATGCCAAAATTCTAGGCGATATCCAGGGCTTTATCGCAGTTCTTCTCCTACTTGGTGTAAATGTTTTCGAAAAATAGTTTATTCTGTTCTGAAATGTATTTATGAGCATTCGACATGCGATATTAGGATCTGTGATAGCATTAAAATTGTTTAGATTACTAGATATGTATGTTCTTAGTTGGTTAATCTTAGTGTTGTCGAAAACCGTGATACGATTTAGGCATTTGTTTTGTGTGTTTTGAGTGTCTTCCTGAAGAGTCATGAATATAGGTAAATGATCAGAAATGTCGTCTAATATTATACCAGATTTATTAACTAAGTTAATATCACTTGTAAAAAAGTTGTCTAAGAGGGAGGGCTCACTCGTGCCCATTCTTGTCGGTTTTGAAATTGTGGGTAGAAAATTGTAGGCAGACATTATATTAAAGAACTTGGAAGACTCCTTATCATTTGGCAGTTTCCAAAAGTTAAAGTTGAAGTCCCCTGCCAAAATCTGCAGCTTATTGCTTTCCAGTTTATCGAGGAGCTTTTCAACACCTTCCAGGAACACGTCGTTATTATAATTTGGGGGTTTATAGACTTCCCCGAAAATAATATTTTGCTGTATATGTCCAGTTTTTAATGTTACTTCTGCAAATGTTGATTCTGCCAAAGTTCCTTCTAGATCATTTCTGTGTTTGCATTCATATTGCCTATTCACGTATATTGCGGTACCACCTCCACCCTGTGTTGAATTTCTACTAGAGGCAAACATGGTGTAATTGTCTAACTCGAAATATTTTTCAATTTCCTTTCTAAGCCATGTTTCAGATATGGAAATAATAGACCAATCTATAGCTGATTTTTGCAAAAGTTGTTTAATTTCGTCAAACTTGTTCTTGACGGACCTAGCATTTAAATGTAGAACTGAAAATCCTTAATGGCCTAAAACTGGAATGGGTAGTTCATAATACGTACATCGAGATGATACTCTAATAAAGGCTGAATCTGGATTAACATCATTCTCAAGAAAAGCGAATTCATACGGGTTTCGAGCTTCACTTGTCATTTAAGGTGCCGCGTTTGTTCAATTCTGAAAATGCAAATTGATCATTTGGTCATATTGCGATAGGATATTTCCAGTTTTCATAACAACATCATGGTGGTATCGTGAAAAATCGTAAGGATAAAATTCAAAGCTAACCAGCTCACCATCATCTCCAAATCTTGATCCAGGAAATGCGGACTTTGATGTGTGGAATCCATGTCTACCATTTAGCTTTTCTTCTTTGGGACTTTCTTTGTTTTTTGTCGCTTTGTGGTGATGGTGTTTTCCCAGGTGAGTTTTAATTTTTAGGTACCGAAAGTATCACAATGTTCATCAGACCTACCCTTTTCCCGTTCCTCCTCCGCCCCAAGCAGTACTTCTGTCTGTGCCTTCACTCCATCTGTTTCCGAATCTGCCTTAGTACCACATGCATGTCCAGCCCCGCCCTGTAACACCTCATCTGCCGCACCTTCCCCAGAGCTCCCGTGTTTGTTCCCCTGTGTTTCTCCTGTTTGTGTACTTTTTTCTCATCGTCTTTACATTGGCTAGCAGTCTCCCGCTCTTCATTCGCCATGTTTGCGTTCCTAGGTCCATGCACTTCCTCCTTCGCTCCCTCCCCTGCTTCCGCTAGTACTGTTGCATGTGACCTTTCAGCCTCGTTCGAATTTTGCCCCTCCCCATTCCCGGTGTCATTTTCCGATGTGGCCACGGTGTTGGATGGGAGACTGCTGTGTTCACGTGAGGCATGCTCAGTCCCAACTTTTACTGCCTCGCTGTAGGCCTTCGGTTGTGCAGCGATTTTGTCCCGGATGTCATCAGCACTCCAGTCAGGCTTCAGTAGCATGGGAGGGAGGTCTTTCCCGCTCTTTATGTATACTTGTCCCTGTTGGGTCCAGTATGAGGTGATGATTTTTTCCTTTTTAGAGCTACACACTTTTCTACTAACTTGGCCTTTGAAATTGTCAGAGATTCGTGAATGTATAGTCCTCTCTTGGTTTTGTCTTTCGGAACTCTTTTGCTGTAGATAGTGTTTCTAATTTCTTTGTTGTTGAATCTGATGATGATAGACTTTCCAAATTTCAACCAATGAGCCGTGTTTATGTGCCAATTTTCTAATTTTACTCCTGTGTGAAAGTATATCAGTCGTGCCACCTCACTTCTCAAACTAGCCCCGGGACGCAGGTCAAGAGCTCCCCTTAGGATGAGGCAATCCTGGCGGCTGTAGGCCTCAGCATCCTCTGCCATTTGCATGGCCACTTCAACCTTGGCTTCCAGTTGCATTATATGAGCCCTCTGTTCCTCCACCAGTCGTTTTAGCACATTCAAATCACCCTTGTCTGACATTGCTCATGAAAGTTAGATAAACAGTTAATTAACCAAATAAAGGATCCTCGCCGGTACTAGACCACTCAAAATTCCTTAAACTGCGAGACTACCTTGATAACCAATTCAATGTGTGCTAAAACTGAACCGGAAAGAAACAACAGCATATTTTTCAGGATATTTGAGAATGTAGGAATATGTCGAAATGAATTCAATAGTGTCGATACAAGCAAGAAATTAGAAATAGATATTCGGAAAGGAACAAAATAGGAAAGAGCCCAGCGCCCGCCACCGCCCGCACGGCCGCACCCCGATCTTAGCAGCCGGTCAGCGGGTCAAGCCGATCCACCTCGCAGCGCCACCGGGCACGTCCGCACCCGACCGCGGCCAGCGCCAGACATATATATCATATATACATATATATATATATATATATATATATATATATATATATATATATATATATCATTGATATGGTAAAATGAATCCAATGATGTCTAAATATTTGCTCTAACTCCATGGAATAAATATCTAGAGGTGGAAACGTACACTGCCCTGTTGTAAGCCTATGGAACATTCTTTCACCTTTGCTGGCCTCAATATTGACCTCAGATAAAAATACTTCATGTAATTTCTCTTCGTCACGTAGGGAGCTTTCGAACGCCGTCCGTAATTTTTCTTTAGCTTTCCTGGGAAATGAGATACGGAGGGCGGGGCGAAATACGCCCCTCTCAGCGGGGCAGGTCATGTCAGGAACCCCAGTGGGGCGCGTGTTAAGCTTCCTGCTCATCAAAGGTCACAGCTCGAAAAGCTGCAAACGTGGTGAAACCAGGAGTTTTTGGTGTCTTTTTAAACTAGCGCGCTGACAAACGGCTGCCTATTAAGTGTTATTGTTTGCATTTACCGCCATTTAAATCTTCTCTATGGTGCTACATTGTTCTTGAACTAATAAAGCTTTGAACACTTATTTAACCCTCGTCCCGGTGGGGGGTGCTTTGGGTTGTTGGCGGTTAACATCCCCCTTCGGGTTTATGGCGGCACAAAATATGGCGGCGCAAAGCGCCGCCGTATACTTGATCAATTTCCAACTTCTTTAAAATTTTAAGGTTGGGTCGTTTCAGGTCAGGTCACCAGTGCAGGTCAAGTGACCTCACCTCAAAATTTTTTAAGATGGCATAAGTAAGAAATGGGCCGATCTATCGGATTAAAACTTATACCACATAATGGGCCCACCGAGTGCTACCAAAATTATTCCAGGATTTTTCACATCGATGACGTAAGGTCAATTACAGATCATGACCTCTCCATTGGAAATGCATGGAGAAAACAGAAATTGAGCTGTATTTGTGTAGATACAGGTGAAAATACCTTCATATTTTTCAAATCGTGTATCCTGGGCACCCTTTTCAGGTTCACGTTGCAATTTCTTACCTGTGACCTCTGAGAGGTCACCTGAGCTACTTTAGCAGTTTTCAGACTTAGGTAAATAACTTTGCATGAAATGATGGTACAACTTTTATTTTGATGCTATTGCGCTTGGATTGCTATTGCAAGTCGATTGATATGCATATTGACTAGGCTAGGTAAAAAGTGACTTTGACCTGACCTGAGGTCAGGTCATTTTTGTGTTTTGACCTAGTATGATCATATTATGTGTACATCATGCGATTTGCCGTGATGACAGGAAGCGAATGGTGCCTGGAAAATGGTTCCAAAACTCAACTCTGTCAGGCGCTAGAAAAATATACTAAAAATGCCACTTTTTTACCTGGCATGACCTCAATATTGACCTGAGCCCAAAAATGACTGATATAGTTTCTTCGTGAATTTCTATGACCTATCTACCAGCTTTCGCGTTTTTGCGCTATCCCGCGTAGGGGCCGAGTTCGAGGGGGAGGCGTTCAAAACCCCCCCACCAGGCAAAGGTGGCTCGGAGGCCTACCAGGCCGCGGGTTTATAGCCAGACTAAGGTCGAAAACTGCGTTAAGCTAGAGCCATAATGTAGGCGAATCCTCTCGTTACGGCGAATCAAATGATGTATGGTATGAACATGCTGCGTCAAAATCTAGGAGTGACCTAACCAAAGGTCAGTTCAAGAGCATTATCTTGTCTGACATAGTCGATATGCATACCAATCGACTCGTAATGACAACCTAGGCGAAATGGTACCAAAGTGAAATCTCTACCATCACTTCCTACCAGGTTTTCCAGCGAAGTTGTCCGGGTTTCCTGCGAACCCATGTCTGAAAAAGGCTCAAATAGTCCCAAATTACCTTACATAGATCACAGAGCAAACATGTCAAGTTGGACCTTTGGGGTGGCCCAATATACTAATATTACGAGAACAGGAAGCTATTTTAACCCTTGCCCCACTGGAAGTATTTTACTTCCTCGCCCAACCGGGAGATCGATTCGACCCTCAACCGTTTGAAAACTAAGAAAGGAAGAAATACGCGGTAAAGCGCAGCCTGTTGCCCCAGACCTGAACTCTCCGACGGTGTACAATTATTTTTACCCTAGGTTAACTAGTGACCTCGTGAGGTCACAAAATGGTGAAATTTTGACACATTTAGAAAACCGCTTATAATTCGGCAATCAATAGACCTAGAATAAAGCCCAAGGTGTCAATGTGTTTGTCTTGACCCAAGGAGTTCCACAATATGCGGCATAACCTTGCAAGGTCACGCGTGACCTTGACCCTAGACCACCTAACATAACATTAGTTCAAGGTCGAAGTGAGGTCGCATACCATCGAATCCTTGGGTGATTCTGGCCACTATGATACCAAATCCATTGCCGCACCTTGTCCTGTTCATGAGTATACCCAACAAGAACTTCTAAAATGGCAACCTTGGCTGACATTTGGGGATCCTGGTGCCTTCGTTATGGACTTGATCTCAAAATAGATGGTGTATTCCAAATTGTCTTTTCAGGAGCCTTTGAATCCTACGTAGAAACTTGATCTAGCTCTTCTAAAAGCCGAGTAACGCCTATTTTTCAGACTTATGTTTAGGACCAAAATTTCCTTACAGGGGCATAACAATGACGTCATAACTCGGTGACCCAACATGACTTTTACTTAAGATTTGGTCAAGATGTGTCAAATTAATTTTGTTATACAATTTCCATGCAACATTGGGCTGAACGAAGCTTTTTGTGTCATCGTAAGAAATAACGAGGAGCGTCAAATCCGCCCCCTGAAGGACGAGGGTTAAGCAATATGGACCAAAATATTGCCATTTTACAGTTTTATCATGTATTTCCATTGAAAAGGTCACCCTTAAGTGAAACTATATCACCGATTTCATAAAACCCGGAATATATGTTGCAGCACCCGGTGGGCCCGTTATGGTTTATAGCGTTGGATTGCTAGGTTAAACGTGTTCTTATTTATAACTTAACTTTACTTATTGCATAAATGCAATCCTAAATTTTTAGGTGAAGTCACTTGCCTTGGCCTGAAGACCTGACCTAACATGACCAAACTTGATTTTTTAAAGATGCGGAATTGATCAAGGAAGAGATATGAAAAATGTGGCGGGGCAGCGCTGCCGTTTATCCGTTATCCTTAAAAAGCCTTATGGAGATCATCGATGCTCCTCTCGGACGGGCGAGGGTTAAGCACAAGCTACGTTTCCCAAATATTGGCCCTGATTTCCCTCCCATTCTAAACAAGTTTCAATAGATGCACAGCTACCACATACTGGTTTTTTGCCCTTCTTTGGTACGTATATCAGTTATGGACAGGTCTGATCTACATACAGCCTAAATAAATTCAGAAATAAATTGCAGCATGCACCATGGCATTTTGGAAAAGAGGTTCAGCAGTGAACTTTGTTTTTTTTTGTGTCTGGAAGACATGATCAAGCAAACAACGAGTGCACTCGATGGTACTGATTCTGAGACAGCGGCGACACGGCAATTAACATTTTGGAAAACGTAATCTTTCGGCTTTGGTCGCAAGTGGCAGCTACCTAATTTCCATAGTTACTCCCGCAGCCCACCGTCTAAATATGACCTCATTCGGTTATATGAAATCTTTAGAGCACTTAAGCAATCTTTTAATCTCGACATTATCCCTCCAGATGAATAGTTACAAGAGAGCTCCGAATCTCTGATACTTATTATATAATTACTACATAATCCATGCAGTTCTGACCCTGGAACCGCCATTGGATTTTGAATTTGCACCTAACTGACAGATAGGACATGTTTGCATTATTTTCGGTCAATGCGTACTAGTTTTGTGGAAATCACACAACAGGGCCAAGGCATTCGGAAACAGTAAGAAAAATATAAAAAGTAGGTACATTTTGCACACCCCTGCCCACAATTTGCACAATTTAAGATTTTCATTTTTCGAAATGTAGCTCAGCGTAAGAAAAATGGATCCCATTTCGAGTTTTGTTTTTAATCTGATTTTCATATCCTGAGAAGGTGGGGGTGAATCCTTTCCCACCAGTTTTTTAACCCCACCCCATATAAATAAAAACGGGACTTAAGTATATGCATAGTAATTCTGAGACTACGCATCTTTAGGGGGACCGGTGGACAGTAAAATAACCTCAAAATCTTCTAGGCCTTCGGTCCTTGGTTGAAGTCCCGACGGAGCCTCTGAATATGTCGGTCAGATCCCCCAAATCCCTACCAACAGGGTAAGAGTTAATGACGCCGTATAACCTTGGCAGTTGGTGCGTTGTTCAGCCCCAACATATATGTTATTCACATATATTTTACACAACATATAGTCAACAGCACATGCATATCAATATCCCATGTTTTTAACACCACATTTTGATGTATTTGGAAATTTTCAATAATGTTTTGACGTTGATTTTATCTGTTCAACACAGGGGCGTAGGCAGGATTTCGTTCAGGGGGCAGCGCCCCGAAAAGAGCCCCTGCGACAGCGCCAAAAGGGCCCTCATGGGTAAAAAGGGCCCTGCTGGTTACAGAATAGAGTGCTGAGGAGGGCTTAAGAGGGCCCTGTCTGGTATGAAATTTCACATTTGGCCACAGAGCATAGTGGGGGTGAGCCCGCTTCACGCGGCCCGTGTCCTCAGGGGGGGGCGCGGCTGTCCTTGCCGCTGCCCCCTTGGCTACGCCCCTAGTTCAACATCCTCCCTCGTAAACCGTTAGCCAAAGTGTTCCGTCCAAATTCTGGACTCGTTTTGACTTGAATCGGGGACAAGACTCACATATATAAACCCTTCTGATTCAAGGTCAGGTGGAACCACGCCATGTTATTAGCATGCCATGTCCTCCAATTATCAGTATGGCGTTTCCTCAGAAATTGGTATGCCATTTCCTCAGATAATAAATGTGTCCTGTACTCATATTATCGGCATGACCTATCCTCAGATTGTTAATCAGTATACTGTTCCCTCAGATAATCAGCATGCGGTTTCCCCTGATTATCAGTGTGCAGTGTCCTCAGATTTTCTGTATGTCATCTCCTTAGATTATCAGTATGCCGTTTCCTCTGATCATCAGTATGTCATTTCCTCAGATTATCAGCGTGCCTTGTCCTCAGATTATCGGTATACAGTTTTCCTAATACGTTGTCTTTAAGAAATATGCAGTGGCAATATGAGTGGTGTTCCACAGCCAGTGCAAACAAGCTCGCATGGTGCAACATACAGTACCCAACTTGTATTTACAAACAAATTGTTATTTTGGCATAGCTCTGAGGCAGCCACATTGTGAGATATTTCATTACTCACTCTGACGCGACATTGAGTCATAAATACTCCCACACGATACGCTCTCTGTTTCACTGACGTTCACCGATTTCAATACTTGTGGGCAGGGGCAGGGTGGTAGACAGGGGCAACTTGTGGGCAGGGACAGGGTGGTAGACAGGGGCTGCCTCGTGGACAGGGGCGGCATGATAAGCTGGGGCAGCCTTGTGGACAGGGGCAGGGTGGTAGACAGGGGCAGCCTCGTGGACAGGGGCGGCATGATAAGCTGGGGCAGCCTTGTGGACAGGGGCAGGGTGGTAGACAGGGGCAGCCTTGTGGACAGGGGCTGGGTGGTAGACAGGGGCAGCCTTGTGGACAGGGGCTGGGTGGTAGACAGGGGCAGCCTTGTAGACAGGGGCGGCATGATAAGCATGGGCAGCCTTGTGGACAGGGGCAGGGTGGTAGACAGGGGCAGCCTTGTAGACAGGGGCGGCATGATAAGCTGGGGCAGCCTTGTGGGCGGGGGCGTGGTAGTCGGGGTAGGTGGCCTGTCCCTCGTAGGTCACCTCCGCGGTGTATCCGCCATAGTGGTCAGCCACGTACTTGACGTGCTGGATGCGACCGTCGGGCAGAGTTACGGAGTAGTATCCCTGGGTGGTGTGGCCGTCACTGTTCTCGTTCTTGGAGAAGGTGGTGCCGGTGTAGTGGTCGTTGACAGCGAAGTCGTAGGCGTAAGGCTTGGCCTCCTCCTTGTACTGGGGCTGCGCGTGGTAGGCGGCGGGCTTGTGGACCGGGGCGGGGTGGTAGGGTGCCGGGGCAGCCTTGTAGACCGGGGCTGGGTGGTAAGTTGCCGGGGCAGAGGCGGCAGCAGCGGCCAGGATGGTGGCGAAGACGAAAACCTGGAAAGTATCGTTGAAAGTTACCATTTTGTTTGCAAACACTCATATATAATGTTCGATATATTATCCAATGAGCAATTCAATTGTCTTTAGAACTACAAACGAACCATACAGAAACGGTGATTGCGTTATCCTAGATGTTAGTTACCTGCATGGCTGGGTCAGTTGGCGACTTGTGGACGCTGATACTAAACTGTGGGACTGGGGCCGATATTTATACAGGACCCCGCCCCACTTGACCCTCCTCGGCAGCCGAGGGTCAGTCTTGCCTGCCGGCTGTCTCACCAGCTACCCTGGTAACGCAGCGTTCGCGCTCGGAGATAATTGTTGCAGGCCGGAACGATATGAGCTAGTCATGCTTCCGGTCAGTTGACTGGCAACGGTGGCATTTTAGGCCACGGGCGTCGTGAGATGTGATTCCAAGTGTAGCCATTTACTGAGCTTTTGGACCACTAACTGGAGTCTTATGTCTGGGAATGGGGAAACACTAACCGACCATGACTGCTCTTAGCTATTCGCGCGTGTGTGAAAGCTTGTACTATCTCAATCAGGTAGCGAATGCTGATTTTTTTCGGCAAAAAAAGGTGGTTAGCCTGGGTCTGAAAGGTACAACAATGTCCAGACCAATACCTGTTATGATACTTCATGGCATTCTACCCAAACCGGGGTTCATTTGTAGAAGAGATACGACCGGGTCTCTTCCCTTTTGTTTTTTCTGTATATTAATCCAAGCAAACTTACATGGAAGATGTGATTCTTTTGGAGAATTTGATACATTAGTATATAAAATTTGACGGAGAAAATAATCACATTCTGTGCTAGCTCGCGATGATGTAACATTTGTTGTTCCTGTCACGGTGGTGCGGTGACCAATGGTGTGTTGTACGTGAAAATTTCTGCAAGCTGCAGATAATAAAAATGTAAGAAATATATAGGGGAAGGGATTGTTGGAGTGTAAGATTAAACCTTGTTAAATTATTCCACACATCGTCTAAGTCTTCTAAGTCACATGTCTGAGTATGGTTCAACTAGTCAGGGGCTAATTCAGCTCCTTAAAGGAACAATGAATAGGCACTTTTACCAAAAAAAACACCACCAATTTCCGAAAAAGACAATAAGCCAATATTTTGTTTTAAAAATACTCCTTAAAAAAAATAAATATCAGCCTGTGGATGATGTCACGATCTGGCAACCACTACCATACTGAAACGCTTCAAGGGCTTCGATTGGCGATGCTCATCGACGCACCATATGTCGTCACACCAGTAGCTCACAACAATGGCCGCCGGCAACGGGGCTGAGGGGGCTGGTGTCAGGCAGGTTCAGTTTTTCTACGGAAATATCGAGTTCCAAGACAAATGAAATATGGAGCACCGGGTTTTCCGACTTGCTTTACAACTTGGCTATCTCAGTTGAAATCACGTTATGAAGGTGCCACATTCCCTTTAAGCAGCAAGACATAATTTCAGGATATCAGTCAAAAGCTCTCGGTAAGAAAAAGTAAAGACAGGTCGACTACTCTGAGGTCCGTTCAACAACGAGCCTTCCACAGGTCATGGGAAGCGCTTTGCCACGAACTTCGTATTTACATTTGTAATGGAGCCCGGTAAAACAATAGTTTTAGGAGCAATACTGACCGCCGGGTAAGTACTACCAAATTCAAATGATATCCTGATTTATGATATGCCTTCGGTGGCTCAATATTTGAATCTGCTTGAATTGTAATTTCTCTGATCCAGGATTAAGAAGCCTAGTCTCTCCCTTCCACCCTGTCCCCAAAACGTGATTTTGCTTGCTCTGTGACAAGAATTGAGGGCTCTACGCACGGCGGTGTACTGGTTAGTGAAAAAAACGCTTTCTACTCGGCTGACCCTGGTTCAAGGCCTGGAGGATACCCGAAGCAAAGAATAAATTGATCCCCGAAAAACTGCAGGGAAAGAGTTAGCGTTTTCATATGACCCCTGGCAGTTGGTGTGTCAACAAGCCCAAAAATATTTTTTAAAGATGATATTATTAATGACCTTAAAAGCAATTTACATAGAAGGCAATGGCAAAATCTACAGGTAAGAGTACTTCGATTATAGATTGTGTAATATTCCCTTTTGGACTTTCTCAATATGGTAACCTCTCCGTTTCATTGCCATCAGCACAGGAAACAAATCATCGGAAATGCAGACAGCTCTCTAAAAGTTAGGGTGCGTTCCAGCAGCGAACATTTCGCTTTTCCAGGGCTATAATTTCTCAAAGTCCTTATTCGGAGCGTGTTGCAAAGTTTTGGGGAACACACATTCCTTGCACCTATATAGAGTTACAGTTTTGCTCGAAAGCGTAAAACATGTATTTTATTTGATATCGCTATCCATCAATGCAAATATAATTCCAATACGACACCTACGCGTGACGGTCGGGCCGATCAAGGCTGGGGCGCTCATGCGTGACATTGTATCCAAATATTGGCAGGGACCTCGCGGGAGCTACGCGCCCGCTCCGTTGTCAATGACTTTAAGAAAAATTTCTAGCGTGGATTTGAGGAGATAGACCAAAAGAACCATGTAAGAATCATGCTCTCCAGGACACAAATGTGCAGTCGATCATTTTCCTTATTAAGTGTCCCTCCTCTATATATGTTATATGATCTGGTACAGTCTTTTCCAAACAGGTCCCAATTAGTTTTGTCATTTTGTCTAGGATTCATTGTCACAAAAATGTACAAATTGCACGTGCTTCGCACCACACTCACATGCAAAATTTGGCCACATTTAGAATGTCATTTCATAAAAGTTAGGGAAACAGTGTGAAAATACAATCCTTCGTAAGATACGCCGATTCAAGTCGTGGGGTTATTAGTCAGCAGTTGCATAGCGTGTACTAATCAATTGAATTGTTATTGCTGGGCAGGGGCCAAAAAAGTTTTGAATGTGTCACCATTGAAAATTTCGAACTATAAATGTGGCACCAGGCCGCAAGCCCAAGCCCAACTCGCAAAATGTGGCTTATTTTGCGTTAGCAGGATACCAATGGACACTCACAGACCACCCTAGTTGTTGAAATACATTGCGAGTTCAAACTACTGGTGTCCATTTGGGCGACTTGTTCTCATATTTGTCTGCAATAAACATGTCGGGGAAAGTTTTGGTACCTTGCCTACCTGGGGCTGTCGCCATTAATAATGGCAAAACCCCTGTTGCTGGGTGTTTTAAAATAGTTTGAATGTTTCGTACCAAATATTGGCGAAAAAAATACGTCAAAATTTTAATTTTGCCCTCTAGCATGCGTACAAAAAAGTAATCTAAAACTATTTTTTTCTAATCCACTTAAATCGTCATGGGCAAACCGTATCACTCGCAACAGGGCCTTGCCAATTTGCAGACTGAGGGACCATTCAGCTCGTAACCAAAAAGGAGAACAAGGTCCTGAAACACAGTGGAACGACAATCGGTGAAATTAAGGAAGCAGAGTAGGAGGGAAGCAGTGACTGAATGAAAAGAGAGTTATGGAACAGTTTACTACCAAGAAAATAAACTAGAACTTCGACGATTGAAAAAGCAGTTGTGATGGATCAACTTGTTCCTGTGTGGAAGTCAATCTTTTTGCAGAAGCTATCAACAAACGTCCTGAGAAGCTATTTCAGTTTATTGCTAGAATCGCCAGCATGTATAAATATCCCCTGACAGGTAAAGTCAAGAAGTTGAAAGCAATAAATAAGTAAAAGACTATACGAATACAGCCAACTTTCACCATCATTTGTTACATTGTCCCTGTCACTTATGTACATAAATGACAGCGCGTTCTAATCAGAAGGAACTTTGATGTCGGACATCGATGATACCAACATCTAAAAATGTGTTACATGTTTTCGGAATACGACAGAAACCCTGTCCCCGACGGTTTTAAATTGGCATACCGTACATCAAACAGAGCCTTAGTGCGGGGCTGACGTTTCGTGGAGCGGAGTTAGAGGGCTTGCATCCCCTACCCGAATTCCGAACGTCCCATTGAGGTTTTATGTTGGTTTCAGGGTTAACTGGTCCACCGCCAGAGCAGAGCAGACTGAGAAGAGATATCAAATCATTCCATGATGCATAACAAATTGATACGCCAGTTATTCATGCATGGTTTCCTTTGCCCTACTAATGCATAGATATTATCATTGTGTATCTGTCCTGTAAAACATAAAACTGTGTGGGGCATGAAGAATATGTTTTTATCTAATTCAATGCCTTCAAAAGTTTGAAGATTCACTCAAAGCTCCATTTGAAGGACATTATTATTCCAAAGACCCTCTTGGCTGAACGTTAGAGGCTCAATTAAGATATGCTCTTTGACACATTTCATTATGTGAAGCAAGATTGTGGTGTAGTCACCTCTGCTCTGTACTATGAATTTCGCTCTGTTTTCAGTCATACATTGTTTTACCCATGATGTAACTTGCATTGCTTTACTCCGTTCGGTATTCTTCTTAAAATGTGCTGCCGCTGGCATTGTCGATATAGGCCACGCTGAAACCAATCGGAATACAAGCAGCAAGCCTGCACTGTTTAAGAGAAAATCCATCCGTGTACTTCCTGTCTGGGTGTCTTACTTGACCCCATTCTCTTCATCCTGGAAGTCCCACGTGCCGGGCCAATATCAATTATCTGGACCCCGCCCACACCCCTGCAAAAGCTGTGTGGCCAGGGGCACCGCTGGACCCTCTGAGGCCATGGTGCGGTCACCCGGGCACAGTCTGTATAAATACCACGAGAACTGCCGATCAGTATCAGAGAACCAAGCGACACAACGCATACAGCAATGCAGGCGAGTTGGACATTGAGTGTATCAGTGCAGCGCCTGGCGTGTTTAAAACCATTTTAATGTGAAATCCGCTCTTCTTGCCATACTTAACACCGAAAATTCCAGGGTTCACATCGATTTTGTCTTCTTGTATAATGCCTAAAAACTGTGAATGTGCTATTAGCTAAAACAACATAGTTGAATAATTCCGGGTCAAGACAGTCAAAATCATTAACACTCGGATCAATATAAATATCTGAGCATGCTGAGCTGGTGGATGATATCAGGACCGATTCAAGAGCACGCTCTACATGAGAGATACTTACTCCCGGTGTTCTTATCTTGATTAATAGGGATATAATTGTTTGGATAAGACTTATAAACCAATATTAAATGCACTTTACTCTTTTTTAATTGGCTTTGAACTGAGATAGCGGCTTTGTAAAGCGTATTGTGAAACCACTATGGGCGCAATTCATTTCTCTTAAAGCTCTTTGAATTGGATTTCCGCACAATTTTCAGTACCAAATAAAGGGCACTAAGGTCTTATTAAAACCAGGAAATAGTCACTTTCGAACTAGCTTCAACATTTGATTTTACTAAACTCTGAGCCAATCCCACCGCCACACTGATTGCATGATATATATATTAACGATGGTAGCACTGAATGACGTTGACATGCTTGGAGTGACACCCCAGCGGTTAGCTTCGTAATCACACGTGATACTTATATCAACCCCAGGTGAGACTGATTTACTGACATACGTTGCAAAAAGGCAATATTTTTGTTCCAAGGCAATAAAGGCGGAAACGAAATGTGGTTTTCTTTTTCAAATCCTGTTTTTCTATCAACAGTCTTTTTTCACTGTGATAAAGTGAAAAATTCCCTTTAAGGCCTTATATATGTTCTATGATCAGATGATTTACTGAAACGAAGTCTGGGGTCGGAGTCCGGTCAGAGGTCGTGCCAACCCCGTCACTGAGCAAAATATTAGCTAGACAAGTTACCGCACTCAAAATCTTCCTGGATTTTAGATTGCCGATGTTGGATTGTTCTGTTAGTCTTATTCCGATTTTAGAGTAATTATTTCCGGGCGTCTTTTTTCGGGTAGTCACTCCTGTACTTCCGGTGGACTACCTAGTATAGACAGTTGCAGGGTAAAAGCTCTGAGAAATTGTGAATTTCACCTGCTCAGCTATGCTAAAGCCTATAGCTCCGGCAATGTTTAGAACATGATTGGATTTAATAAGAGTATCATTAAATGCCAGCCGGTCTTTCTCAGATACGTGAAAAGTATTGTAAGTGTGGCCTGTTCGATTCAAAATAGCAAAGCAAAAGGTTGTTGATGCCAAGGTTTGCTTCCCTCGCACAGTTATTGTTCTATTTCTGTATGTTCTGGGCTCATCTGCTAGATTAAACAGTACCAATCAACACGGATATTTTCCAGGTCTTTGTCTTCGCCACCATCCTGGCCGCTGCTGCCGCCTCTGCCCCGGCAACTTACCACCCAGCCCCGGTCTACAAGGCTGCCCCGGCACCCTACCACCCCGCCCCGGTCCACAAGCCCGCCGCCTACCACCCGCAGCCCCAGTACAAGGAGGAGGCCAAGCCTTACGCCTACGACTTCGCTGTCAACGACCACTACACCGGCACCACCTTCTCCAAGAACGAGAACAGTGACGGCCACACCACCCAGGGATACTACTCCGTAGCTCTGCCCGACGGTCGCATCCAGCACGTCAAGTACGTGGCTGACCACTATGGCGGATACACCGCGGAGGTGACCTACGAGGGACAGGCCACCTACCCCGACTACCATGCCCCCGCCCACAAGGCTGCCCCAGCTTATCATGCCGCCCCTGTATACAAGGCTGCCCCTGCTTATCATGCCGCCCCCGTCCACAAGGCTGCCCCTGTCTACCACCCAGCCCCTGTCCACAAGGCTGCCCCTGTCTACCACCCAGCCCCTGTCCACAAGGCTGCCCCTGTCTACCACCCTGCCCCTGTCCACAAGGCTGCCCCTGTCTACCACCCTGCCCCTGTCCACAAGATTGCCCCTGTCTACCACCCTGCTCCCGCCCAAAAGTATTGAAACCAGTGAATGTTAGTGAGACAGTGAACGTATGTGAGTATTTATGACTCGATGTCGCGTCAAAGTGAGTGATGAAAACATTCAACGACTCGAAACGTGAATACTGCTAAGTTATAGCGAAAGAGACTTTTTATTGTAAATACAGGCGGAGTAATGTGAGTGTGTTTCAATTTCAATAGACTTTAATTTACCTCTCACTGCCAAAGTCCGCAGATCGAGCATGCAGAAACTTTTAATGAAAGTCACGTGACCACTTCACACTAGGGATCTAATTATACGGTTACTGCACACATGCGGTTCAAGGAGGCAAATGGGGCATACAACCTCCCGATGGAACACTCTTCGCCTTCCCACTTTGCTCTGGCGCTCCCTAAAGTGCAGTGTCCTACCAGCTCCCCGTGAGGCAAGTTTTAGCACCCCAGCAATACGACTTGAAGCCTCCCCGCGCTTTGTTAGGACGCACCTAACACAATGGTTGACCTTGGCCCAAATTACGCGCCCTGGTAGCTATAGTCCTTAAAATACAGTTTTCTGGCATAAAAGAGCCCCTGAAAACTTGTTCCTTTAACCATGAGAAAATAGTCAATACTTGTATTTTGAGCGACTCTTTAAAAAAATCCGGTTCACAAAGCAAAATCCTAAAACTATGCGAAAGTTAGTAGTACTTTATAGAAACCCAACAAGACTGCTTTTGACACATAGTAAACTTTTTATTTAAGACTGTTGGGTCGAAAAAAACTTAAATTAGATCAAAGTATAATTTTCTCTCATTTTGCGTTATTAATCACGGCAACAGACTATGGAAAATAGGGGTGGGAGGATTTGATAAGCACTTTCCATAGGGTTCTCTTGATGTGCTTAATTTGCTGAACTTACCTGATAGCTGAAAAGCCAGCTCACAATCTCAATTCTACAGTTCCAAAACATGAAAACAAATTATTCATCATTGCATTGTACTTTGCCATAGGCAGCTTCCGAGCATGGGAAATAGGGCGATATTAGTTATTTTCCACATATATCACAGATGGGCTTGTTAGCTTCCGATAGGTGACAACCGATATATAGTGCAGATTCTTCAAACTACCATTGCCAGTTTTCTAAGCATGATTCACAGGTGATTCTTCCGATTCCGCCGTCGATTTCAAGGCTGATTCCAATAAGCTGATTCGTCTCAGATGTCAAGGCTGAAATGGTCGCTATTTATTTTTTATTCGGCATGAGCGGCTCCAGAACACGAAAAATAAGCAGATTGTGTCTTCTAAGTGTTTTTCCCAGCCCCAAAAACACATCCAAAGCGTTCGCCATTACGGCCGGCGTGGAGTAAAACTGGTGGTCGAAATTCATCCATTAGGCACTGCTGGCATTCCTTGGAAAGGGTCTAACCGGTAGGGTTGTCTTCATTGGGAACTCAAGGAAGGTTATGGGGAAATGAGCCTTATCGCATCTGACATCATGGATCTCCCCCGGACCAACCAGGTTTTGCGTAGTCAAATGTGTGGTCTTCTTTAATGCATAGGCGTAGGAACCGGGGGGGGCCAGGGGGCCACTGCCCCCCCCACACTTTTCTGTGATGGGCCCCCGCAACAAAGATAAGAATATCAACAACTGCAATATCAATCAAGAAACTCAAACTGGCCCGATAGCTTGCCCCGGAAACCCCTTAAACTTACCTGTGCCACTAAACTAAGCTGATGTCCTATGAGTTCATTTTAAGGTCCCCTGAGCTGTTCGGGGCCCCTGAACAGGTCTCTGATGCCATACAAGCTAATCTAGGCCCCTTGAGCTTAACTGAGCCCCACTGAGATGGTTTGGGTAGCATGAACTGTTCTAGGATCCCTAAGCTGAGCTAGGAGCCGTGACCTTGAACGGGCCCCTTGAGTTGGCCAGACCATATATCCGCCGACCTGGGGGCTCCTGAGCTGAGCTGGGACCGTAAAATTAATATTGCCCCCTGAGCTAATCTGGGTCCCCTGTGCTGCACGAGAGGCCTTAAACTTATCTGGGGCCCCTGCGCAGTAATGAGGCCTCTGACCTGAACTTGGGGTTATAAGCTTTAATTGGAACTTTGAACTGTTCTGAAACCCTATATATGCCGACAAGGGGCCCCTGGATGATCCGGGCCCTTAAGCTAATCTGGTCAACAGAACTAATATGGGCCCTTGTGTTGAACTGGCGGCCCCTGAGATGGTCTGGCACCCTCTATAAGGCTTTACAGCTACTGACCTGGGGGCCATGAGCTTGAATGATCTCTTGAGCTGTTCTGAGACCGTACGTAAGCCACCCTGCCCCCCCCTAAGCTGAGCTGGGTCCTAAGCTGATATGGGTACGCCTGTGCTTAACTGGGGCCTCTGAGCTGGTATGGGGGCCCCTGAACTCTTCTAGGGACCCTGGGCTAAGCTGGGGGCCGTGAGCTTGAATGGAGCCCCCTGAGCTGGTATGAGACGGGACCCTATATCAGCCGATCTGGGGGCCCCTGAGCTGAGCTGGCCCTCAAAGCTAATCCGGGCCCCCTGTGCTAAACAAAGCCCTGAGCTGGTCGGGGGTCCCTGAACTGTTCTAGTGTCACTGAGCTAAGCTGGGATCCGTGAGCTTGAACAATCCCCCTTGAGCTGTTTTCAGACCCTACATAAGCCAACCTGGGGACCTCTGAACTGAACCGGCCCCTAAGCTAATCTGGCACTCTGTGCGAATCTGGGGCTCCCCTGTGATGAGCTTCTAGGGGTCCTGTGCTTATATGGGATCCCTTGATAAGCTGCTTCCGAGGCCAATGCACTGGTCTGGGCCCCCTGATCTGACTGATCTGGGTTCCTGAGCCATGGTCTGGATCTCGGGGCCCTCCGAGATAATTTGGCGGCCCCTGGGCGGCATAGGGATGGGAACCGGAGGTTAGGGGGATACTGCCCTCCCCCCTTTGTGGTGGGCCCCTCCAACGAATATACAAATATCAGCAACTATAATATAGAACAAGAAACCCAAACGGGCCCGATAGCTTGTCTGGGAAAGTTCCAGTTCCGTAGTGCGCCACCTGCAAGCCCCTGGAGGAGGAGCGCTTCGTGAAAAAGGCCAAGGCACCTACTATCCGAGTGTTTCCAAATGAGCCCCGAGAACTGGACCCAATCAAACTCCATATCATATCAATCCCAGCACAAAGCATGAATCGGACACTCACCCCGCACCAAATGCCGAGTAACAGTCGTCCCTGAGCCATCGAAAGGCGTGACGAGGCCGGCCGTCTTCTATTACGAAGTGAAAAAACACGGAACTATGCAATGAAAGGAAACAGCGGAAAATAATGTAAGAAGTCATCTATGGAAATACTTGGTGCATGCCGTTGTGCATCAGGTTGTATCAATATATGGAAAATTGAAAAATGAGATCTTGCCCCATGATTTCCAGTCTATTATGGTCTAATGAAAAATAATAAAAGCCAAAAATAGTATGGGTATTTTTACCTATCCCGTTTTTGACTGACCGATGCATTTCTAGGCTTTTTGGGGCATTCAAACCATCTTCACCAAGAGCTTTGTTCTTTATATTTGCAGATGTTTCGGGTTTTTATCGCATCTACAAAAAGTATTTAGAAAAGCACAGACAGTGCCCTGATATCAAACAATCACACTTCTCTATGCCTAGAAAGCTTCGAATCATCTATTACGAGACGAGCCATTTAGGTCATTACGAACTCTTTATTTACAGCAGTAGGAATTTATTCAGGGAAAGGATGGTCACGATAAGTCTAGCTGTCTTTCAAGGCCTAAAATAGAGTTTCAGATTGATTGCAAGTTCCATCTATGTAATCGTCAATTTTGTGATGCCGAGCAGCTCTTGCTTGCTGTTGCTCCTGAGGATCAGTTTGGTGTGCTGGGCCCATAGCCTGACAAAACCATTCCTCTTCCAGCACGACAGACATAATTGGCAGCTGTCATTTACTTTACAGACGTGGCAGCTACAGCCATGGCCTGCGTGTGGCAGACGAAGTGGTCTACCTCCATGGGCTTCCCCATGAACCCTGGGAACTTGGGTTTGATCAAGCTGCAGGTGATAATAGGCTCGGTGACCCCATCCCAGTCAATTATATTTTTGAGAGTGGTCATATGTGTGTTGAAGTTGGGCAGGATCCGCAGCCTGAGAGAGGTGTTCCCAACACCCTGCTCCCCTCTGATGGAGATGATCTTGTGGAAGATGGTCGTGCTCTTCTCCTCCTCACTGCAGAACATGGCATGTTCATCAGGATCTCCTCCATTCAAAGGAGCACACGGTCAGCATGACAGTCAATTGCACCATCTAGGGCCGGATCCTGAGGCATAAGAGCCAGGATAGGACGTTTCTGGGACCGTCCACCAAGTTGTTGATAACCTTCATCTGGAGTCAGTACGGAAATTGGAACTCGGTAGGAGATCGTCGCTATCATTATCGAGCCTTACTTTCCCTACTGGCTACAGGTGTAGAGCAGCAACGACTGGCTGGACAACCCTCGGAAAGTCATGTTCGAGCTCACCTGCCTTCTTACCCAGCCCAAGGTGATGCAGTTGAATGCCATGCCCGCCGTGTGCTCCTCTGCAATGTTGTTCACACCGAGGCAATCCTGATGACATTGCTCTGCAGCGAGGAGGAGAAAGTTCGTCTTTGTCAAGATTATATCCATCAGAGCAGAGCAGTAGAAGAACACCTCCCTAAGGCTGCGGATCATGTCCTGCCTCAACACACAGGCGTCTGCCCTCAACAATATAATCGACCGGGAGGCCACCACCGAGTTTATCATGACCTGCAGTTTGACCAAGTGCAAGTCGCTAGAGTTCACGGGGAAGCACATGAAGGTAGAGTACTTCCCCTGCCGCCCACACATAGGCCATAGAGAGAGCTGTAAAGGAAGTGACAGCTGGAGCCAGTTCAGTCTGTAATGCTGAGAGGATGGATAGATTCATCTGCCAAAGGGTATAGCACATCGAACTGGTGGTCAGGATCAAAGCTGGACCTCCTCGGCATAATAAAATTTTTTGGGGCTTATCGACGCACCAACTACCAGGCTTATATGGTGTTGCTAACTCTTTGCCAGTTAGAAGGGTTTCTCGGGAGCCAGATTGATCTTTGCTTAGGGAATCCGTCGGGCCTTGAACCCGGGTTGGCCGCGTGGAAGCCAGCATAATTGTTGGGGCTTATCAACGCACCAACTGCCAGGGTTATATGGCGTCGCCAACTCTTTCCCTGCTAGATGGGTTTCTTGTGAGTCAAATTGCTCCTTGCATAAGGAATCGCCGGGCATTAAACCCGGGTCGGCCGCGTGGAAAGCAAGGTTGCTAATCACTATAACACCATGCCCACACCTCCTCAGCATCACAAAGCTGGTCATCAAGTACATTGCACTTGCAGTCATACTGGAAATCTGCATCTTAGGCACCAAAATATAGCTAGGCGGATTTATTGTGATCGGCCTTTACCTAAATCAATCTCTATTGATGTAAAGAAGGGATCCGTAATAACCTAAATAAATATTCCATTTTTGTCATTAAATAAGTAAATAAAAGTTGATAAGGCATGGCGAAGTGAGGCTAATCGGTATCAAAGCATTATTTGTAGCTTTCTAAACATTTTGTAAACCTAATGAAAAGGGCCTTAACATCTGCAGATATAAAAAAAATGTGCTCGTTGTAAAAAATTATTGAAATCCTCCAAAAGAGCTTAAAAAGGTATTTCTTATTTGAAAGAAAGGTCTAGGTAAAAATCCAAAACATATTTTTTGGTTTTTTACTATGATTTATTAGATCATAACAGGTAACCTCGAGATCATAGGGCTAAATTGAATTTCTCAATTTTTCACATATTGAAAACCTAGTGAGCATGTGTGCCTTATTAAAACCAAACGAGCTATCTAAAATTGTTCATAATTATGGGCCCCCTTGGGCTGGGGCCCCCCTTGAGGTGAGTCCCCTCTAAGGTTGACCCCCTACTTTTCAAACCGTTCCTACGCCCCTGCTTTAATGCTATACATTCTTACGTGCCGGGCAAAGAACATATATTTTGCTATATGTTGAATTTCTGAACAGCCCCTCTGGAACAAATTTTTGGCACATATGATTTCCTGTAATTCTTAGTCTAGGATTGGCACTAATGTACGTTTCCAGCCATTAGAAACACGATACACAATTATGAGGAGACAGTCAGATCCGCATTTTATCTCCTGGAAAACGCTGTGCTGAATCAAGTCAAACAAATTATAACCTTAAATTTGTTGGATAATTTATAATCTTACCCAATTCACCACATTTTGGAGACATAGTATGAATAAATACAATCAAAATAATGATATGGAACAAAGTCAGATATTCTCATATTTTATAGTCCTGAAACCGCCTATTCAAAACTTTAATGAAAAACTGACTGCTTATGCATGGAGCAGAGAGCTGGTGCAGATCATCGGAAAAACATGCTTGAAAATGACTAAGCTTCTTATTTCCATGCTCTGAATTCCTCTGTGGCAAAATGAAATGGGATAATGGGTATTTTTTCCAACATCTTGTTAAGTTCGGAATTGAGGCTGACGCCAAACGTTTCATGTATCCCAATCACCAATAAATTTAGGTCATCGGCAGATTTGTAGGACAACATGAAGAGGCCCTCATTTTTGGTGTTCTGAGACCGCCAGCGACATATTAAAATGAGAGAAAAGGGATAACTTGATACGATTTACCGTTGTGAATCCAAAAATCTTAAAGTTTTCTTCGCCTCAGTAGAAAGTGCACTCGGTTTCCATACTATATTGTCACACATTCTGTGGGTTTTAAGGTTTGGGTTTTTGGAGGTGGAAGGGTGTTTTTCAGCGGTGGAAAACCTGTCAACTTGTCAACAAGGGATTGCGACAGACCTTGGCTGCTGAAAATATTCAGTGCGACAGAAAAGTCTACGAAATCGTAACACCGGCAGCTGCAGAGAAAAGAACAAAGCTCCCAGAAATCCAGGCCTTTACTCAGCTAAAAGCCCCAATAAATAAGCGGATCCAGGAGGCAACGGGGCACTTGCTTCCCCACCCCTATCAACCCTCGCCTCCCCTTGAAATGGTCACGGGCCCCTGAAAGGTCTATGGTGCCACCTGAAACTTCGCCTCCCCTCTTCAGGATGCAAGTACCTGCGCCCTCACAATAAGGTTTTCTGCCCAAAAAAGGCCTCCCTATGGTCCAGATGGTGTCCCAGCTTGTGCACCCCCTTTCCCAGCCGATCGGAAATCCTGGATCCGCCTAGGACTCGATAGACCATTCAAAAGACAATGGTTTTGGGCAAATAAAGTAAGCGACTCACAATTGTCGAATTAGTAGTCACACCCCTTTGCCGCTTTTCTACGGCCAGCAATAATCTTCGACAGGCGAAAGTCGGCGACAGCCAGAATTCCCGGATACACAGGGCCCGACGGCAATTCCTGATTATTTGAGGACAGTCTCTGTTTATTGTCGAATGCATTTAGGAAATTACAAGCACACACGTAAAATTATTCCTCTAATTTGTGGGTTATTCGATTGATAGTCAGATTTGACCACTGGCTGAAGGGTATTTGGGAGGCATTTGTTTGCTAGCAGTTAAGCTGGCAAACACTAGCTCGTCACTCTGAAGGCCTACAGTACTTTGCCAACTGTTGCCAAGGTGCATCGGGTCGCCGGTAGCTCAGGTGGTAGAGCGGAGGGCTACAAAGTTAGAGTGTGCGTTTGATTTGCAGGCGGCCCTTTTTCCGCTTCACGTCAGCGCCGTTGTGCAGTGTTTATGGCAGAATTACGTATGTGTGTGATGTTCAGTATGCCTCTTTGCAAATTCAGGAATACTATTGCCTGGTTGTTTTGTATCAATGTAGGTACCATTTGCCGTATTATATGTGCTTTAGTGATTGTCTATATTGAAAAGTTAAAAGCGACAGCTTTCAGTGTTAGACATTAGGTTGGTGACTGGTCTGAGTTTTTCCTCCCTTGGTCTTTTTGGTAAGGGCCCCTGAGATCGATACATAAATATTTTCTTCTTAGTGTTAATGGAACATGTTTGCGAGGGATTAATTTTCATTTTCGAAAGAGCGTATATTAAAGATCATGGTTGGTCTTGAAAAGAAAGGGGCCTTTAACACGCGCATTGACGGGGGCGGGTACCCGCCCCCCTCGGGTTTTTCGGAGACAACAGAAAAACGGCGGCGCGTAGCGCCGCCGTACTTGGTATACCTTTTCCCTCATCATTTTTACAACTTCTGTGAAAATTTTAAGGTTAGGTCATCTCAGGTCAGGTCACCATTACAGGTCAAGTGACCCGACCTCAAAAAAAGTTTAAGATAGCATAAGTCGGAGCAGGGTGAACTTATCCGATTGAAACTCATATCACATAATGGCCCCACCGAGTTCTCTAAAATATGTTCCGGTATTTTTGATATCGATGACCTAAGGTCAGGTACGAGGCATGACCTCTCCATTGGAAATACATGGGAAAAATGTTTTTTACGGAATAACTCAGTAACGGATGGTGATAGAGCATTTACTTTAGCTGCATTAGACTCGCCTGGGCTTTGCGGTTCTAATGATATGCATTTTATATAATTTGACCTTGACCTGACCTCAGGTCAGGTCAAATCCTTGATTTGACCTAGCAAGGTCAAATTATATATCATTCGATTCGGCTTGCTAAGAGGATTCATATAGTTCAAGTCGTTTTGCTCTATCTTTACTTGTTCAGATTTTATGGCCGAAAAACTTAATTTACATGTTATCCCTATGACGGGCATGTTTTGACCTCTCGTGACCTTAAATGTGACCTGACAAAAAAATGGTTCAAATGTTTTCGATGGAGAAGTGAATGGGCAGCCCAACGCCGTTTACCGTTTTTCGCTACCTACCGTGGTTCTCGAGATCTTAGGGGGCGGGTACCCGCCCCCCGTCAATGCGAAGGTGGCTCAGACCCCCGTCAATGCGCGTGTTAAACCATGGTCCAAGTAATGTCCCCGGTTCAAATGCCGCCTCCCTCTAATCGGGTTTACTCCCCGCCACCCTCCCCCGCCAGTTTGGAGAAACACTGGGTCCGCCAACGATTTTGGGCTGTCCGGTTCTCGGACAATGAGCCTGGTTAACACGCGCATTGACGGGGGGCGGGTACCCGCCCCCCTCGGGTTTTTCGGAGACAGTAGAAAAACGGCGGCGCGTAGCGCCGCCGTACTTGGTGTACCTTTTCCCTCATCTTTTTACAACTTCTGTGAAAATTTTAAGGTTAGGTCATCTCAGGTCAGGTCACCAGTACAGGTCAAGTTACCCGACCTCAAAAAAAGTTTAAGATAGCATAAGTCGGAGCAGGGTGAACTTATCCGATTGAAACTCATATCACATAATGGCCCCACCGAGTTTTCTAAAATATGTTCCGGTATTTTTGATATCGATGACCTAAGGCCAGGTACGAGGCATGACCTCTCCATTGGAAATACATGGGAAAAATGGTTTTTACGGAATAACTCAGTAACGGATGGTGATGGAGCATTTATTTTAGCTGCATTAGACTCGCCTGGGCTTTGCGGTTCTAATGATATGCATTTTATATAATTTGACCCTGACCTGACCTCAGGTCAGGTCAAATCCTTGATTTGACCTAGCAAGGTCAAATTATATATCATTCGATTCGGCTTGCTAAGAGGATTCATATAGTTCAAGTCGTTTTGCTCTATCTTTACTTGTTCAGATGTAATGCCCGAAAAACTGAATTTTACATGTTATCCCTATGACGGGCATGTTTTGACCTCTCGTGACCTTAAATGTGACCTGACAAAAAAATGGTACAAATGTTTTCGATGGAGAAGTGGATGGGCAGCCCAACGCCGTTTACCGTTTTTCGCTACCTACCGTGGTTCTCGAGATCTTGGGGGGCGGGTACCCGCCCCCGTCAATGCGAAGGTGGCTCAGACCCCCGTCAATGCGCGTGTTAAAAACGATTGAGTCACTGGTACCACTGACATGAATAGTTGTGTTGGCAGGAACAAGAGATGTTGCCGCACCACCTCTCATATGATGAACGAGTGCATGTATTGTTTGGCAGCCAATTGACGCCGTTATTACATGGGAACATAAAATGGGGGTAAAAGAAAGAGGTCAAGAAAATGTAATTGATTGGAGCGAAATATTTGTCCTTTGAAGACGGTTGACAGGTTCACGGTTCGGTAATATTTCCGTGAAATCACGGCTAGAAATACAGCCGTATTATGTTTGATGTCCACCCATTTCAATCTTGTGTATATTTGAAGACATTATTAACACGCACATTGACGGGGGTCTGAGCCACGCTTCGCTTAGACTGGGGGAGGGGCGGATACCGCCCCCCCCGTGATATTTTCAGCAACTATACCTGCTCTTTTTATAAAATTTGTCCTAGTTGTTGCAAGTTCAGTTTTTGGAGTCGGGCCCTCACTAAAGTCATCAAGGGACTTGTCACGGAGACCCGAACCTTACACCCGAACGAGTAACTCCCACAATGAAGGGTCGATTTAGAAGTCAAAATTAAACGTCCCACAAAACACAGGGAGGGCCGCCCACTCAGGTCACCATCTCACCAGTCAGTTGCCATTCTACCTACGTTGGGTAAATATTGGGCAGCGGAGCGTCTCAGGGGAACCCATCCTAGGCCTGCACAGGTACTGACACTGCTTGTTCTTGAGCAGCAGATCGGAGCCCAACGCTCTACCAGCTGAGCTACCGGAACTCAAAAGAATGCGAGCCGAAACGTCTTTCAAAACTACCTGTCTATTCCAGCATGTTATTCACCGCTCTTTTCCCAAAACGGGCAAAACGTTTTTCCATAGAAATTCTAAAAAGGTGCCTAAGAACGCTAGATACCCAACTTAAGCTTTGGGTGGAATATTAGTCTTAGTAGGAGCTGTGTGGTGGAATAGTTATCTTATCTGGGCAACATATTTTCATTAAAAACCAGTTTTGGCATATTTAAAGACATTTGAATACATGGGTTTTGTATGCCTCAGCTTTTAGTGATATGTTGCATGCTGCTCATCAAAATGAAGAAGTACACATGCATGTTTGTAAGATATTGTATATTCTCACAGACATATCCATCACAAAATATCATAAATATCCTCAAGCAGTCACTTTATCACTAACATTAATTAAATTCAGTACTTAAGTGCTGGGTGAACAGGAATAACCTCCTGAACAGAGGAAGGGTAGTAGACAGGGGCAGGGTGGTAGACAGGGACAGCCTTGTGGACAGGGGTAGGATGGTAAACAGGGGCAACCTTGTGGACAGGGGCAGGGTGGTAGACTGGGGCAGCCTTGTGGACAGCGGCAGCATGATAAGCAGGGGCAGCCTTGTGGACAGGGGCGGCATGATAAGCAGGGGCAGCCTTGTATACAGGGGCGGCATGATAAGCTGGGGCAGCCTTGTGGGCGGGGGCATGGTAGTCGGGGTAGGTGGCCTGTCCCTCGTAGGTCACCTCCGCGGTGTATCCGCCATAGTGGTCAGCCACGTACTTGACGTGCTGGATGCGACCGTCGGGCAGAGCTACGGAGTAGTATCCCTGGGTGGTGTGGCCGTCACTGTTCTCGTTCTTGGAGAAGGTGGTGCCGGTGTAGTGGTCGTTGACAGCGAAGTCGTAGGCGTAAGGCTTGGCCTCCTCCTTGTACTGGGGCTGCGGGTGGTAGGCGGCGGGCTTGTGGACCGGGGCGGGGTGGTAGGGTGCCGGGGCAGCCTTGTAGACCGGGGCTGGGTGGTAAGTTGCCGGGGCAGAGGCGGCAGCAGCGGCCAGGATGGTGGCGAAAATGATTACCTGGAAAATATCGTTTTGAGTAAGCGCGCTTAGTTTCAGCTGTAGGTGTCTAATTTCGGAAACGTTATCCAATCTGTAGTTAATTTTTTTCGCTTACGGCTGAGAAATATTCAAACTGTCACCTGCCAAGTTAATGAATTATATTTACCTTCATGACTGTGGTGAGCTTGTGACTCGTAGACAATGGTACTGCTCTGTTGGACCCGGGCTGTATTTATCCAGGACCCCGCCCCACGTGACCGTTCTGAGCTATTGAGGGTCGGACCGCCACCACAGGTGGTTGTACTGGCAGTCTTTAATTGTTGGGGCCTGGGACGATGTCCGGCTAATCAGAATTGGCGGCGTTGGGTCAGTCAGGCGGTGGGAATATTCCAGCCCGAAAAAGCTGAGAGTTGTGTTTCATCCGAGGCAAGTCACCACGATGTGAGGTCACATACCAATAATAATTGCTGGCGTTTAACATCGCACAAACTGTCAGGGTTATGCGGCGTCGCCAACTCTCAGATTGTTTGCGGGGATTTTCGGGCCACATCAACGTATTCAGAGGCTCTGCTGGGACATGATCCCAGGACCTGTGGCCCAGAAGGCAGGTGCTTCACTCCTGAGCCACGCATCCACCAGATTGCAAGCGCAGTGAATACAAGTATTTATCGTGGAAATATTGGGTTTCTTTCTTAAGCTTAATCTCCTCACTAACGTACAGATGACTGGGAGCTTTCCGATTATTGATCTTTTGTTCTAATTTGGATGTATCTGTCACTGATAATTTAATACGAAATGGATTCCTGTCACGTACAAGCACTTCATCTCATAGCGTGCATCCATTGCTTGAGTTGTCCGACATGATGGATTAATAGTCGTGTTTGTGTCTCTTTATTCTGAATTGAAACTTTCCAGACAGCCACTCGCTGCCATATGGAGCTCTCGCCCTTGAGCACTGGCTTTACCTGTACATATTATGTTTGGAAGCTCTCATTTTTTATCGATCGTCCCAGTTCATGTATAAAATGATCCGTGTCTTACAGGTCAAGCTTATTGATCCGATCTGGTGCCCCCTAAACTGATCAGATGCGTCCTGAACGGATCTGGTCCCTGTGCTGGTCTGGTGCCCCTGAAGCTGGTCGGGTCCCCTGGAGCTGATTTGGTGTATGTACTTGAGCTGATCAGGTGCCCGCTGAGCTGATATGGTATCTGAACTGGTCTGGGCTCCATAAGCTGATCTGGCCCCTGAGTTGATATGGATCCCTGAACTGATATCAGGGCCCTGACTGGCTTGGGGCCCTTGGACCGATTTGGGCTCCCTGAGCTGACCTGGGCCCCCCTGAGCTGGTCCGGAAGCTGGTACTCTGGGTTGAATTTGGGCCCCGGAGCTGGTATTGGGTCCTTGAGCTGATCATGGGCCCCCTGAGCTGGTCCGGAAGCTGGTATTCTGGGTTGAACTTGGGCCCCGGAGCTGGTATTGGGTCCCGGAGTGGGTATTGGGTCCTTGAGCTGATCATGGGCCCCCTAAACTGACATGGACACCATAAACCGGCCTGGGGCCCAGAGCTGATATGAACCTCGTGAGCTAACCCGTGGGCCCTCTCTGCTCTGACAGCTGCCAGGCCAGCTCATTAGTACCATATCAGCTCAGGGCCCCCAGGCCAGCTAATGGGTTCTATATCAGCTCAGGTACCCCAAACTAGCTCGGAGGGATAGATCAGCTCAGGAGCTCCAGCCCAGCTCAGAGGCCCAGGTCAGCTCAGGGTCACCATATCGGCTCAAGGGACATCAGGTAAGGTTAGAGGACCCAGGCCAGCTTAGGAAGCGGGCTCTATATAAACTTCGCAGTTCTGTGCGCCCCAAAAGCTTAGTAACTAACTAACCAACCAACTAACCCAGCTCAGGGGCACCAGACTCTAGCTCAGAATACACGAGATCAGGTTAGGGGACAGTGGATCAGTAGGGGGCACCAAACAAGTTCGATGGGCCCAGACTTGCTCAAAGGGCAGCAGACCAGCACTGGGGGAGGGGGGCACCAGATCGACTTAATGAGCCTCACCCGTACATTTTTTGGCGAGGAGTGAGCGTCAGCTGAACGTGAAAGTTCCCAGACTCCGCCCAGCAGCTTTGACACGCTACAGAATGCCCCAGTTACGATTAGCTGACGGTTAGCTAACGATTCAGCTAAATATTGTAGCTAAATTGTCTCCTTCCAGGCGTGGATCCAGGGGAAAATCCGTCTATGTCCCCAAAACAAAATATAAGGGTTATAAACCTTCATTTACCACCCCGAAGCAAATAATGTTGGCGTTGTTGTTTGTGTTCGGAAAATGAGTGAGTGAACCCCGAGGTAGAAATAAAAAACTTGAGGCTCCCTTGCTAGCAAAACTTTTGACTAATCCACATATATAATATTGTAGCTAAATTGTCTCCTTCCAGGCGAGGATCCAGGGGAAAATCCGTCTATGTCCCCAAAACAAAATATAAGGTTGTTAAACCTTCATTTACCACCCCGAAGCAAATAATGTTGGCGTTGTTGTTTGTGTTCGGAAAATGAGTGAGTGAACCCCGAGGTAGAAATTAAAAACTTGAGGCTCCCTTGCTAGCAAAACTTTTTGACTAATCCACATAGGCTCATGCCAAATGAATGCTAAACCTACATTAAAAACAATTTATGTCACCTTTAAATGCCATTTTCTTGAGGGTGATACGTTGGGGTTGGTGTGCCCTCCTCATGCTGAAGCTCTGGCTGCTCTTCTGAGGGTATGTGGCCCTTATAGGGGCTGAAGTGTCCCTCAGCCGCTGCGGTGTCCCTCAGCCGCTGCGGTGTCCCTCAGCCGCTGCGGTGTCCCTCAGTCGCTGCGGTGCCCCTCAGCCGCTGCGGTGTCCCTCAGCCGCTGCGGTGTCCCTCAGCCGCTGCGGTGTCCCTCAGCCGCTGCGGTGTCCCTCAGCCGCTGCGGTGCCCCTCAGCCGCTGCGGTGCCCCTCAGCCGCTGCGGTGTCCCTCAGCCGCTGCGGTGTCCCTCAGCCGCTGCGGTGTCCCTCAGCCGCTGCGGTGTCCCTCAGCCGCTGCGGTGTCCCTCAGTCGCTGCGGTGCCCCTCAGCCGCTGCGGTGTCCCTCAGCCGCTGCGGTGTCCCTCAGCCGCTGCGGTGTCCCTCAGCCGCTGCGGTGTCCCTCAGCCGCTGCGGTGTCCCTCAGCCGCTGAGGTGGCCTCCTCTTCCCCTGATCTGTCGTGCCCTCTTCCTTGTCTTCCACGAAATTACCTGCTCAATCATCCCTTCCGTCCGCCGTGAAATCCCCATCGCACACATTATCATCCACTTCTTTAGTATTTTGGGCTTGGCCTCCAAAACAATTTGGATATCGTGTCCCTTTTATTGTTTTTCTTTAGTTTAGTAGTGCCCTTTCAGACCAATCAAAGTGTGATGTTGGAGGAGTAGCTCTGCAGTGGAAAGGCCTTAAGAAGACCTGAAGCTGGGTAGTGTCTTATGGCATGGATGACCTGCTTTATATTCTTTTTTTCATGGATGATCTTCCTTATGACCTTACCTTTAACTTCTCTGAAAAACATATTCTCGCAAATATGTTTCGGTACGCTGTCGTCACCTCACTCCGTATGATTACAGGCTAAAGTGAAGTAACAGACTGTCCAAGGGGCTGAAGAAAGGTATTTTTATGCCTCCGTTAGAATACGAGTTTGGCTTTTCATGTTTGTAGTTGGGATTTTCATGATGTTTTCTAAGGGATTGGCAAATCAAATGATCTGCAATATTATCATACTAGGTCAAATGGTGAACATGACCTAACCCCAAGCCAGGTCAGGGTCACACGGTGACCTGGTATGGTCATGTTGCAAATCAATTGACTCTCCGTGACAAGATAAGCATAAATAAATCAAAATGAAAGAACTATCACAATTCCGTGCGAAGTTATTGGCAAAAGAAGTACACTGTTCAGGAGACCTCACATGACCTTTGATGGGTCAGATGCTAAAAAATCAACCTGATGGGCAGGCACGTCCTAATGTAGGTGGTATGAGGACTTCAAGCTGATGTATCCCGTATTTATAGAGGAAGCCTTTCTACTTTTCACCATAGACTTATAACGGGATGACAGAAATTTGACCCCGCCCGGGTCAGTAACATGACAATTCGGAGCTAGCAGATTTGTAGAACCCAATAACCTCATGATTTTTTGGGAGTTTGGAATGAATCGGTTGACAGCTGTTCCCTTGGCGGTGCTTCAAACTCTTGATTTGGTATTTTGAGGTCGGGTCCATTAATCTTGAACAGTTGCCTGACCTGGCATAACCTGACCTTAACCCGCGCACGGGGTTGGCGCCACCTTGCCCCACGGGGGCCATCGATGGCCCCCCTCTAACTCCGAAAATAGGGCGTTAGCGCAAATCTGCAAAGTGCAATAGAAAGCTCGCGTGAATTCAGTAAGAAATTACTTCGCATGTTTTAGTGCTCAGGTCAATGGTTTGACCTCCAGAGTCAAATTAGGTCAAGATCGGCTATTTTCACTCAAATATGCAATGATTAAGCAAACTGGGCATAACTCTTATGTCATTAGAGCTATTGAGGCCTGGTAAAGTACATTTGATAGCAAATTGCCAGTACTTTTTCCGCCATGTGGAACGTAAAGACCTCCCGCCAGTGGTTTGACCGCCAGAGGTCACCTCGTGACCTAATATGACCTGAGGTCACGAAAGGTCAAAAGTGACCTGCCGTATATCAAATGAAAGCCAGTGGCAAGACAAACACGATGGTGTTTGTTTCACCGCTCTAGCTCAATTAGGTCAAAAGTTATTGTCAAAATACTGTTTTTGACCTCTGGTGACCTGGATGACCTTGGAAAAGTCAAAGGGCAAATATGACCCCTGGGATCCGTGAAAGGATGTCCAGAAACGCTGTTCTGAGCAGTCGGAGTATTTGCAATCATTTTTGTGGCTTTTATATTATGAAATAGCTTTTCCCCATGCTTTCCAATGGGAGAGGTCGCCTCGTGACCTGACCTCAGGGCACGAAATCGAAAAATCCCGGATATACACCTTGTAGACCGGAGGGGTCATGAAGTGTAGGAAGTTTCAAATCGATCGACTTTGAAATGTAGCTCTTACAGAGCTCTAAAGGTGAAGTGAGGTGACCTTGGTTGACCTCGTCTGGTGACCTGACCTTGGTTGACCCGGGGTAAACAATTTCAGGGATGATGGGAAAATAATGCAGTGAGAGGTAGAGCCCTCAACCGCGGTCTGCGCCTCGTCGTTTTCTGCTATCCCGGAAAGACCTTAGGGGCCATCGATGGCCCCCCCGGTGGGGCGAGGGTTAACAAAATGGTCAGGCGTGTAAAATGGATTAGGAATAACGTCAGTAAGGTGTGTTGTTTTGCGTGTCTTCGTTTCTGCGTTATAACGGAAAAACTAGGAGCGACGGGGAGAGTTTAGCCTCTATCCCAGCACGGCGAAAGGTTAAGGTACGGATGTGACTATATATTCTGAGACTTATATCCCAGTTTGTTGGTAGACTTTGGTGCTAATACAGCCGCACCTTTCGCATAATTCTACGCTCAAGAAATGGCCACGTTAAGTTCACCGATTCAGCATCTACCAGAATTTCTGTTTCAGGGGAAAAACGATGCCATTACAAGAAATCCTCCGTGCCTTCACTATTTTCGTAAATGTTCAGTGTTCTCAGTATACAGGCTTCCTGTTTCCACAGCCTTTGCTGGAGCAGCCTGTCGAGACGCCAAGGCCGTCGCATGAGAAAAGCACCATGCATCACTGCGTGCAATGATCTCAACAAGTGGCGGCATGGTCTTAGCACCTAGCCTTTTATCAGGCTGGGTGCTAAGACCTTGAGTTGGGTGTATTTGGCAAATGTCAAATACTCAACTCAAGCTTTGTGTGGAATGTTGGTCTTAGAAGAAGCCGCTTGGTGAAATAATTATCTTGTCCGGGTCACATATTTTCACCAAAAACTACTTTTGACAGACCATAAACACATATGAATGCATATATTCGTATGCCTCAACTTTTAACCCCGTGGCGGGTGAGCCACCGCCCTGGTGGGGGCTAAAAAGACCCCCACGATCCAAAAACTAAGAGAGCTAAAAGCCAAAACGCAATAGAAGGCCTTCGAAAATGATATCAAAAATACTTCGGTCATTTTCTTGTCAGGTCAATATCAAGGTCACCAGAGGTCAAAATAGGTCAAAATCGCTAATATGAGGTGTACTAAGAAAACCTCCATATCTCAGAAACTATGATACTAGAAACATTTTTTAACACCATTCGAAAGCTCTTGAGATGCGCTTTCATACAGTGGCATTCATTTTCGTGTCAGGTCAAAGCCTAGGGAGCTACAGGTCACTAAATATTGGGCATATTCTGGGAATGTCCATAGCCACCCATGCATAATGGCGTTTACTTTTCGCTAATAGCTTCTAAACCAAACAAGATACAGCCAAGTTTATGCACCATTGCAATCCTCCGTCAATACGAATCGAATGATATATAATATTGCTATGCCAGGTCAAATTTAAGAATTGACCGACCCAGGTCAACGGTCGACCCAACTACCTGGTATAGTCAGATGTATATCATTTGACTTCAGTGACTATACAAACACTTTGGTGACAAAATAAAAGCTCTATCTTAGTTTATTCAAAATTTATAAGAAAAACACCAAAAATCTATGACCTAAGGTGACCTTTTAAAGGTCACAAGTCAAAAATTGTATCAGCTAGAAATGGCTAAAAGCAAGTCGCAACCGATGTTTGAAGTTGATTCCATCCATACTTACTGAGAAAAGCTCATTTCGTGATTTTCCCCATGCATTGTCAATGGGGAGGTCATGCTTGCACATGACCTTAGGTCATCAATATCAAAAATCCGGAACAAATGTTTAGCTCCGGTGGGCCCAAGATGTGGTATGAGTTTCAACTGATCGATTAACCCTTCTTTAGTTATGCCGTCCAAGTATTTTTGAGGTGAGGTCACTTCACCTGACCGGTGACCACCTGATATGACCTACCAAAATTTTCAGGAAAGATGAAAAATGATGAAGGAACAGCCAGACCAAGTTTGGCGCGCGCCGCCGTTTTTGGTCACTCAAAAACCCGAGGGGGTTAAAGACCCCCACCCGGGCGAAGGTTAATGGCATGTCGTTCATCAAAATGAATAAATACATATACATATTTTTAAGATATTATGTATTCTCACAGACATGTGCATGGCAAAATATCATAAATATCATCATATATCCATTATCGATATTATCACTTTATCACCGACATTAATTAGATTCAGTACTTGAGTGCTGGGTGAACAGGAATAACCTTCTAAACAGAGTCAGGGTGGTAGACAGGGGTGGGGTGATAGACAGGCGCAGTCTTGTGGACAGGTGCAGGGTGGTAGACAAGGGCAGGGTGGTAGACGGGGGCAGCGTCGTGGGCGGGGGAAGGGTGGTAGACGGGGGCGGCATTGTGGACAGGGGCAGGGTGATGAGGGCGTTTATGGGCGGGCGAATGGTAGACAGGGGCAGCCTTGTGGACAGGGGCAGGGTGGTAGACAGGGGCAGCCTTGTGGACGGGGGCGGCATGATAAGCAGGGGCAGCCTTGTATACAGGGGCGGCATGATAAGCTGGGGCAGCCTTGTGGGCGAGGGCATGGTAGTCGGGGTAGGTGGCCTTTCCCTCGTAGGTCACCTCCGCGGTGTATCCGCCATAGTGGTCAGCCACGTACTTGACGTGCTGGATGCGACCGTCGGGCAGAGCTACGGAGTAGTATCCCTGGGTGGTGTGGCCGTCACTGTTCTCGTTCTTGGAGAAGGTGGTGCCGGTGTAGTGGTCGTTGACAGCGAAGTCGTAGGCGTAAGGCTTGGCCTCCTCCTTGTACTGGGGCTGCGTGTGGTAGGCGGCGGGCTTGTGGACCGGGGCGGGGTGGTAGGGTGCCGGGGCAGCCTTGTAGACCGGGGCTGGGTGGTAAGTTGCCGGGGCAGAGGCCGCAGCAGCGGCCAGGACGGTGGCGAAGACAAAGAACTGGAAAGTATCGTTTTGAGTAAGCATGCTTGTTTTCAAATGTTAGTATCTTACTTCGTAATTGTTATCCAATCTCCAGTTTAAATTTCGTTCCACCCACGGCTGAGAAATCTTCAAACCGTCACCTTCCAAGGTAAATAATGATATTTACCTTCATGACTGTGGTGAGCTGGTGACTTGTAGAAAATGATACTGCTCTGTGGGACCCGGCTGTACTTATTCAGGGCCCCGCCCCGCTGGACCATTTTGAGCTATTGAGGGTCGGACCGCCACCACAGGTGGTTGTACTGGCAGTCTTTAATTGTTGGGGACTGGGACGATATCTGGCTAATCAGAATTGGCGGCGTTGGGTCAGTCAGGCGGTGGGAATATTCCAGCCCGCAAGAGCTGAGAACAACTGACAATGTTTAATCCGAGGGAAGTAACCACGATGTGAAGTCACAGCCCCCGCCACCGTAATGTGGCTGACCCCCCCCATACCCATATGTGTTACATAGCTTATGGACGGGCTATAAGTTGTGTTTTATCATAAGGACTTCACCACGGTGTGAGGTCACACATATAAATGATAATTGTTTTGGTTTCACAGCGAACAAAGTGCCAGGGTTATACGGCTTCGCCAACTCTTATCCTGTTGGGAGAAATTTGAGGGTCACATAAACTTCTTCAGAGGCTCTGCTTAGACATGAATCCGGTATATATATATATATATATATATATATATATATATATATATATATATATATAAAGGTATGAATATGTGTATAAAATCATCCGTGTTTTACAGGTCAAGCTTATTGATCTGATCTGGTGCCTCTTAAGCTGATCAGGTGCGCCCTGAACGAATCTGGTAAACCCTAAGCTGATCTGGGCCCTTAACACGCGCACTGGAGGGGGGCCTCGGAGGCCCCCCACCTGTTTTTCTAAGGTGGCCGGAGAACCGCCTGTAGCCGCAAAACGATACTTGGCCAAATTTAACAGAATGTAATAGCACATCGATTGGTGAAAACTTTTTGAAAATCGGTCGAAAATTTTTTGAATTATAGGCTTTCAAAGTCAGACCTGCATTTTGAGATCGCCGTAAATGCGCGGTCGGACCAGTTAGCTTGCATTGGAGACCGAGTGGTGACGTCATAACTCCATATAACCGGGATTATATGTCAAGGTCACTTCACATGAAAGTCAAGGTCAAGGTCAAAGGTCACAGGTAAAGGTCATATCTGCACTTTCAAGGTCACTGACCACTGTGCGTCCGGCTGAATGACGTTACCTGGTCTGGCATATATTATGCTATGACGTCATCGATAGGGTACCCCAACACAAAGGTCAAGGTTAAAGGTCAAGGTCAAAGGTCATTTGCAAAGGTCAATCCTCATTTCCCGTCAAACAGAGGCTATAGTGTTAGTCGAAGTGCACATTATAAGTAGTATACTATATTGCGACCTTAAAGGTCAATGACCTTGAATGACTTTGACCCAAAAGTTGTGGGGAAACCTCTTTGAGACCTCTTTCCTATGAACCTTATCCGCCTTTAGCTTATTCCCGCCATTTTCTCGCAGAATCACAGCATTTACCAATCGATCCCCATTATGGCCAATATTTGACCTTTAAGACCTCGTTTGACCTTGAAGATATTGACCTAGGTCCATGAAAATTAGTTATCATGTAGATCACCATAGCCCCCAACCACCTGCCAAGTGGCGTTTTTCTACACCTCTTAGTTTCCGAGATCTTAGGGGGCCTACCAGGCCCCTCCCTCCAGTGCGCGTTAGTGCCAGATCCCCCTCCAGTGCGGGTGTTAAGCTGGTCTGGATCCCTGAGCTGATGTAGGGCCCCTGACTAGCCCTTTGAGTCGATTCGGGCTCCCTGAGCTGACTTGGTGCCCTTGAGGTAGTTTTGTGCCCCCTTTTCTTATCTGGTGCCCCTCGAGCTGGTCTGCCCCCGGAGCTGGTCTTGAGCTGACATGGGCGTCATGCGCTGGCCCGGCGCCCTGAGCTGTTCGGAACCTCTGAGCTGACCTGTGGCCCCTCTCTGATCTGGCAGCCGCCAGACCAGCTTATGAGTACCATATCAGCTCAGGTCCCCCAGGCCAGCTGTTGGGCTCTATGTAAGCTCAGGGCCCAGACCAGCCCGGAGGGTCAGATCAGCTCAGGGGCTCCAAACCTGCTCAGAGCACCAGGTCGGCTCAGGTAGCACAATATCAGCTCAGGGGACTCAGGTCCGCTCAGGAGATACCAGGTGAGCTCAGGGGACACAAGTTAAGCTCCGAAGATATCAGACCAACTCAGGAGGCGGGCGCTATAGGACCAACGCACAGTGTTCGGAAACGGCCTCACGGATGGCCACCGAGGTTTTTGTTCATGCTCATTTTGCTACAGCGCTGAAACGGCCGAACCGATTCACCCCAAATTTTCAGCAGATCATGCTAAATCAATTGCAATGGGAGAAGTATGCTTAAGTTGATTCAACTAACACCCGCACTGGAGAGGGGTCTGGCACTAACGCGCACTGTAAGGGGCGTGGTAGGCCCCCTCTAAGATCTCGGAAACTAAAAGACGCAGAAAAACTTTGTTTGGAGGGTGGGTGGAGGCTTTAGTGATCTACATCATGACCAGTTTTCATTGACCTAGGTTAATATCTTCAAGGTCAAACGATGTCATAAAGGTCAAATATTAGCCATGCTGTGGACCTATTGGGAAATACCGTTATTAAGCGGGAAAATGACGGGAATAAGCCAAAGGCAGACCAGGGTCATAGAGAGGAAGCCTGCAAAAAAGCTTTTCTACAATTTTGGGGTCAATTTCATCCAAGGTCATTGACCTATGAGGTCACAATATGGTATACTACCGATAATGTACACTTTGACTAACACTTTTGCCAGTGTTTGGTGGAAAATGAGGATTAACCTTTAAAAATGACCTTTAACATTGACCTTTGACCTTGATCTTTACATTCAGATAACTTAACTATGGCTTCACAGAATAATACACGTCCGACCAGGTAACGTTATTTGACCGGAAGCGCTGGGGTTAATGACCTTGAAAATTCTTATATGACCTTGACCTGTGACCTTTGACCTTAACCTAGACCTTTATGTGAGGTGACATTGGCATATTACCCCGGTTATATGACGTTATGACGTCACCACTCGGTATCCAATGCAAGCGAACAGGCCCTACCGCGCGATTGTGGCAAGCTCAAAATGCAGGTCTGACTTTGAAAGCCTATACGTCACAAACTTCTCGGCCGATTTTTTAGATATCTTCACCAATCGATGCGCCGTTAAATTCTCTCGAATTTAGCAAAATATCGTTTTTCGGCTCTACGAGCTGTTCTTACGCCACCTCGGAAACATGTGAGGGGAGCCTCCGAGGTCCCCCTCTAGTGCACGTGTTAAGCAAATGAATTGACCCAAACCGACCCCTAACAACCTGGTCAGGTGTGCTGGCTCCGCAAGCAAAAGGGCATACCCAGCCTCTTCTCAGACTAATCGTCTAATCGGGTTAAAACAAAATACATATTGCCATTCGGAACCCCTGAGTGAAATGAGTTTGTGAGCTTCTTACCATTTGCTCTCCTCGTTAAAACTGATGTTCCCAGAAGTCACGAAAGGTCACGTTGAATCTTCGCACGATAATATGAGTTTCTTTCATATATTCAGACGGCAGGAAGATCAAGACAGTAGTTATCAGTGTACCCCTCTCATCATAGCATGTCGAATCATGTGCAATATGAGCATGGTTTATGCATGGGTGACCTTGACCAAGGGGGATTCTGGGTAAGGCCAAGAAAACCTATGAGCTTACAATGAAGATAATGTGCATAAAGGCGAGCGATACGACATGAGAAGCACCTGATAGGCGTCCCCGGCACCTCGCGGGCGGCCGGCGGGCCGTGGCGAGCCGCGGAGGCACCGGGTGGCGGGCGGGCGGACGGCTCCGGGCGGCGGGCGGCCCGGTACAATTTACACTGTGCACAATTTTGCGCACATTTGCCCACTTAGCTTACTTCAGGCCATGACGGAGAAATACTTGACCTATGTTTCCACAAAAAAGCTAATTGGCAAAAACGTAAATTTTTTTGTTTGTCTATTCAAAGTTAGCAGCTAGTTTGCAGGTGGATTTATAAAAGGGGTAATTAAGACGCAGATTATATACCTTTATCAAAATTCAAATATACACATAACGCTAACCATTTTAAAGCTGACATTCTGAGGAACATTTTTATGCTAATTATTTTGAGTCTGACTCAGTTTTGACGTTTATTATTCGAAGTTAAAAACTCGGATCTAGCAGACGCATCGAGTGCCTTACTTCTGGATTTCATCATCGCCTTACTTTGATGAGTAATAAGTGCATCTTTCAACCAAATTAGCTTGATAATAGTGGTCATTCAGAACACTCTGAAAAATGTTATCCACATCGGCAGCCATAAAACTCCTAAATCCCCAAATCCGAAAACCGGCCCCGTGGCCACCCACGACAGCGTTTCCGACCACAGTGCATCGCCCCAAAAACAAACAACTAACTAACCAACTCATCAACTCAGGGGCACCAGACTGGCTCAGGGTACACCAGATCAGTACTGGGGGCATCAGATCGGCTCTATCAGCTTCGCTCTTACATTTTTTGGCGAGGAGTGAGCGTCAGCTGGACGTGGATTAAGTTCCCAGACTCCGCCCAGCAGCTTTGACACGTTACAGAATGTCCCAGTTACGATTAGCTGACGATTAGCTAATGATTGAGCTAACGATTGTAGCTAAATTGTCTCCTTTCAGGCGTGGATCCAGGGGGAAATCCGACCATATCCCCCGAAAACAAAAAGGGAGTCAAACGTTCCTTTTCCATCCGAACGCATAGTATATAATAGTCATGCCATCTTCCTTGTCTTCCGCGACATTACCTGCCCAATCATCCCTTTGGTCGACTTTTTGTTGTCCGTGTCGCGCGCGGCTCCGAGTTGTAACTTCTCCGAAAAATATATTCTCTTTGGCCTATTCCGGTACGCTGTCGTCGTTGTCCTCCGTATAAAGTGGTCGTCCTCGCTGTCGCTGGGCTAAAGTGAAGCATCATAATGTTCAAGAGTCTGAAGAAAGGTATTATCTATGCCTCGGTTAGATACTAATTTTGGATTGTCATCTTTGTAGTGTGGATTTTCATGCTATCTTCTAAGGGATATATGTACTTTTATAAGAAAAAAACGCAGAAATTTGTAATCAAACTATAAAAATGAGATTCTACGATGCCTAGATAAGTCCGCTTGGCTGAAGAAGGCTGCCAGCACCATCTTAACCCTCGCCCCACTGGGGGACCATCGATGCCCCCTAAGTTTTCTGCAGAAAAACAACGAGACGCAGGCCACGGTTGAGGGTTCTATCTCTCACCCCATCATTTCCCACCATCCCTGAAATGTTTTACCCCGGGTCACCCAAGGTCAGGACACCAGGCAAGGTTAACACGCGCATTGACGGGGGCGGGTACCCGCCCCCTCGGGTTTTTCGGATACAGTGAAAAACGGCGGCGCGTAGCGCCGCCGTACTTGGTACCTTTTCCCTCATCTTTTTACAACTTCTGTGAAAATTTTAAGGTTAGGTCATCTCAGGTCAGGTCACCAGTACAGGTCAAGTGACCCGACCTCAAAAAAAAGTTTAAGATAGCATAAGTCGGAGCAGGGTGAACTTATCCGATTGAAACTCATATCACATAATGGCCCCACCGAGTTCTCTAACATATTTTCCGGTATTTTTGATATCGATGACCTAAGGTCAGGTACGAGGCATGACCTCTCCATTGGAAATACATGGGAAAAATGGTTTTTACGGAATAACTCAGTAACGGATGGTGATAAAGCATTTATTTTAGCTGCATTAGACTCGCCTGGGCTTTGCGGTTCTAATGATATGCATTTTATATAATTTGACCCTGACCTGACCTCAGGTCAGGTCAAATCCTTGATTTGACCTAGCAAGGTCAAATTATATATCATTCGATTTGGCTTGTTAAGAGGATTCATATAGTTTAAGTCGTTTTGCTCTATCTTTACTTGTTCAGATGTAATGCCCGAAAAACTGAATTTTACATGTTATCCCTATGACGGGTATGTTTTGACCTCTCATGACCTTAAATGTGACCTGACAAAAAAATGGTTCAAATGTTTTCGATGGAGAAGTGGATGGGCAGCCCAACGCCGTTTACCGTTTTTCGCTACCTACCGTGGTTCTCGAGATCTTAGGGGCGGGTACCCGCCCCCCGTCAATCGAAGGTGGCTCAGACCCCCGTCAATGCGCGTGTTAACCAAGTTCACCTCACTTCAACTTTTGAGCTCTATAAGAACTACATTCTTAGTTGATCGATTTGAAACTCCTTACACTTAATGACTCCTCCAGGGTCTACAAGATGTATATCCGGGATTTTTCGATTTCGTGACCTGAGGTCAGGTCAGGAGGTGCCTCTCCCTTTGGAAAACGAGGAAAAGCTGTCTTATGCTTTAAAAGTCACAAAAAATTGCAAATGCTCAGCTTGTTAAGAAAAGTGTTCTTGGACACCATTTAACGGATCCCAGGGGCATATTTGCCCTTTGACGTTTCGGAAATGAATAAATACACATGCATGTTGTTAAGATGTTCTATATTCTCACACACATGTCCATGGCAAAATATCATAAGTATCATAATACTGTCACTTTATCACCCACAGTCATTAGATTCAGTACTTAAATGCTGGGTGAACAGGAATAACCTCCTGAATAGAGACAGGGTGGTAGACAGGGGCAGCCTTGTATACAGGGGCGGCATGATAAGCAGGGACAGCCCTGTGGGCAGGGGCGTGGTAGTCGGGGTAGGTGGCCTGTCCCTCGTAGGTCACCTCCGCGGTGTATCCGCCATAGTGGTCAGCCACGTACTTGACGTGCTGGATGCGACCGTCGGGCAGAGCTACGGAGTAGTATCCCTGGGTGGTGTGGCCGTCCCTGTTCTCGTTCTTGGAGAAGGTGGTGCCGGTGTAGTGGTCGTTGACAGCGAAGTCGTAGGCGTAAGGCTTGGCCTCCTCCTTATACTGGGGCTGCGGGTGGTAGGCGGCGGGCTTGTGGACCGGGGCGGGGTGGTAGGTTGCCGGGGCAGCCTTGTAGACCGGGGCTGGGGTGGTAAGTTGCCGGGGCAGAGGCCGCAGCAGCGGCCAGGACGGTGGCGAAGACGAAGACCTGGAAAATATCGTTTTCAGTAAGCATGCTTGTTTTCAGATGTTAGTGTCTGATTTCGGAAATGTTATCTAATTTCCAGTTTCATTTTCTTTCCGCTCGCGGCTGAGACATTGTCAAACTGTCACCTCCCAGAGAAATTAATCATATTTACCTTCATGGCTGTGGTGAGCTTGTGACTCGTAGACAATGGTACTGCTCTGTTGGACCCGGGCTGTATTTATCCAGGACCCCGCCCCACGTGACCGTTCTGAGCTGTTGAGGGTCAGACCGCCACCACAGGTGGTTACACTGGCAGTTTTTAATTGTTGCTCGCTCGAACGATGTCCGGTTTATCGAAATTCACCGCGTTGGGTCAGTCAGGCAGTGGGAATATTCCAGCCTGCAAAAGCCTCTCAGCTCTGGTTCATCCAAGGCAAGTATCCACGATGTGAGGTCACAACACCTCCCCCGGTAACGCCTGATAAAGCTGAGATTCACCCCCTCCCCCCATATGCGTTATGCAATTACAGCCCCTAAGATGTGCTTCATCATAGCAAATTCACCACGGTGTGAGGCCATTCATATCAATAATAATTGTTAGGGTTTTAATGACGCGCCAACTGCCAGGGTTATACGGCGTCGCCAACTCGCATCCTGCTGGGAGAGATTTGGGGGATCAGATCGACTTATTCAGAGGCTCTGTCAGCACTCGAACCCGGGACCTGTGGGTCAGAAGGCGGGTGCTCTACCACTGAGCCATGCATCCACCACAACATAGCTCTATTGCAAGTGCAGTGAATAAAAGTACTTAGTGTGGAAATTTTAGTTTTCTTTGTTGAGCTTAGTCTCCTCATTACCATGAAAGTAACCGAGAGTCTTTCGATCATTGATGTTCTGTCCTTATCTGTATGTATATGCCATGCTTATATATGTACTAAGTATGCGGAGAACAGTTGGCAGCAGCATTGTTATTATGAGCTCAGTGGTGTTGAAATTGACCATTATCTGCCAAATTATTATTTTATTTTAGATCTAAATTCACACTAAAAGAATAGATACAGTAATAATCGGAGCTTTCGACATCAAGTCATCTTCAGCAATCTTGCTGTCAAGTCATCTTCAGCAAATTGCTGAAGATGACTTGATGTCGAAAGCTCCGATTATTACTGTATCTATTCTTTTAGTGTAATTTAGATCTAAAATAAAAATAATAATTTGGCAGATAATGGTCAATTTCAACACCACTGAGCTCCTTATATATGTAGTTTATAAACTGGGATATGATAAATTATTGTAGATTATTGATTACACCAGTTATTATTTAATTTTTCTTAGGAGCTCTCAAAGGCCGTGCGGCTCAAGATTCCTTTACTTTATAAGGTTAGCCAATTAGATAATTTTAGGTGCCCCAATCGACGTCATCACCTGACAGCAAATATGGCATCATTTTTATTATGTTAGGTGTGGTCACAAAGTCTGAACCAACTTTTCTGTTTTTTTTAATAAATCGGTTATTACTTAGGTATATAGGTAGGCTAGGTATATAGGCTATGCAATGCTTTGTAGATATAAAGGAATATCGAAAAACCCACTTTATTCGAAATAATCCATTCGGGAATTGAGTTAATTTTTATACCTATTCAGAATTGATTCGAATGGATGTTTCAAATATCTGCAAAAACCGAACCTTCCTTCAAATCCCAATCCTAAGGAGCACCGGCAAAGCGTAAGGCGTAACCATGACGACGCTTGTTTGCCCCAGGTGACGTCATCGGCAGAGATACTCAACAGTCGTTGACCCCCTGCGTGCCAGCCCACCTCCAACAGCAAGCGCAGACCACCGGATGTGACGTCACACTTCGTAGCATTTAACATGGGAAAATGAAATTGTTAAATATCCAAATTTCTGCAAAAACAGGCCCAGAATCGAAAATAAAATGTTTATCCATTACATTTGGGATAAACTTGATTACCGTGTATTCCCACAAATTCGTATGCAGGAATTGTCATTAGCAGCGGCTTAACACACGGCTCAATGGTGAAGGAATTCCTCCACGCCCATGTGACGTCACGCGGGCGTGGAGGAATCCCTCTTAAACGTACCTTTAAGTAAAGGTATCTTGCCTACGTGCCCACAGAGCTACATACAGCGTGCAGCTATCTTCGTCAGCTTGGCAGACATTTTTAAAAAAACAACAGTATGAAACACTTATTCCTATCTTGCTAGAATTTACAAAGTACTTTTTATATGAAAATATTAGATTAGCTGGCTACCCGATACATGAATCAAATAAGAATCAAAATCATTCTTTCGGGATGATCTCAAATCCATTATGTGTTTTGAGATCCATTCGGAAATCTCAAAACACATAATTGTAATAGGGCATACTTTAGACTGGGACGGGGTCGAAATCCTAACGTCCTAACGTACGAAAGGGACTGGAAAAAACGAAAGATTAAGGAAGGAATATTTATAGCCAAACTTCCACCAAACTTACTTCTTAACACCAAACCAGGTCTTCCCATGCCCCAAACATACAAAATTTTATAATAAACGAACGATGTACGATGTATGAACAATGTAAGACGATGTACTGCTTGAAAACAATTTTGCGTGTGTACACATTAGGCTGGTATGAATCTGAATTATTTGAATTGACTTTTATTTTTTGTGCTTATTGAATTTCTTGTACTCATTGAATTGACTTCGTGTTTCATGATGCTGCTGTATACATTTAAGTAATCGTGTGTGGGTACATTTTGGATCATTGCAAGAATGGTGGTAGGCATGCAGGTGACTTTTCATTGTTATAGAACCATTTACGATGATTATGATTTTTATGTGATTCATGTATCGGTTAGAATCTAATCTAATATTTTCTTATAGGAAGTACTTTGTAAATTCTAGCACGATAGGAATAAGTGTTTTTATACTGTTGTTTCTAAGAAATGTCTGCCAAGCTGACGAAGATAGCCGCACGGCCTTTGAAAGCTCCTTCTAAAAATTAAATAATAATTGGTGTAATCAATAATCTACAATAATGTTTCTGCCATGCAGAATGTATTACGAAAACGTATTAATTACGATTGATGCCGCCTACATTGACTTCATCTTATAGCCTTCATCCATTACGTGGGCTGTCTGACATGATGGATTTATATTCGTGTTTATATCTGTTTATCTGACCTGAAACTTTCCATGACAGCCATTTGCTGTCAGCTGGAGCTTTTGCCCTGGATCTCTGGTTTTACATAAAAAAATCATGTTGGGAAGCTCTCCTTGTTTTCATATCTTGATTTTGCCAAAGTTCATGTATAAAATAAAATATTTTCTATATATATATATATATATATATATATATATATATATATATATATATATATATATATATATATATATATATATATATATATATATATATGCGTGCTGACAGTGTATATATGCGGTACGTGCGGCCGGAGTATGTTTTGCTTTCTTGTATGCATATATATATATATATATATATATATATATATATATATATATATATATATATATATATATATATATATATATATGCAAGTTTGGTTGAAAATGACCGCGTTTCGGGAGTTTACCAGCTTTTTTTGTATTTTTCTAAAGATCTTACCACATTCTTACTCTCATTGTCAAGCTCTGGTATAATATTCCCCAATAAAGTCATACAGTTTGACTACCGGTTTCGTCTATTCATGAGACATTATCAAGTCCTACATGTTTTACTGGAAAATAGAATTGTAGCGATTCGCTCTATCTACATACGTTCGAAAAGTATCTAATATTTTTGCAGTGTTATCATTTCTTTTAACAAATTGAGTATCAATATGCATGCCAAAATTCCAAGTTCTCCTTCCTTTTTGAAGACACCACATATATAAGAACACTATATAAAACACGCAAATAAGACACTTGCTCAAATCACTTATTTTTACCGATTCAAGTTATGGAGACCCATCGCTTAACGTCAAGATCCCTAGGTGCTCCCGCTGGTTGTTGAGCGCAGGTCGGCGGATTTGGATCAGGACTGCCTCCATTATCTTTAGACGTCGCGGGTTGCTTTCGTGGGCGAGGATCCGTGTGTTCTCCACCAAATCCTGGCGTCTGATGTTCGTGTTATGTTCTGTGGCCATGTGTTGTTGCGGGCCGCCATTCTGGAGGTGCAAAGTGTTATCATTTCTTTTAACAAATTGGGTATCAATATGCATGCTAAAATTCCAAGTTCTCCTTCCTTTTGAAGACACCACATATATAAGAACACTATATAAAACACGCAAATAATACACTTGCTCAAGTCACTTATTTTTGCCGATTCAAGTTATGGAGACCCATCGCTTAACGTCAAGATCCGTAGGTGCTACCGCTGGTTGTTGAGCGCAGGTCGGCGGATTTGGATCAGGACTGCCTCCATTATCTTTAGACGTCGCGGGTTGCTTTCGTGGGCGAGGATCCGTGTGTTCTCCACCAAATCCTGGCGTGTGATGTTGGTGTTATGTTCTGTGGCCATGTGTTGCTGAGGGCCGCCATTCTGGAGGTGACAAGTGAGGCGTCTTGATAGGGAAGTTGTTGTGTGACCAATATAGGCTACTCGTGGGTTTAGAGGCTTGCAGTCCTCATGAGGGCAGGTAAATTCGTAAACTATATTGGTGCACTTGAGTGTTGGGTTTGGGGTCGAGTTATTTTTTAAGATGAGGCTGGATGTTGTTTTTGTTTTGTAATAGATACGCAGGTTGAGACGGTCATTGTCCTTGGGGATGACATTCCTGCGGATAATGTTTTTGAGGACCTGCTCATCAATTTCATACGAAGATGTCATTTGGTTTTTGTAATAGAGGACATGGGTTTGTCCTTGGTCCTTGTGCTGCATTTTGGTCGGGTTCATAAAGTTATTCAGGAGAGTTTTTATTTCTCGGTCGATTTCTGCTGCTGGGTAGTTGCTGTTAGTTAGCAGTTGTCGAACGGTGTTTAGTTCCTGATCCAGCAGGTGCCACGAACTGCATGTTTTTAAGGCGCGCCGTATGTACATTTGAATGACGCCCTTCTTGTACCGTGCTGGGCATTCGCCTAATGCATTTAAGCAGCGTCCTGCATCTGTCTTTTTCTGTGGACGGTTGTGTTGTAGTGCCCATGTTCCATGTCTAGGGCTATGTCAAGGAAAGGCAGCTTTCCATTCAGCCCTATTTCATAAGTGAACTTCAAAACAGATTTCTTTTCAAGCTCGCTTTGTAAGCGTTTTAGTGCATTCTCGTTTTCTATCTGGAGATATATGTCGTCTATATACCGTTTGTAGATGTATGGTTGTTCCTCGATATTACCAAGTACTTTATCTTCCACATATCACATATAGGCATTGGCAAATAGGACACCAAGAGGTGACCCCATCGCCACACCATCGACTTGTTTGTATAACTGGCCCCATGGTGAACGAAACGGTGATTCTGTAGTGTAAGCGAGAAGTTTCTTAAGCACGTTCTTCGGTAGGCTCGGTGGTGGAATGTCATGAGTATGGTATACGTATTTCAAAATAATCCCTATCGTCTCTTTCACTGGTACGTTTGTAAACAAACTCTGAACATCAAGAGAGGCTACGATGCATTTTGGTTCATTACATGTTAGGACGGTGATGAAATCACTTGACGACTTTAACGTGTTCGTAGAGGAAATATATGGCGTTATAAGCTAATTTAACTCTTTAGCGATCCCGCAAGTTGGGGTTGGAATCTGTGAGATGATTGGTCTCAGTGGATTTCCTTCCTTATGGACTTTTACGTTTCCGTACAAGTAGCCAGGTTTATACTCTCCGATGATACGTTGAAAGTGGACCCCATCCACTTGCTCGTTTGCCACATCCATCAGTTTGTTTACTTTTTCTTTAGTGATTCTGTGCTGTCTTGAAATTTTCTGAAATTTGCTGGTATCCGATGTAATATCATCTAGCTTACGGACATAGTCACAACGGTCTAGTATGACATATATCGACGTCTTATCCGCTTTACGAATTACTATGTTTTCATCTTAACGCAATGACCTCGCAGCTTCTCGTAATCTAGGTGTAAGTAACTTATTATTCTTCGAGCCTCTATTTTTGGTGGCTTCCGCAATAAGTTGCGGGCGTAGCTCAGGCCTAATCGTAACTTTATTTTCCTTTTCAAGCTTTGTTATCTCTTGAAATAGAAGTTCAATTTCTGCGCTCTTTTCATGAGGTTTGAATCTACTCTCAATATGGCATTTTACTCCAAGATTCAAAAACTCTATTTCGTCATCATTAAGAGTTCTCTTAGACAAGTAGATGAAAGAAGCACTTCCTCTCTGAACGCAAATCTGGCCTCCATACAAATTACTGAGCTTTTAACACGCGCATTGACAGGGGGGCGGGTACCCGCCCCTCCTCGGGTTTTTCGGAGATAGTAGAAAAACGGCGGCGCGTAGCGCCGCCGTACTTGGTATACCTTTTCCCTCATCATTTTTACAACTTCTGTGAAAATTTTAAGGTTAGGTCATCTCAGGTCAGGTCACCAGTACAGGTCAAGTGACCCGACCTCAAAAAAAGTTTAAGATACCATAAGTCGGAGCAGGGTAAACTTATCCGATTGAAACTCATATCACATAATGGCCCCACCGAGTTCTCTAAAATATGTTCCGGTATTTTTGATATCGATGACCTAAGGTCAGGTACGACGCATGACCTCTCCATTGGAAATACATGGGAAAAATGGTTTTTACGGAATAACTCAGTAACGGATGGTGATAGAGCATTTATTTTAGCTGCATTAGACTCGCCTGAGCTTTGCGGTTCTAATGATATGCATTTTATATAATTTGACCCTGACCTGACCTCAGGTCAGGTCAAATCCTTGATTTGACCTAGCAAGGTCAAATTATATATCATTCGATTCGGCTTGCTAAGAGGATTCATATAGTTCAAGTCGTTTTGCTCTATCTTTACTTGTTCAGATGTAATGCCCGAAAAACTGAATTTTACATGCTATCCCTATGACGGGCATGTTTTGACATCTCGTGACCTTAAATGTGACCTGACAAAAAAATGGTTCAAATGTTTTCGATGGAGAAGTGGATGGGCAGCCCAACGCCGTTTACCGTTTTTCGCTACCTACCGTGGTTCTCGAGATCTTAGGGGGCGGGTACCCGCCCCCCGTCAATGCGAAGGTGGCTCAGACCCCCGTCAATGCGCGTGTTAATGATCCTTTCTCTAACGACGTCATTGAAGTATACGTAACTGTCATGAAGTGCCTTACAAATATCAAGGCGTACACTAACACTTAAACCTTGCTTATTGAGCATACCTTGAAGCCGCTTTTGTTCACATTCAAGCGTTCTTGTCTCCTCCTTTTTATTTTTCAGCTGTTGTTCTACTAGACTTTTTCGAAAATCTAGCGTAACTTTCTCTTCTTTGACTGCTTGGTCATGTAATCTTATATTCGTATACTTGGGTAGCACTTTATTGTTGATGCAAGTTTGGTTGAAAATGACCGCGTTCCGGGAGTTTACCAGCTTTTTTGTATTTTTCTAAAGATCTTACCACATTCTTACTCTCATTGTCAAGCTCTGATATAATATTCCCCAATAAAGTCATACAGTTTGACTACCAGTCTCGTCTATTCATGAGAAATTATCAAGTCCTACATGTTTTACTGGAGAATAGAATTATAGCGCTTCGCTCTATCTAGATACGTTCGAAAAGTATATAATATTTGTGCAAAGTGTTATCATTTCTTTTAACAAATTGAGTATCAATATGCATGCTAAAATTCCAAGTTCTCCTTCCTTTTTGAAGACACAACATATATAAGAACACTATATAAAACACGCAAATAAGACACTTGCTCAAATCACTTATTTTGCCGATTCAAGTTATGGAGACCCATCGCTTAACGTCAAGATCCCTAGGTGCTCCCGCTGGTTGTTGAGCGCAGGTCGGCGGATTTGGATCAGGACTGCCTCCAGTATCTTTAGACGTCGCGGGTTGCTTTCGTGGGCGTGCATCCGTGGGCGGAAACATTGTCCGCAGGAATGTCATCCCCAAGGACAATGACCGTCTCGACCTGCGTATCTATTACAAAACGAAAACAACATCCAGCCTCATCTTAAAAAATAACTCGACCCCAAACCCAACACTCAAGTGCACCAATATAGTTTACGAATTTACCTGCCCTCATGAGGACTGCAAGCCTCTAAACCCACGAGTAGCCTATATTGGTCACACAACAACTTCCCTATCAAGACGCCTCACTTGTCACCTCCAGAATGGCGGCCCTCAGCAACACATGGCCACAGAACATAACACCAACATCAGACGCCAGGATTTGGTGGAGAACACACGGATCCTCGCCCACGAAAGCAACCCGCGACGTCTAAAGATAATGGAGGCAGTCCTGATCCAAATCCGCCGACCTGCGCTCAACAACCAGCGGGAGCACCTAGGGATCTTGACGTTAAGCGATGGGTCTCCATAACTTGAATCGGCAAAAATAAGTGATTTGAGCAAGTGTCTTATTTGCGTGTTTTATATAGTGTTCTTATATATGTGGTGTCTTCAAAAAGGAAGAACTTGGAATTTTAGCATGCATATTGATACTCAATTTGTTAAAAGAAATGATAACACTGCAAAAATATTCGATACTTTTCGAACGTATGTAGATAGAGCGAATCGCTACAATTCTATTTTCCAGTAAGACATGTAGGACTTGATAATGTCTCATGAATAGACGAAACCGGTTGTCAAACTGTATGACTTTATTGAGGAATATTATATCAGAGCTTGACAATGAGAGTAAGAATGTGGTAAGATCTTTAGAAAAAATACAAAAAACCTGGTAAACTCCCGGAACGCGGTCATTTTCAACCAAACTTGCATCAACAATAAACTACTACCCAAGTAAACGAATATATATATATATATATATATATATATATATATATATATATAGGTATCCATTGTTGGTGTGTGCTCCCAAATGCATGTTAAGTGCTTCAGTGATCATGGGTTGCGTGCGGTCAGAGTATGTTTTGCATTCTTGTATGCATATACATACATACATAATATATATATATATATATATATATATATATATATATATATATATATATATATATATATATATATTTATTTCGTAAGTTCACTTATGAGTTCGACCTCACAGCCAAGAGTCCAACTTAGATCCACATTTGATGTATTAACTCTGCACATACAGCCTAATCCTCTTGACACTCTGTTCCAACTCGCCACCAACCGCAGCAATCAGGGCGCACCGGGGACCCACAGGTCACCCCGCCTGAACCCCGCCCAGCACCACTACACACAAATAAATATATATGTTTCAACCTACATATATATATATTCGAATAGTTCGGCAATATGTTCTCTTTGAGGCAATGACAGTTAAATTGTATAGCACTCGCGCACTTTGATATTTTTCTTTGGAATTTTTCTATTTTTCTTGCGTTGGTTTTAATGTCAGTCGTTAATTCGTTTAAAAGGTCACCAAAACTCATTAATTAGAACTAGTTTCCACTGTATTATCAACAGTCATCTTAAGCATTAAATATTTGCTCAGAGTTTTCATTTCACATTTCGAAAACATGCTTTTAAATATCGCGAGAACGAGCATTATAACAGTACCACTTCCTTATTAGCTACCTTACCTATTATAAACGATGCATCTAGGTATACCTATAAGAACATTAACATAGTTTGAGCGTATAACACTTACATTTACTACATTTCAAAGCACGAATTACATAAATTAATTACATTTTACATCAGTTACATGTGGCATATATTCATTAACAATGAACATTGATCATCATCTCATTCCCCCCCAAAGCGTAAGTGTTCGGTGTGTGTTTATCTGCATATTGAGTGAGGGCTTTTGTTCGTGTATGTGTAGTGCTTCGAGGACTGCTAGTTTTCGTGTGTCATTGGTGGAAGCGATGATGTGTGTGTTCTGGACTAGTGTTTCCCTCGTGAGTTCTGTGTTGTGTGTAGTTTGCACATGCTGCTTGATGGCTCCATCCTTCAGATGCATGGTGAGCATTCGAGACAATGTTGTTGTAGTCACACCAATATAGTGTTCGTCATGAGGTCTACAACCCTCATGTGGACATGACAATTTATACACCACATTGGTGCGTTTCAACGGCACTGTCTCGACTGGCTTGTTAGTCATGACAAGGTTGCGTGTTTTCTGTGTTTGGTAGTATATGTGAAGTTGGAGTCTTTCTTGGTTTTTGCACTCTAGGTTGCGCCTAATGATATCCTTAAGTATTCTCGCATCTGTTTTGTGTGCGCTGCTCATGTTGTTTCTGTTGTAGATGTGATGTGGCTGTGTAACGGTTGTCTCTATTTTTTTCTGTTTTCGATAGTTGTCTGCTTATTTCTGTGTCTATGTCATGATTTGTGTAGCCGTTGGATACAAGAAGTTGTTTTGTGCGATTTAGCTCTTCATGCATCTTTTGGTAGGTGGAACGGTGTTTAAGGGCTCTTCTAATGAAGGCTTTAAGTACGCTACGTTTATACTGCTCAGGACATTCACTATCCGCATTCATTGTAATACCTTGGTTTGTGGGTTTTCTATACATACTGGTTAGAAATTTACTGTCTGTTGCTTCAATGAGAACATCTAGGAATGGTAGCATGTTGTCACGGCTGAGCTCAAAAGTGAACTTGAGCACCGATGCATGTTCAAGTTTATTGATAAGGTGATTAAGCTGTTTTAAGTCTGTGATTTCTGTAAATATGTCGTCAACGTATCGAACATATGTTAGTGGGGCGGTTACCGTTTCCCGCAAGACTTTGTTTTCAATGTGGGCCATGTAGAAGTTTGCGAAGAGTGGTCCCAAGGGTGACCCCATGGCCACTCCGTCTTTTTGGACATACGGGCAACCGTCTGGACTCCTGATTGGAGAGTCCGCTGTACATGCATAGAGGAGGTCTCGGAGAATTTTCTCCGGTAGGTTAAGCGTTGGGAGGCCATTAGTATGTGAGTGATACACTTCATCTACTATGATGTCTATGGTTTTGTTAATTGGTACATTGGTGAACAAGCTAGTTACATCAATTGAAGCGAGAATTCCCCGCGGTTTCTTTGTCCTCAACAGGTCAAGGAACTCATCTACAGATTCGACAGAGTACTTAGCTGTATGTAATGTATGTAATGTAATGTACGGTTTCAATAGGTTGTTCAATCTTTTTGCGAGTCTATAGGTGGGTGTGCTAATCTGAGAAATTATGGGTCTTAATGGGTTTCCTTCTTTATGGGTTTTTAACTGTACCATAGATATATCCAGGGAATATTCACCAACTATTTTAGAAAAGTGAACTCCTCCTTTTAACGCATTAGCAGCACTGATAATACTCTCACCTTAAGTTTGTTCGTAGGATCGGCTGTGATTCGCTTAAACTTAGTTTGATCAGAAATTATATCATTCAGTTTCTGAAAATAAACACTTCGATCTAATATAACGAAGACAGGCGACTTATCTGCCTTTCGTATAATAATACGCTTGTCCTCTCGAAGTTCCTTAGCGGCCTTGCGTAGTTCTTCAGGCAGAAGTTTACTTTTATCGTTCCCCCTTAGCTTCGAGCCTTCTTCGATTAGCTGTCCTTTCAGGTACCTGCTTATTCTGATCTTGCTCTCATTTTCTAGCTTAAGTAGGTCTTCATAGAGTATTTCTAGTTCGGTCCATTTTTCTATAATCTTACGCTTGGATTGAAAGTGACAATTTAATCCTAAGTTTAAGAGGGTATGTTGGGCTTCCGTCAGTTGCACTGATGATAAGTTAATATATCCTTCCTTCTTATCAGATAGAAAGAACTTCCCACCATAGAGACGAGAAAGCTTTTTGGTTATCCTCACCTTGTCTGCATGCTGGGTGTTTTCATACTTTTCTTCTAGTTCTTTTACAATCCGTTGCTTAGTTTCTAGCTCAATATCACACTCTAGAAAAGTATTGTATGTCTCTGTTAGTTTCTTTCTCAGTTTGTCATACTTCCGTTCTTTTTCCTTTAGTTGAAAGCTTATTAGGTTTCTTCTAAACTCCTTGGTAAAGTGCTTCCTCTTGGCTGCCACTAGTCTAGAAGGCAAACACTAGTCCAGAACACACACATCATCGCTTCCACCAATGACACACGAAAACTAGCAGTCCTCGAAGCACTACACATACACGAACAAAAGCCCTCACTCAATATGCAGATAAACACACACCGAACACTTACGCTTTGGGGGGGATGAGATGATGATCAATGTTCATTGTTAATGAATATATGCCACATGTAACTGATGTAAAATGTAATTAATTTATGTAATTCGTGCATTGAAATGTAGTAAATGTAAGTGTTATACGCTCAAACTATGTTAATGTTCTTATAGGAATACCTAGATGCATCGTTTATAATAGGTAAGGTAGCTAATAAGGAAGTGGTACTGTTATAATGCTCGTTCTTGCGATATTTAAAAACATGTTTTCGAAATGTGAAATGAAAACTATGAGCAACTATTTAATGCTGAAGATGAGTGTTGATAATACAGTGGAAACTAGTTCTAATTAATGAGTTTTGGTGACCTTTTAAACGAATTAACGACTGACATTAAAACCAACGCAATAAAAATAGAAAAACTCCAAAGAAAAATATCCGAATGCGCGAGTGCGATATATGTATATATATATATATATATATATATATATATATATATATATATATATATATATATATATGTATGTATGTATATGCATACAAGAAAGCAAAACATACTCTGACCACACGCAACTCTGACAGCATGAACTAGCATTTTACATATATTCGGGAACACACGCCAACAATTGACTGCACCCACAAACTATACCTACTTACCCTGTGGTGTAATATATTTACGAGGAGATTCCTGACCCTCGTGGTGCAATTTACCATACATGTCGTACCAATCACAGACTAGAGAACGAACCACCGGACAGCATAAATTACTTCACTTGCCTAAACCTTTCACCTGCCTAAAGTCTTCTGGCGGACTTCAAGCGCATGCTTCAGAGTGCATCTAAGAAATCTGTTAGGATTCATCTGCTGGACCAGAGGGAATGAACTAGTGTCCTCCGTTTTCGGCCGCTGCGACCGTCGCTGCCTCGCATGTTTTGGTCCTGGTTGACGGGTTGTTGGTAAGTGTGATTTTATTATTTGTCTAAATAGCGTATTACTTTTAATCTGTTTTAACCTGTTTTTGTCAAAGGTGTGATGCTTGTCAGACGAGTGAGATTTCTCGCATGCATTTCTCGACTCTGGGCCATGATAGCCACGATATATTGTGAAAGTGACATTCGATGAAAATGCAAATGCATATTTAGTGTCATATTATACGTAGCAGGTATGCGATTTGATTAATGTGTATATTCCACGTAAATAAACGTGCTATGTGTTTTACCGAATACGTAAAGGAGTATTATTGATATTCACTTGCATGCATCGTAATTAGGAATGCAGTATAACGACGTATTTCGGACGTCTTGATCTGATATCTATTAATCCGATACACTTATGAACTGTTCCACTAATGTGATGCATATGCATTTTGATTTATTTGGAAATGGATTAATGTAGCTAATCCGAAGCATTAGGTATGAATATACACGTGACAAATGTCAGTAGGTGACAGGGGCGTAGCCAGGATTTCGCTCAGGGGGGGCGGCGCTCGAAAAGGGCCCCTTAGACAGTGTCAAAAGGGCCCTGATGGGTAAAAAGGGTCCTGCTTGTTACAGGATAGAGTGCTGAAGAGGGCTTAAGAGGGCCCTGTCTGGTATGAAATTTCAAATTTGGCCACAGAGCATAGTGCGGGCGAGCCGCGCTTCGCGCGATCCGTATCTTCGGGGGCCCTTCGGGCCCTCAGGGGGGGGGGGCGCTGTCCTTGCCGCTCCCCCTGGCTACGCCCCTGTTAGGTGATGTTAAAATGAAAAAGATCATCCGAACATCCGGACAACATAAAATCAAAAACCGTCGAAATCAAAAGTGTCCTTATCTTCAACTGTTATATATATATATATATATATATATATATATATATATATATATATATGATATATATATATATATATATATATATATATATATATATGTATATATATATATATATATGTATATATATATATATATATTTGTATACTTTGGCAACAGGTTTTTAATCAAACATTGATGGTTGAATGCCCGAGCATATGATGCTTTTATCGCCTGTTTTTTGTTTTTTTCCAGTTCTCTGATTAGTCTCTTACTATTGTTGGAAAGTTTATGAATAAAACACCCGTATGTGGAATGGTTTGACATGTTTCGAAAGATTCAACTTTCATTATCAGAAATACAATTACACAAAACATGGAAAATAATCGGACGTCGTTCGAATACTGTCCACATTACAAAGAATCTAAGCTTTTGAATTATTCACTAAAAACACTGCAAATGGTTATGGGACACTTTCAACAAGCTGTAGAGAGAATAAATATGTTTAAGTTTATGGGTTAAATCTCTTTTGCGAATATAGAAATTACACGAACGGTATCGCAAAAATTAAAATACCATGTAAGGTTACGATCAAATTCATACACAATTCATACTGACAGTTAAATACAAAAGCACAATGAATGAAGGAGTGAATGAAGATGAATAACTTAAAGTGAAACTGCGAGACATCATGCGAAATACAGCATTAGAAGGCGCTGCCGAAAAGGTGTGTCTCAGCAGTAAGCTGAAACATGCTGTATTTCCCATGATGTCTCGCAGTTTCACTTTAAGTTATTCATCTTCATTCACTCCTTCATTCATTGTGCTTTTTGTATTAAGTGTCATTATGAATTGTGTATGAATTTGATCGTAACCTTACATGGTATTTTAATTTTTTGCGATACCGTTCGTGTAATTTCTATATTCGCAAAAGAGACTTAACCCATAAACTTAAACATATTTGTTCTCTCTCCAGCCTAGTTAACTTCAGCTTGTTGAAAGTGTCCCATAACCATTTGCAGTGTCTTTTAGTGAATAATTCAAAAAGCTTAGATTCTTTGTAATGTGGACAGTATACGGACGACATCCGATTAGTTTTCATGTTTTGTGTAATTGTATTTCTGATGATGAAAGTTGAATCTTTCGAAACATGTCAAACAATTCCACATACGGATGTTTTATTCATAAACTCTCCAGCAATAGTAAGCGACTAATCAGAGAACTGGAAAAAACGAAAAAACAAGCGATAAAAGCGTCATATGCTCGGGCATTCAACCATCAATGTTTGATATACAATAAATATATAATAAAATATAAATATATATACTTAATATATATATATATATATATATATATATATATATATATATATATTTATTTATTTATTTATTTATTATTTGAGTAGTTGGGCAATATATCCTCTTCGATGCAGCGACTATTGAATAGTATTGCTGATTCGCACTTGGATAACTTCTTTTGTTGTTTAATCATATTATTGATGGTTTGTTTGGTTGCAATTGAATTTTCTTTGGTCAAATCAGTAAAGTTCATTAAAAATATTACAAATATAAGTTCGAGCTTTCGAATGTATTGGACATTCATTATCAAGATAAGAGAGAGAGCGGCTCACGTTTCCCTAAATATAGCTGTTTGAAAAATATATCACCGAGTAATGAGTTCGAATCAGTTGAAAGACCTTCTATGCAAAGAAATATCATTACATTTTTACAGACTACTTGCTATGAAATTATCCCATTAGTACAAAACTATAATTCTTATATCATCTTGTCACAGTTTCATAGTCACACTACATTAATACATAGTTAGTCACAAGGCATTACAATACAGTAGAGAAACATTCACATTGTCAACACATGGTATGTTATGCAGTACATATATCACACATATTCGTTTTTTCTATTATTTAACCCATCCCCATAGTGACAACTTGGCGAGTCTGACGTTTTTTGTGTGTTGATCTGCGGTGCGAGTTGGTTGATGTACATTGCTTCAATGATTTCTATCTTGTTGTGGTCAGTGCTGGAGTGTATTATATGTGTGTTATCAGTAAGCATTTGTCTTGTGAGTGTTGTCTTGTGTTCTTGTTGTAGGTGATCCTTAGGGGCTCCCTCGTGGAGGTGCATGGTAAGGCGACGAGATAAAGTGGTTGATGTGTATCCGATGTAGTTTACCTTACGAAGTCTGCAACCTTCGTCGGGACATTGAAATTGGTAAACTACATTAGTACGCATCAACCACTTAATCTTCGTGGGATTGTTGCACATTACAAGGTTTTTTGTTTTCGTGTTCTGGTAGTATATGTGAAGATTGATTGTGTGATTCTCTTTACATTTGATGTTTCTTTTAAGTATGCTTTTCAAAATCTTCTCATCTGTTTCGTACTGCGAGTTCATGTGATTTCGGTAGTAGAGATGGTGTGTTACTGTTTGTGCTTGGTCTGATGTTTTGCTGGTGTATTTGTTGTCTAGTTGTTTTTTGATTTCTGTGTCTACGTCTTGGTTAGAATATCCGTTATTGACTAGAATTTGTTTCAGCCTAATGAATTCAGAATGCATTTTGTCGTATGATGAACTGGTTTTAATGGCTCTTCTTACGAATGATCGGATGACGCTGGTTTTATATCGTGTTGGGCATTCGCTCTTTGTGTTGAGGGTTTGGCCGGTGTTGGTAGGCTTCTGGTAGACCATCCGGCTCGTGATAAACCCATTGTTTGTCACCTCTACCAGAACATCTAAGAATGGTATGATGTTATCTTTGGCTAGTTCGAATGTGAAGTGTAGCACAGAATGATTTTCAAATTTGCGAATTATTTCCTAGAGTTGGTTAATGTCCCTAACATTCAAAAAACAGTCATCTACATAGCGTAGGTAGATATGCGGAGCTACATCTGGATTACTGAGGACTTCATTTTCGATTGATGCCATATCAAAATTGGCGAGAAGAGGGCCAAGTGGGGGAACCCATGGCCACGCCATCCTTCTGAACATACAATTTGTTGTCAGGTTCCCTAAATGGTGAGTCTTTCGTACATGCTCGGAGCAGGTTTGCGAGGATGTTTCTTGGTAGGTTGGGGGTTTGATGCCATTACTTTTTATATATACCTCATTCATACGTCATGTACCTCATTTAAGATTACATCGATAGTCTGGTCAATGGGCACGTTTGTAAATAGACTTTCTACATGCCGTTAATGCCGTTAATGGTGGTGTACATTTTGCTAAAATCGTAGGAGAATTTTCTCCGGGATATGCGTATGGGACAGTTAAGACGCATAAAGAAGGTAGTCCTCTCCGGCCGATCATATCCCAGGTAACTACTGCAACATATAAACTAGCGAAACGGCTTATCTAGATACTAAAACCCTACGTCCCGTCCAAATATGGTATTGAATCTGCAGATGAATTTCTAGACATTTTAAGACTGAAAAAAACCTGAAGATATCTTGGCATCCATAGATGTAGAAAGTCTATTTACAAACGTGCCCATTGACCAGACTATCGACGTTATCTTAAATGAGGTATATGACAAAAAAAGTAATGACATCAAACCCCTCAACCTGCCAAGAAACATCCTCGCAAACCTGCTCCGAGCATGTACGAAAGACTCACCATTTAGGGAACCTGACAACAAATTGTATGTTCAGAAGGATGGCGTAGCCATGGGTTCCCAACTTGGCCCTCTTTTCGCCAATTTTTATATGGCATCAATCGAAAATGAAGTCCTCAGTAATCCAGATGTAGCTCCGCATATCTACCTACGCTATGTAGATGACTGTTTTTTTAACGTTAGCAACATTAACCAACTCCAGGAAATAATTCGCAAATTTGAAAATCATTCTGTGCTACACTTCACATTCGAACTAGCCAAAGATAACATCATACCATTCTTAGATGTTCTGGTAGAGGTGACGAACAATGGGTTTATCACGAGCGTGTCTACCGGAAGCCTACCAACACCGGCCAAACCCTCAACGCAAAGAGCGAATGCCCGACACGATATAAAACCAGCGTCATCCGATCATTCGTAAGAAGAGCCATTAAAACCAGTTCATCATACGACAAAATGCATTCTGAATTCATTAGGCTGAAACAAATTCTAGTCAATAACGGATATTCTAACCAAGACGTAGACACAGAAATTAAAAAACAACTAGACAACAAATACACCAGCAAAACATCAGACCAAGCACAAACAGTAACACACCATCTCTACTACCGAAATCACATGAACTCGCAGTACGAAACAGATGAGAAGATTTTGAAAAGCATACTTAAAAGAAACATCAAATGTAAAGAGAATCACACAATCAATCTTCACATATACTACCAGAACACGAAAACAAAAAACCTTGTAATGTGCAACAATCCCACGAAGATTAAGTGGTTGATGCGTACTAATGTAGTTTACCAATTTCAATGTCCCGACGAAGGTTGCGGACTTCGTAAGGTAAACTACATCGGATACACATCAACCACTTTATCTCGTCGCCTTACCATGCACCTCCACGAGGGAGCCCCTAAGGATCACCTACAACAAGAACACAAGATAACACTCACAAGACAAATGCTTACTGATAACACACATATAATACACTCCAGCACTGACCACAACAAGTTAGAAATCATTGAAGCAATATTTATCAACCAACTCGCACCGCAGATCAACACACAAAAAACGTCAGACTCGCCAAGTTGTCACTATGGGGGATGGGTTAAATAATAGAAAAAACGAATATGTGTGATATATGTACTGCAAAACATACCATGTGTTGACAATGTGAATGTTTCTCTATTGTATTGTAATGCCTTGTGACTAACTATGTATTAATGTAGTGTGACTATGAAACTGTGACAAGATGATATAAGAATTATAGTTTTGTACTCATGGGATAATTTGATAGCAAGTAGTCTGTAAAAAGGTAATGATATTTCTTTGCATAGAAGGTCTTCCAACTGATTTGAGCTCAGTACTCGGTGATATATTTTTCAAACAGCTATATTTAGGGAAACGTGAGCCGCTCTCTCTCTTATCTTGATAATGAATGTCCAATACATTCGAAAGCTCGAACTTATATTTGTAATATTTTTAATGAACTTAACTGATTTGACCAAAGAAAATTCAATTGCAACCAAACAAACCATCAATAATAGGGGAAGCGGGGGTAACACCGCCATGTGGGGAACCCCACCATATCCCCTATTGGTGTGGTTACTAGCTTTAAAACAACGTTTGGCATCATTTCTCAGTCGGAATTTAGCGGCGAATGAGCGTGAGTCCGTTGCAACACGATATTTTATACGTTTCAGATAATTAGAGACATACTTCGCAAAAAGGATCATCTTTTATAAAAATGTTCCTGTCATTGAACAATGCGGGATGTTATTCAGTGATATAAACTTAGCAATTTCTCATTTTTCAGAGCGTTATAGCTTTTGATCTGACTTTGTCGCACCAGGTCGCCATAACAGTCCTACTTTTTCAGAGGTACACTCAAAAACACTTTTGAGATTGTTTTGATATTGATCTAAACATAAACCCTCCCATGGCATCGTAGGCCACCAGAAAACAACATTGTTATCTCTGAAACACCGCTTAAATCAGTGATTCATCTAGCACACCGATGTGAGACTCGCCTTTGTCTCCGAGATGGCATTTTCAAAGCTTACATGATCTCGTAGATCACCGAGCGTGCATTGAGCACTTTCTCTGATCTACGAAAAGGAAGAGCAGGGATTTGAACTCAGACACTCAGATCTGATAGCCCTGCCATCTATCGCCAGAATCAAAACTTCCCTTGCATACGATAAGCGCCTTTGGCAGCGGTATGGTCAGGCGACGCCGCGCATGCTGTGCCGTGCGCGCGCGGATGAATACCTATTATGTTTTTGCGCCAATACGATCCAGTGAGTAAAGCTTCTTTGTGGAGTGTGGGTGGCTTACCTAAGTCTGTGCTAATATTTGCTGCAATTGTGGTGGGAGCGTTTGTGCTATTTAAGGTGGTGTTGTAAGGTGCTGTTGCAGGGCCTGCTTCCTTGATCCATATAAGGGAAATAGGAGATCAAGCCTTCAGCGTCTGTCTCGGGGCTGGGGAGAAGGATCATCCGCACCGTATCGAAAATCAGTAACAGGTGTACCGCGTTGTTGGCTTGCCCAATTGAGCCAAGGTAGAGTAAGAATTCCACATTTATGTGCAGGAAATTGAGCTTGAAAAATATTGCCTTTCGGACAAAAAGTGTACCTAATGCCTGGTCCAAGCTGACCAATACTCTCATTGCTCGGCAGATCATTTAGCTCGACATCAAGCTGGAGTCGGATCGCCCGAGGACAGTAAGTACATATCTACCTACCTATGCATCCTGGGGAGGGGTGGCGTCGGCGTGGAAACTTGCAGAATATTTGCGGTACTAAGGGATATTTTGAAGTGGTCCCTTTCCAGTCAACGCTATGGGGTTAATGGTTAAGAATTTGAATATTGAGACGCGTCCCCTGCCCCTTGTTGCTACGCCCGTGGGGTAGATGGGCGGTGGGATGGATGGGGGAAAAGCGACATTTCAGGGGCGCTTCAATCTTTCAGGGGGCACCAAAGGTCGAACGGGGAGCACGTGTCCACATTTACCTCTGGATCCGCCTATGGTTCAGTACTGTGTGTTAGAGCGAGAGGCGGCCCCGAGCCCTGCGCGGGGCCCCACTGTCGCCGAACGGCTGCCGCCACCCATTACGGCCAGAGCATGTGCGCTATAAAGTAGTGCATACGTACGTTCATTAAGTGCTTTCACTGGCGGACACAGGAGTGCCGTTTGGGGGGGTGGCAACCCAGGAAAGTCGTGAAAACATTATTTTTCAACAAAATGGCTAAAATGGGTGCTTTTAACCCTATTAGTATAGGGGCTCCAGAGGCCCCCCGGATGGTTTTTCTGGTGGCGTGGCTAAACCTGAATAGGTAGGTATCGCTCTCGTACTTTGTGACTTTTCCTAACTATCGATTTGGCATCAAGCAAAACTTAAAAGAAAGTTCTAAGTGGTCCATGGGCGACTCCAGGGACATGTTTTAGGGGCATGTTAACCCATACGTGTCGGAAAAGGGGGTCAGGGGGCCTGGCCCCCACCTTTTGGCCAAAAATTTCCTGATCTAAGTGAAAATGAGAGTCGGATATTCTTATATCCAGCCGCTGCGGAAGGCAACGGGGAGCCTAAATTCGAACAGTTTTTGGTCCTGATGTTGAAAGCTTTTTGTCAGTATCAGGTTGAAGTTTGGCTGCCCCCCACTTTTTGCCGGTGGCGACACTTATGTGTTAACCGGCTATGAGAAGAACTGGCTCAACTGCGTCTTGCTCTATTTCTGGAACAAAATCAGGAAAAAGAAATCGAGCATGGGCAGCAGTATATCGCCACACGACTCTCTCAGACACAGGCTCACGATAGCAAAATAGAGACATTCATATTTTCATTACCTGAATTGCAGATACCTTGTCTTTGGAATATGCTAAAAATTCCGTAAAGTGTACAAGTATACAAAACTCCCGCTTTCACCTTTCGCATAAACATCTAGACGGCAAACGGGTAGAAACAATTTAAAATAACTAAGGTTTCTCCACCAGGAACTCCGGATCCTCTTTTTACCATGACTACTTGAGCCTGCTTATGAGGTCCGATAACGTCACGCGCCGGGTCCTCATTGCCTATCAGCGTCGAAAATAGAAGCAAACATGTTACTGACTTTCCTGATCATTGTCCTACTGACCTTCACACTTACCAGTTATAACTTACTGAGAGTTGCCAGCCACTTCCTTTTCAGCTTGGTATCTCTTGGAAGAGAAAAACTTGCAATGGTTTCTACAGTCGAAATTTTTTAACACAGTTTTTGTGGATTGCCAATTTAGAACGAGAAATAGAACAAAGCTATAATTATCGGGTGGTGCTCTGTCTTATTTTCCGAAGGTGGGTCTGCATTTGGTTAATTTTAAGTCATCTGTCTATTTCACTGGGGGGCCAATTTCCGGGCACTGGGGGGGCATTTGGGCCGACTGGGGGCAAATGGCCCCCCAGTTAACATGTTAAAAAATGGCCTGGGTTAACTGGAGGGAAATCGGTTGAAAAGCCCATGGTGCCCCTTTAAATTCGGACGTTCCGCCGTCAGTGATTATCATACTGTGTTTCTCATGTTTTAGGGACATGTGTGATGTGTGACTTGATTTGTGATATACCTGGAAGTTCACTGGGTATGAGCTTGGATGTTAAGCCAGTAACATACGTTATGCGAGCTTTCAAATATGAGCTTTCTCACACTTATTTGTGATAGAAATTTGTATCGCACGAGTACAGAAATTCGTGTTTTCAAATATCATCGATAATCGTCCTTGGAACCGTTAGCACTGCTGTAGAGACTAGAAGCTTCAAGCTAAACACTAACGCCGCCACCCATGGCGGTGTTACCCTCACTTTTTTAAGGTACCAAAAATGCACTACTCACTTTAAAGTCATTTATTTTTTAGTTTAAAGATATCGGCCAAATTACGAGGGCATTCCTTGGTGCCAAATTGATCTCAAAATGGATCCAAAGTGAAAAGATTGTCATTCAACACAAAGTATGCTTTTGAGAACAGCAAATCCTTATGGTGGCGGGCTTACCCCCACTTCCCCTATAATTAAACAACAAAAGAAGTTATCCAAGTGCGAATCAGCAATACTATTCAATAGTCGCTGCATCGAAGATATATATATATATATATATATATATATATATATATATCTTCGATGCAGCGACTGATGCAGCGACTATTGAATAGTATTGCTGATTCGCGCTTGATATATATATATATATATATATATATATATATATATATATATATATATATATATATATATATATCGATGCGGTGGACAGCATGCATGCTAAGTAAAGAACAGGTAAGTCACGTACAGGTCAGTTACGGAGATATTGTGGAAAGCTGCGACTTATGGTGCAGTATTGGTTCGACAGCCCAATTCAGATGAAAGATGAAATCTTTTCTCAGTGATACCATATTAAACTAATATTAACATATTAAACTAATCGCGGCTTGTAGGTTCTCAGCCCTGGTGTCTCGGACTCTCCGTATGTCTGAATTCATTAAAACAGCTGTGTAGCCAGCGGCGCCCCTGGACTCTGATACAGTGACGGATACAAAGGGGCCATGGAGATTCAAGCCCCCCCCCCATATGTCCGCGTTTCAGGTAAGCCAGCGAGGACATATTAATTTACAATTTGCCTACTGTAAATGCATGGGCGGGGGCTGATCTCAGGCAATGGTGGGGGAAGATCGAGCCCCTAGCCCCCTGGAAATGAAGTCCTGGGTCCGCAACTGCTCTGAGGCCATGGTGCGGTCACCCGGGCACAGTCTGTATAAATACCACGAGAACTGACGATCAGTATCAGAAACCAAGCGACACAACGCATACAGCAATGCAGGCGAGTTGGACATTGCGTGCATCAGTGTACAGTCTGATTTGTCCCGAACTCTTTTACTGTGAATTTTATTCCTTTAACCTTTGCCCGGGTGGGGGGTCTTTTAGACCCCCCCTCGGGTTTTTCCGAAGTGACTAAAAAACGGTGGCGCGCAGTGCCGCCAAACTTGGTTTAGCTGTTCCGTCATCATTTTTCCATCTTTCTTGAAAATTTTGGCTCAAAGTCATATCAGGTCAGGTCACCAGGCCAGGTGAAGTGACCTCACCTCAAGAAATACTTAGGACCGCATAACTAAAAGAAGGGTTAATCGATCAAGTTGAAACTCATACCACATATTGGGCCCACCAGGGGCTACAACATATGTTCCTGAATTATTGATATTGGTGACCTAAGGTCATGTGCAGAGCATGACCTCCCCATTGTAAATACATTGGGAAAATCACGAAATGAGCTTTTCTCTGTAAGTATGGATGGAATCAACTTCAAACGCCGGTTACGACTTGCTCTTAGCCCATTTCTGAAGTTGATGCCAAACATTTTCACTTGTGACCTTTAAAAGGTCACCTTAGGTCAAATAAGCATTTGTTTTGTATTTTACTCTATAAATTTTGAATAAACAAATATATAACTTTTACTTTGTCACCAAAGTATTTGTATAGTCACTGCAAGTCAAATGATATACATCATGACTATATCAGGTCAAATTGGGTCAGACCGTTGACCTGGGTCCGGTCAAATTCTTAAATTTGACCTAGCATAGCAATATTATATATCACTCGATTCATATTGACAAGAGTATTGCAATGGTGCATCAACTATGGCTGCATATTGTTTGGTTTCGAAGTTATTAGCGATAAAGTAAACGCCCTTACGCATGGGTGGCTGTGGACATTCCCAAGAATATGCCCAATTTTCAGTGATCTGTAGCTCCCCAGGCTTTGACCTGACTCGAAAATCATTTCCACCTTTGTAAAAGAGCAACTCAAGAGCTTTCGAATGGTGTTAGAAAAATTTGTCTAGCTATCATAGTTTCTGAGATATATGAGGTTATCTTACTACACCTCATATTAGGGATTTTGACCTATTTTGACCTCTGGTGACCTTGATATTGACCCAACAAGAAAAATGACCGATGTATTTTCGATATCATTTTCGAAGAGCTTTCGATTGCCGTTTTGCGGTTTTTTCTAGCTCTCTTAGTTATTTGAGATCGTGGGGGGTCTTTTTTAGCCCCCCCACCAGGGCGAAGGTGGCTCGTACCCGCCACCGGGGCAAGGGTTAAAAGAATGTGACCCTAAAATACAATCAGCGCGGCATAAAGTTCCTTCTTATCCCTTCCGGAAATAATTAATGGTTCTTATACCTTGTATCCATGTTTTTTCATGTTCGGTTTTGCGGATAAAAGTCTCGCCATCCGAAACAGTGATTTCTGCAAAGATGGGTTAGTTTGAAAGCTAGCGTTCAGCGTCCCACAAAGCACAGGGACGGCCGCTCCGCTCAGGGCACCCTCTCATCGTTCAGCTGCCAGCCGACATACGTCGGGTAAATATGAGCACCGAAGCGTTTCAGGGGAAACAATCTCAATCCTTCACGAGTGCCCAGTCACTGCGCGGTTTCCTGAGCAGCGGGCGGGAGCCCAACGCTCTACCAACTGAGCTACCGGGATAGCGTGTAGACGTATATTAGTTGGAATGGCAGGGCTGCCCCGGTAGCTCAGTTGGTAGAGCGTTGGCTCTAGCCCGCTACGCAGGAATATGAAGTGGCCGTGTATGTGCAGGCCTGGGATCGGTTCCTCTGAGGCGCTCCGGCTCTCAATATCTACCCGACGTAGGTCGGTTGGCAACTGATTGGTGATAGGGTGGCCTGAGCGAGGCGGCCGTTCCTGTGCTTTGTGGGACGCTAAACTTTTGCTTCTAAATTAATCCTTCATTGTGGGATGTACTCGTCCGGATGATTGGGTCGGGGTCTCCGTGACAAGTCCCTTGATGACTTTAGTGTGACTCCAACTCCAAAAACCAAACTGGGAATAACTTTGACAACATTTTTTAATCGTAAATGGCATGGCTGAATCACAAAGGTATCAGCTCTCAGTTAAGAAACAAAAACCCGGAATTCTGAGCTGGTGGTTGCCAACCCCGGGACCGACTCTAAGTAAAAAAGCGAACACTTACGCTTAGGCTTGCAGCGAACACTGAAAAAGACATCCTCGAGCGGCAGCGAGAAGACCAGGACGCCGCGTGACCGAGCCTGGGCTGGGAGTCTTCACAGTATTGAATGTTTTTATTCTTTGAGCTGTTAGAGTGCGATTAATGTCGAAATATCCTTCCGGAAGCCTTCCGAGTATTGTAACTGTGGTGTGTGCAATTTGGGATGGCATATCAAAACGCTCGTGGTGCCGAGTTTTGCTTCCATCGCACGTTGACTGACCTATTTCTTATCTAAAGGTTCACGCATGTTCTGGGTTATCTGCTAGATTAAACAGTACCGATCAACACGGATATTTTCCAGGTCTTTGTCTTCGCCACCATCCTGGCCGCTGCTGCCGCCTCTGCCCCGGCAACTTACCACGCAGCCCCGGTCTACAAGGCTGCCCCGGCACCCTACCACCCCGCCCCGGTCCACAAGCCCGCCGCCTACCACACGCAGCCTCAGTACAAGGAGGAGGCAAAGCCATACGCCTTCGACTACGCCGTCAGCGACCACTACACCGGCACCACCTTCTCCAAGAACGAGAACAGTGACGGCCACACCACCCAGGGATACTACTCCGTAGTTCTGCCCGACGGTCGCATCCAGCACGTCAAGTACGTGGCTGACCACTATGGCGGATACACCGCGGAGGTGACCTACGAGGGACAGGCCACCTACCTCGACTACCACGCCCCCGCCCACAAGGCTGCCCCAGCTTATCATGCCGCCCCTGTCCACAAGGCTGTCCCTGCTTATCATGCCGCCCCTGTATACAAGGCTGCCCCTGTCTACCACCCAGCCCCTATCCACAAGGCTGCCCCTGTCTACCACCCAGCCCCTGTCCACAAGGCTGCCCCTGTCTACCACCCTGCCCCTGTCCACAACTATTGAAATCGGTAAACGTAAGTGAAACAGTGAACGTATGTGAGTATTTATGACTCGATATGGTGTCAAACTGATTGCAAAAGAGACGTTTAATTGTGAATACAGACTGAGCAATACGATTGTATTTCAGCTTCAGCAGACTTTAATTTACCTTTTCCTGCCAGAGCCTGTATATAGAGCAAGCAGGAGCTAATAATAATAGTCTCTTTACCACCTCGCATTAACGGTCTGAAGATGCTGTCTACTACACACAGGCGGATCCAGGACGCAAATGGGGCATATGTCCTCTTGATCGAACACTCTTTACCCGGATAACGTACCCTGGCGCTCCCTAAAATTCAGTTTCCTATCAGCTTCCCGTGATGCTGGTATCTGCACCCAAGTGATACAATTTGAAGGCCTCCCCGTGTTCGGCAGTGTCATTCAAAATGGTTCCCTCGGCCCAAAGGGCGCCACCTGGCTACCATAATCGTTGAAACAATTTTTTTTTTTGGAATAAAACGTATCCCTCCAAGTTTTTACTTTAACCATGAAAAATAATCCATATTTGTATTTAGGGCGTCTATTCAAAAAAGCTCTTCCATCTCGATAAAAAATGTTCTGGGTGTTTTTGTCACCTATTAAAAATTTTGAACCCTTTGAGTCGAAAGAAGCTTAACACGCGTCCCGCTGGGGTCCCTTGCATGACGCGCCCGCTGGGTGGGGGCGTTTTTCGCTCCCCCTCCGTATCTCGTTCCCCATGAAAGCTAAAGGAAAATTACGGGCAACGTTCGAAAGCCCTTGACAAGACGAAGAGATTTTATACGAATAATTTTCATGTCAGGTCAATATTGAGGTCAGCATAGGTCAAAGAAGGCTCCATAGGCTTACAACAGAGCGGTGTACGTTTCCCTCTCTAGATCTGCCCTCAGGGGAGCTAGAACAAATCATTATATATCATTGGATTTCTCCCATTGCGGCGAATCGAATGATGTATAATATGACCTTGCTAGGTCAAATAGTCAAAATGACCTGACCTCGACCTAGGTCAGGGTCACAGAGTGACCTGGTATGGTCATGTTGCACATTAATCGACTCCCCGTGACAATATAAACACAATGCAAGCAAAATGGGAGCTTTATCTCAATTCAGTGAGAAGTTATTGGCAAAACAATCACTCTCTGCTTCCGTGACCTGATATGACCTTTGAGAGGTCAAATGCTGAAAAAATAAACTTTATGGTCAAGATCTTAGTCAGAATAGACATTTTGAGGATTTTCAGCTTGATCTATCCAGTATTTACTGAAAACGAGTCCATTCTATTTTTCCCCATAGACTTATAATTAGGTGACCAAAAAATTGACCCCACCTTGGGTCACCAATATCAAAATTCCGAGATAGCAGATTTGTAGACCTCAATAACCTTACCATATTGTGGAAGTTTCAAACTGATCAGTTTGCTAATGTGCACTGGGCGCTGCTTCAAACTCGTAATTTTAGGTTTTGAGGTTGGATCACTTGACCCTGAATAGCTCCATGACCTGACATGACCTTAGCTCAAAAATGTGGTCAGATATGCAAAATCGATCGGGAATAAGATACTGTAAGTTTCGTTGTTCTGCGTTCCTTCGTTTTGAGCTATCTGGGGAAAACCAGGCGGGAGCGAATTTCGCCCCCAGCGGGGCGCGTGTTAAACATCAAATTATAGTGTTTCTCTTATTTTTCTTTTTCGATCACGGCACCGCACTATTGAAAACAGGGAGGGGGGGGTGATAATCACTTTCCATACGTTTATCTCGATAAGCTTACCTTGCTAAGTTCTTGTAATAGCTGAAAGGCAAGGATAAAATCTCATTCCTAGAGTTACGAAACATAAAAAGTTCATCAATGTGGTGTACTTTGCCACGGGCGGCTTCAAAGCATGCAAAATAGGGTGATATCAATTATTTTCTCACTTATACTTCCGATGGTCGGCGAGGCTCATGACAGGTGGAAACCGATATATCGTGTCAATTACATATAGACTTCGAAACTACCAATAGCAGTATTCCTATTTTGATTGGGGAAGTGGCGATCCCAGGGACATAGAAATTGGAGAATATCTGTTATTGTTTCATATACTTCTTCTGAAAGTCTTCATTTGCATTATGCGTCTGGTGGATAAAGAATACGTCCTAGGGTCCCAATTTTCCTCAGAATTCAATACAGCAATTCCATTGAGAAGTAACTGAAGCGCGGTAGCTCCATGATTTACCCGCGCCCCACCGGGGTCCGGCGCCACCTTCGCCCCACGGGGGTGGGCCATCGATGGCCCCATTTGACTCTGAAAACATGAGCGTTAGCAAAAATCTGCAAATTACGTTCGAAAGCTCATGTGAATTCAGTATGCTATCACTTTGCATGTTTTAATGCTCAGGTCAATAGTTTGACCTCCAGAGGTCAAGTTGGGTCACGAAAGGTTATTTCCACTAAAATATGCAATGCCCAAGAAACCTTGGCATACTTTGCATGCCATTAGAGCCATTGAGATCTGATAACAACATTTTATAGGAAATTTCCAGGGCTTTCTCCGCTATGTGAAACATAATGACCTCCCGCCAGTGGTTTAACCTCCAGAGGGCACCTCTTGACCTAAAATGACCTGAGGTCATGAGAGGTCATAAAGTGACCTTGGCGTATATCAAATGAAGCCCGTGACAAGCCATACACGATAAAATTTAATTCAGCGCCCTAGCTTGATTAGGTCAGAAGTTGAGTCATTCGTGTGCTGGGGTCAGGGTCTCCGTGACAAGTCCCTTGAAGACTTTAGTAAGATTCCGACTCCAACAGCCGTGCTAGGAACAACTTGGAAAAATTGTAAAAAAATATCGCCAAAATACTGTTTTTGAACCCTGGTGACCTGTGATGACCTCAAATAAGTCATGGGGAAAATACAGCCTCTGAAATCCGTGAAAAAGTGGCCAAGAGCGTGTTTTTGTAAAAACTATGAGTATTTGCAATCATTTTATGACTTTAAGATCATAATAAAATAATTCATATTAAGAGATGTTTTTCTATGGGAGAGGTTATCTCATGACCTGACCACAGGTCACCAAATCGAAAAAGTCCGGATATACTTTTGTAGACTCTGGAGGGATCATAAAGTTTAGAGAGTTTCAAATTGATCGGCTTAGAAATGCAGCTATGGTAGAGTTCAAAAGTTTAAGTGAGGTGACCTTGTTTGACCTCACCTGGTGACATGGTCTAGTGTGGTCTGGGTTTAAAAAAAATCGGCGATGGTGGGAAAATCAGGGGGATTTTCAGGAGGAAGATTTTTCAACTGCGGTGCTGCGCCACGTCGTTTTTCTGCTATTCTGAAAAAAACCTTCGAGGGGGGCTTCGATGGCCCTTGGTGGGGCGAGGTTTAAAAAAGGTTGCAGGTAGTGCCATTATCAAAAACAGAAGTCCATATAAGTGACAACCTTTGGCGGCCGCACCCAGTCGCTACCGTCCGCCGCTGCGCTGTGGTGGGTAGAATGGCCAATAGGGGCGTAAATGCTCAACATGAAATTGACGCCCTTTAGGATACCGTCTTGTCAAAAAAACATGTTAATTTTGATTCCAGGTTATTGGAAACAGTCGAAGTTTTCAAGGCATGAACAGAAAAGGTAATGATATATAGATACATGCATGTAGCGTAATTTGGGGAGGGAAAACGACAAAAATTGCTGAAGCTGTTTTCATCGCATGCTTTGGGAATAGTGATTTGACTAATGGTTTTGAAACCTTGCCGCTGAATCAAAATTAACGAAGTCGTGTTGTCCATTGTAATTTATATGGCATTTAGCCTGCAAGGTCTCGGGTTTTCTAGTAGTTTTTGGTTTGTTTGACCAGTGGGATCGGTTCGAATGTTCCATTAGCCACACAGAATGGAGATGATACCATATCAAAATGGAGTTTGGCATTGTGATCAGCTGTCAGCATCCTATGACGGTGACAGACAGGGAAATCTCCCGGGAGCTGGTGCAAATGTTTCGCTGAAACACGGAAAATTAACAGGAACAGCCCATTCTGAGTGAAACCGATTTCCTATTTTTGTTATACGGATAGCTTGTGACAGCATAATGGAGAAAAATATATAAATGATATTGATCGTTATCATGCCAATTTATTTCCAAATTTATATTAGATATTAAAAGGCCAAACAAACCGAGACACTATTTCGTTGTCACCAGCATCAATACGTCTCAAGACCTGATGATCAATAACTTTTATATTTTTCTGATTTGCTATTCCTTGATGTTTTACATCTTGTTCTCAGACTGAGCCCTTCTGACCTCAAAGGCTGGGGCAACCTTGTATACTCAATAATGGGGCAACCCAATAATCAATCGACTTCCCTTCCCTAAGACCAGTGGCGTAGCCAGGATTCAGCCAAGGAGGGGTCCAACTACCGTCGGGTGTCCTCCCCGGGTCGGGGGCCCCTTTGTAACCGTGGCCCATCTCCTATATTTTTGTATAGTATTTTAACATAATAACATTTACACGAAGGAAATTTTGCTGTGCCTTTTTAAGTGTTTGTTCTTATTTTGTTTCTAGCTTGATTTTTCTTGATCCGACCAAGTGTTGCTGAATTTAAGTCCCCAAATATTAGCACGCGCATTGACGGGGGTCTCAACCACCTTCGCTTTGACGGGGGACGGGTACCCCCCTAAGATCTCGAGAACCACGCTAGGTAGCGAAAAACGGTAAACAGCATTGGGTAGCCCATCCACTTCTCCATCGAAAATATTGGTACTATTTTTAGGTCACATTTAAGGTCACTAGAGGTCAAACATGCCATCATAGGGATAACATGTAAATGAAGGTTTTCGGTCATGTCATCTGAACGAATAACGATAGAGCAAAACAACTTCACATATATGAATCCTCGCATCAAGCCGAATCGAATGATATATAACATGACCTTGCTAGGTCAAATCAAGAATTCACCTGACCTGAGGTCAGGTCAAGGTTAAATTAGATAACATAAATAGAATTAGAACCGCAAAGACAAGGAAAATCTAATTCATTTGACATAAACGCTCTATCACCATCCGTTACTAAGTTATTCAGCTAATGCCATTTTTCCCATGTATTTCCAGCGGAGAGGTCATGGCTCGTACCTGACCTTAGGTCATCGATATCAAAAATGCCGGAATAAATTTTAGAGAAATCGGTAGGGCCACCATGTGGTATGAGTTTCAATCAGATAAGCTCACCCTGTTGCGACTTATGCTATCTTAAACTTTTTTGAGGTCAGGTCACTTGACCTGTACTGGTGAACTGACCTGAGATAACCTAATCTTGAAATTTTGAAAAAAGTTGTGAAAATGCTGGGAGAAAAGCTATGCCAAGTACGGCGGCGCTACGCACCGCCGTGATATGACGTCTCCGAAAAGCCCGAGGGGTGTTTACCCGCGCCCTGTCAATGCGCGTGTTAAGGCTGGCCCATACCTATATGGTAGCGTGGCTATAATAACAGCTTTGTGGCATATTTTTGGGGAAATTCAATGTTGCTGCGTGCATGACTCTACCTCAATTCACTAGGGTAATCAGGTACGAAGTTATTGAAGGTCAGACGTTTTTAATACGAAGAAATGATCTTCTACGGGAAATGATTACCAATTATTTCCGAGTGTCGAATCCGTGAACTATTTAATCAGAAAATTTCCAAAGAAACAGGAAAAATGAATAGAAATACAAGGGATATGGTAGCGTGTCCCGGACGGTATATAACGTCTATTCCGTGTACAGATCCTGTTGAATTCACCACAGTTACTTTCCTACCCTTGTTATGTTGTAAAGGAGCAAATTACCAAGACAATAGGCGCCCAAGATATCTATCGCCTTGGCTCTCTCTGTTATTGTTATTTTCAATTTCATACCTATTCTCTTTCATACCTATTTTCTTCTTGGGAATATGCTCATCAATTTCTGTCATTACCCTTGTTTGTCTGGTTTCCTACGAAAAATTTAAAAGTTGTTTATTGCAGAAGACTTAGAAATGTAGTTATTGATGTTAAGCTAACATATTAAAAATTAGCTGAAGAGCCAATGTCCCTGTTCGAGTTGCTCTTATGGATGATAAAACTAGATTAATATTTTCCCTTCCTTCGGTAATGGTGCCTGATCGACATGTTTCAATTTGCCTTTTTTGGTACGCAATGGGCGTAGATACATTTTTTTCCAAAGCTTATGATTTTCGAAAAAAATTATTTGAGCTCTGGAGCTGCCTAGGACCAACAATTGGCGGCTCTCTCAAAGCTAATTTTCGGCCCCTCTAACGATTAAATCTCAGGGGGTCTCTGAGAACGATTCACGGCGCCTCTTGACCAAAGCTGGGGGCCCCTGAGAACCTCTCCGGGCTCCTGAGATTATTTATTGGCACCACCTCTGAGACTAATTATCGCCCCCCCGGATTTGCCCTGGGGGAGGGGGCTGAGACTGACTCTCGGGGCAATCCAGACTAGCTCTTGGGGGTCCCCTGAGGCTGTCTCTGGGGTGGGGGGGCTGGGAATGACTTACGACAGCCCTCTGAGACTAACTCTAGGGCGTCCCCTAAGACTAACACCCGGGGAGGGGGAGTGGAAGCATCTCTAAGACCGAGTCTTTGGCGTTCCTGAGACTGAATCTCATAGGCCTCAGATTAGCCCTCATGGGCCTAAGGCTAACTCGGGGCGCGTGAGACCACAACTTGGGAGCACCTCTGAGAATTACTCTCAAAACCCCAAAGATTAACTCTCGGATGTCCCTGAGACTGACTCCCGGGAGCCCTCTGAGGCTAACTTTTGGGTGCTCTCTTAGATTGACTCTCGGGGCCCGTTATACCAAAACTCGGGGGGCACAGCCTGAGGCTAAATCTCGAGGGCTCCCAAGATTACCCCTCGGGGGTCCCTGAAACAAGCACTCTGCGGATTAGATTAGAGTAACTCTCGGACCCCCGGATTAACTCTTGGGGCCACCTGAAAGTAAATATTGACACCTTGAGAGAGACACCCGTGAGACTATGAGGCTCCCTGAGACGGACTCTTGGGGTTCTCTGAGACTGACTCTTGGGGTTCTCTGAGACTGACTCTTAGGGGACTCCTGAGACCGCATCTCGGGTCCCCTAAGACTGACTCTCGGCGTCCCCTTGACTGACTCTTGGGATTGTCTGAGACTGACTCTCAGGGGCCCCTGAAATAGACTTTCGGCGGGCCCTAGGACCCACATTCTGGGGGCCCCTGGGACTAGCTCGGGAGCCCCCCTGAGACTGACTTTCGGGGCCCACCGAAACCTACTTTCGGGGGGCCTTGAGACTGACACTCAAGGTGGGGGCCCTGAGGCCGACTCGGGGGCTCCCGAGATCAATTTTCGGAATTCTGTAGTCCTCGATACCGATGATCGGGGGCCCTCTGAGACCAAGTTCGGAAGACCCGTGAGACCAAGCTTGAGGGCCCCCTGACACCAAGCTCGGGGGGGGCTGAGACCAAGCTTGGGGGCACCCCTGAGGCTAAGCTCGGGGGTCCCATGAGTCCAAGTTCGGGGGGGGCCCTGAGACCAAGCTCGGGGATTCCCTGAGACCAGGCTCGGAGGGCCCCCTGACACCAAAATCGAAAGGCCCGTGAGACCAAGATCGAAAGGCCCGTGAGACCAAGCTCGAAGGGCCCTTAGGCCAAGCTCGGGACCCCCCTGAGACCGAGCTTAGGGGGCTCCCGAGACCAATGCTCGTGTTTTTCAGTGCATAAGGTCAGCCCATGGAGGGTCCACGGACCCCAAGGACCCCTTGGCTACGCCGCTGCCTAAGACCATCAAATTTTCCGCCCAGTGGCTCAGTGAGAGGGGCGTTGGGCTCCGGCCTAAAGTAGCGAGGGGGAAGGGCAGCACCCCAAACTTTTCGAGAGTACCCCCCATCAGTGGTGACGCCCCTGACAATGATAATGATAGTGATACCCTCGATCTCAAGTCCATGTGCTCGGATCACAGCCCGCGCCTCTACCGGTCAGGGAGAAGACTACACGGCGACACAGCAGTGTTTATCAGAGTGCGCCACCGTCAGCGTAGCTTCCAAGCCGCGACCGCTGTAGACTACACATTAATCTGTTTCATGAAACAAACTGCTTTTTCTGCAATGATCCCCCCATCCCAACCAAGTATTCAATTGTATGACCTGAATGTATTGTTTCCATCCTTATCGTGATACCGGATATTTTATGTCTTGCTTTCGCTTGAGCTTCCAGAAACTAATTCATTTTGCGCATTATTGTTTTCTGTATTTTAGACATAAAAACATGCTGTTTTTTATGTCTACACATCATTCAGATGTTCCCAATTATACACTTAAGCATAGATGGTGAAAAATACATTGGTATACCTTTCCAAAACTTTCCAAACACTTCTTGGCGTCTCCTTGTTGTATTCAAATATTTATATGGCACATGGTAGGACATATAAGCGTGTATTTGCATCACATTGCAATGTACGTGCATGGTATCGGTTGCACACGTGTAAAAGTGTGGGGGCCAGGGTGGCCTATTGGTTTCGTTGCCAGTCTGCGGATCGGATAGCATGGATTAACGTGGATTCAGTCCCCACGTGGGAAACCACCTTCCGTGTCCGATCTGACTGGGTGGAGGGAATCCTTAAACACCCACGCCAATACTGCCTGCAATTAGGCAAGTGTGCCTGTTGGGAGTGACCCGAATACAATGAAAATAAATGAATAAATGGAAAAGGCAGATTGGGCAAGGCTCAAACCCGAGAAGACATCAAGATTGCACAGAGGCCAGAATTCTCACCAAAACCATTTGATGGCTCTAGTTCGCTGTTCATCAATGTTTAATTGACTGTTTATGGCCCTACTTCAACAGTGTCCTGAGCGTCCGATGTCATCACTTACTTCAACAGTGTCCTGAGCGTCCGATGTCATCACTTGCAAGGCTATGGAAAATCCAGGCAGAAGCCGAAGACCAAGACCAAGGTCTCGTAAGATCAAGAAAAGTATATTTCTAGATGTTTGAATTGGGTGTTTCGGATCATTTGGCGTGTTCTGCGAACCATGCAGTGCCGAGTTCGACAACCCAAACGCTACTTCTGAATAGGAAATCTGCTTTTTAAAAACCATTCATACTCGCGACTACAGAACTGTGGAACACATTGTTGGAACTATTAAAATGGTCCACTCATTCAAAAAGGAAATACGAAAACACATGGGTTCAGCTGATCCCCCTAAATCTAATAGTTCATGCACAAAAGTTGGCAACAAAATTCACACAAGTCTACGGGTAGGTACATTAAACTAAACTCTCATCTGTTTCAGTATCAGCTCGTTGACTTGCGTGCAACCACCGACACCTAACTTTCGATCACTCCGATTTATTTTGCAGACTTTATAACGATCTTAGGGCGCTTTTTAATGGACTGTCAGCAGTTTTTCAAACAAATTTTGAAATGCTTCCTAAGTTGACACCAATTGAAATAGTCTTATTTGGCTCAAACTTGCAGAAAGATAAATTAATCAGAGTAGCTTATGCTTTGCAATTTTTATTGCTTCCCACATATTTGATTAATAGATAGAAGACATACAATGTTTCTTGAGAAGAACCAACGCATGAAAATGACGGAGGCAGTGGCGGGGGGTCATTAACAGATAGGCGCCCCCGGTTTTGGAAAAAAAGCGCGAGCGCCGCCGACTATACCTTTCCCTCATCGTTTTACAACTTCGGAAAATTTTAAGGTTAGGTCATCTCAGGTCAGGTCACCAGTACAGGTCAAGGACCCGACCTCAAAAAAGTTTAAGATAGCATAAGTCGGAGCAGGGTGAACTTATCCGATTGAAACTCATATCACATAATGGCCCCACCGAGTTCTCTAAAATATGTTCCGGTATTTTGATATCAATGACCCAAGGCAGGTACGACGCATGACCTCTCCGTTGGAAATACATTGAAAAATGGTTTTACGGAATAACTCAGTAACGGATGGTGATAGAGCATTTATTTTAGCTGCATTAGACTCGCCGGGCTTTGCGGTTCTAATGATCTGCATTTTATATAATTTGACCCTGACCTGACCTCAGGTCAGGTCAAATCCTGATTTGACCAGCAAGGTCAAACTATATATCATTCGATTCGGCTTCTAAGAGGATTCATATAGTTCAAGTCGTTTTGCTCTATCTTACTTGTTCAGATGTAATGCCCGAAAAACTGAATTTTACATGTTATCCCTATGACGGGCATGTTTGACCTCCGTGACCTTAAATGGACCTACAAAAAATGGTTCAAATGTTTTCGATGGAAAGTGGATGGGCAGCCCAACGCCGTTTACCGTTTTTCGCTACCTACCGTGGTTCTCGAGATCTTAGGGGCGGGTACCCGCCCCCCGTCAATCGAAGGTGGCTCAGACCCCCGTCAATGCGCGTGTTAAAAGGGTGACCTCCCCTCGGGCGCGCCGGCGGCTGGCATCTACAGGAACGCGTTCACGATCTCAATAGGTCTGGACTTTTGTACGTATGTGTAGGTGTGTTTGTATGTGTAGGTGTGCAGCTTATGTGTTTGATATTATCGTGTGAAATGGCGTGTTGCCATGGAACTGCGAGAAAGGAGCCTTGAGTTAAGCCCATTCCTTTTGCTCCAGTCTCAGCGATCGTTACTTGATTTCGGCCACGAATAATACACTGTCAGCATCATCATCATCATGTTGGAGATGCAGATGATGCTGTGCAGATGATGCCACACATAGTCTTGCGGGTTTGTTCCATTCGATATAAATTTTTATCGATTTTTAATGACTTTGGTCATATCTTTGTTGCTTATATCGTTTATGCACACCTTCAAAAGATGTGACTCACGCCCACTACACAGACAAAAAGAGAGTAAAGATTGTGCTAATCTTGGTGATCCAGTCTCTCTGACCTGCTGGCTGCATCACTCACCAAAATGCCAATGATTCACTTGCAAGCGGGGCTGGAGGCTTACCACGCCTGAAAATGACGCACCAGACAACAAATATCCGTATTGTTCAAAATGACGTTTTGGTTACCAAAAAATTAAAGTCAAAAACAGCCAACACATGCATTTCTTTGAATCTGCCCCGGGATAATATTTAGATGACCTTTCAAGGAATGTTGGATGCCCCTTTTTAGCCGTGTTCACACACGCGCAATTTCCTTATGATTCGCTCTGGATTTAGTGTTCGTACCCATTTTACTGACTGTGCGAATTCCTTTTTGTTCATGTTAGCCACTCACGTTCAAACATGTAAAGCTCCCCTTCTTTATCCACCTAAAGCAATATTCTCACTGTTCCGTTCTATGTAAGCTTGCACTCGCAGTGCTCTCAGATTAAGCACAGGTCAGAGTAAGCTCATATTAAGGGAAGGGCAGAAAGATAATATTATAGCTGCATATGTCTGGTACTTAGTCCTAAGTAAACGGTTAATGATGAAATCTGTTAAACTTGTTCCGTTCCGGTATTTTACATCACTGGGGCCATTCAGATAAGAGGGTACCACTTGATGCACTTAAAATGCGATGCTATTCTTGGATAAGAAAAAAAACAGTGTAGTGCCAGAGAGATGAAGTGGGCTCAGTGAAAAGCGCTATTGAGCGGGTTTTCAGGAAAGGCCATTTCACCTTGATTATGGTGGGGATATGTGGTGACTCCACGCTAAGACACGAGTTTTCTAAGACTTTTTCTCACAGGTAGTTAAAAAGCGATAGTACGAAATAAAACATTTTTGGAAATGGGTTAAATAGAATCCAAACTCAACACGCCATCCCGAAACACAAGTCACCCCATTTTGGTCCTCGAGATGCCGACCCTCTCACAAATGGCATAGAAATAGTTTTACCTGAACACAAGTTAAAACACAAATATATAACGTATTAATGAATCCCAGGCCTGGCTATATTTAGGAGCGTTATCATAAAAGACCAACTCCATTTCCAACATATGTGCTGTGTTCATAGCTGGCCGAGTATTCAGGACGGGCACAAGACGGTCTTGCCATCGGTCTAAAACACTTACCAGCGCTCATCTAAGAAAACGATTCGAAACGAAAACACATAGTCTGGGTATCCACGTCGCTTAGATGCTGGAAGCGTGGTCTTCCCAGCGATTCCCATTTTCATTCCAAACCCTAAGAAAAGAACTGAGGTCGGTCAGGACGACAGTGTGCTATTTTGAAGACGTGAACAGAAATCAGGGCCGGAAACTTACTTATTCAGCTGTTGTGAACTGGTTCTAATAATTTTACACACTTAGAAAATTAAAAAAAACTGAGGTCAGTCAGGAAGACGTTGTCCCATTTTCCCATTTTAAAGACGTGATCAGAAACCAGGGGTGGAAACTTGCTCGTTCGGAAGCTGTGAACAGGTTGTGTTATTTTAGTTTCTTGAAGTCTTTGCTGGTTTTGAAACTCAGTAGGACTCGACGGTGGGCAGATATGAAATCTTGTTCAACTTAACGGTGCTACTGAACAGTCGGACTACCTCTTGGAATTATGAAAATAAGCAGCTCTGAAAAACACTATCTGTTTGAAACTTTACGTTGGGACAAATGCCAAAGCCTTGTTCAGCCAGCTTCAATTGAAAGTGAGCTCACTCGATCCCAGTTCTGTCAATTCAAATCTAACGACCAATGAATATTTGATTCATTAAACGCAGCCTCCGGCCTCAGCAATCACCCTCTTATGCAAAGCAATCAATGCCCTCAATGCGTTTGAGCACGCAACCACAAGATCATAAGAACTTTCCCACGATTGTCCAGTTAGGGTAGAGTGGGGTAACGCGCCCACCTGGGTAAGACGCCTACTTCTATGTCCAGTCTGGTGTAAGAACTGTAGCCTCCATGTAATATTTTTTTCTGGTAGCGACCTTTCTGATCCGGTCCTGGGCATGATTAGACGCGCCCAGTAAACTCCGGTATTTTTCAGCAAACATTTGTTGTTTTTTGCCTCTCCGGACATAAAAACAAGCCATCTTAAAGTTGCGATTGTACTCTATGCGATGTAAATGTGCTCACCCTACCAACTTTGTCACTAAATTGTCTTACAACGTAAGTATAATGATATTACTATTTGTTCACGTGAAAAAAGTTACAATATACGCTGGGAGTTTTATGACGGCCTTTTAATCCGGGGCTTGGGCGTTTTACCCCGCTATCGGGTTAAAACGCCTTTTTACATGGTCTCAAGAAAAAATAAATTTCGCATACTTTGCATCGTGTCAGGATCACCAATTTCTATCTGAGTGTAGAAAAACGATGGAAGAACTTAACGAAGAAAAAATAAAGCAATTCCGTCCTGGCAGGATGGGTACAGACGAATTCTCCCTTAACGTATGCGTCTTACCCCACTCTACCCTAATAAGAAACGGGCCCTTCGGCTATCGATCCTGCCGCGGCCTCTGGAGGCAGCGCCATCGTGGCCTCTGGAGGCAGCGCCACCGTCCCTCCGAGCGTGGCCATTGGCGGCAGCAGTGCTGTGCCTCCGGGCGCGGCCATGAGGCAACCTAGTGGGACGGTCGTGAATCACCATCAGGTGTGGTTCTCGGACAGACACAGAGGGTGCGTCGGCAGCATCGACACGCCCTGGGCCTGTGCACAGGCGTTTCCGGAGGGCCAGCGGCGGGAACTGCACCTGACCCAGTCAGAAGCGGCCTTCGCGAGACCGGCGGGACAGCCGGTCTGACGCCCGCGGCGCGAGCGGCGGCCGTCCCCGTCTCCGCATAAAATGGCATCGCCACCCATACCTGGCATCAGTTCCACTCCACTCAGCACACAGTCATGAAGGTGAGCTGATACCTCCCTCCAGTGTCCCTTGTGAATAGTGAAGGTACTCGAGCTTCGACTAGACCGCTCAGCTGATTGAGCTTACCGTTGTAATAAGTGCAGCAGGAAGTTGGAAAGTCGACGCACGTGTGTATGCTTTCTAGCACAAGCTCTCGTCATAAATCTGGGGCTTGTCTGGGACTTGTACTGTTTCAAGACAGCGAGCCAGTGCTATGAAGATCCTGCAGTGATTTTAAAACATCTTTCACACTCCCTACCTCAAAATAGTTTTCAGAAGTCTCTAGCGCTTCCTACGAGGATTATCATCATTATACAACGGTTAAACTACATCTCATAAAGCCTGGTGTGTGTTTTTGTGTTATTTACGTTGAATCAACTTTCTCATTACGAAACATTCAAAATGTTTGTTTTTCCAAACTGACGTGACATTGGTTTCAGGTGTTCGTCGCCGCCGCCCTGCTGGCCATCGCCGCTGCCGCCCCGGCCCCGGAGTCTCCCCCTCCTACAAGCCGGCCCCGGCCCCCTACAAGCCGGCGCCCGCCCCCTACCACCCGGAGCCCAAGTACAAGGAGGAGGCCAGACCGTACGCCTTCGACTACGCCGTCGATGACAAGTACACCGGAGCTAACTTCGCTGCCAATGAGAACAGTGATGGTCAGCAGACTTCCGGATACTACACAGTGTCTCTGCCCGACGGCCGTGTCCAGACCGTCAAGTACACCGCCGATCACTACAACGGATTCAACGCCGAGGTCTCCTACGAGGGAGAGGCCCAGTACCCCGAGTACCACCCTGCCCCCGCCTACAAGCCCGCCCCTGCTCCCTACAAGCCCGCTCCTGCTCCCTACAAGCCCGCCCCTGCTCCCTACAAGCCTGCCCCCGCACCCTACAAGCCTGCTCCTGCTCCCTACAAGCCTGCTCCTGCTCCCTACCAGCCCGCCTACCGGCCTGCTCCCACCTACAAGCCCACCGCAGCTCCGGAGCCTGAGACTACCACCGCCTACTCTGCTTGATCCTGTCTAAAGGGAACGAGAAATCAGAAGTTTCGATTCGTAATGTGATATATTTATTAAATACCACTAAGTGTTCATTTGTGACTGTTGTGTGCTGAAATAAAATACATGATCATAAACAATTTGGTATTGATACGTTTGTTTAGGAGACCAGATACAGATATGGTGACAAGGCTAGACAAATATGCCAACTCGCCAACAATGCTGGCGGTAGAAGGAGAATTCAGTCACAAAATAGGCAAAATTGTGCACACTTCTGCGTGAGAATCTGACGTCAATGCGCTATTCAAGGTTTAAAACGACTCAGAGGATCTGGAAAACAACCCCTTTTCGGTGCTAAAGCTCAATATTATTGGTTACACAAGTCCGGTTTGAAGTTTCACTGATGACACTTGTACATTTTGCCGAACTCTATATAGATACCAATTTTCTAACAAATCTCATGTCTCAGGCCGTCGCTGGCCCCGCAATAGCCCGTGTGGATTCCGAAAAGTAGCCTGTGTTAGTCTATAAAGCAGGTACACAGCCGCGATAACGAATTATGAGAAGTGATAGAGTAGAGAAGTATGCAGCGACGTGATCACCCAGAATACACTTCTCTGAACATGCATTCAGTGATGTCCATGTGAAATCCACTACCGGCCCAATCGACAACATCTACAACAATTGAACAGGGGGTAGACATGAGTCGTGTTCCCACGATAGCAGTCAAGTCAAGCCTCCCTCTTTCAGTGTTATAGCCTCAGGCCAGTAGGTAATGTCCCCCTTAGTTGACGGTTCTCTTGCACAGATATAATAGCCCTCCGCATTTAACCCTCGCCCCGGTGGGGGTGTTTAAACACTCCCCTCAGGTTTTTCCGGCGAAACGAAAAAACGGCGGCGCGAAGCGCCGCCGTACTTGGTTCACCCTATCCTTGATTAATTCCTCAACTTTCCCTAAAATTTTAGTTCGGGTCATCTCAGGTCAGGTCACCAGTGCAGGGCAAGTGACATCACCTCCAAAACGTTTAAGGTGGCATAAGTAAGACATGGGCGAATATATCGAATTGAAACTTATACCACATAATGGACCCACCAAGTTCTACTACATATATTCCGTGATTTTTCATATTGATGACCTAGGGTCAGGTACGTACCATGACCTCTCAATTGGAAATACAAGGGGGAAATAGGAATTGGGATGCATTTGTGTAGATACAGCTGAAAATACCTCCGCATTCTCCAAATGGTAGTGTTCTGGGCCCCTTTCGAGGCTCATGTTGCATTTTTTACCGTAACCTCTGAAATGTCATCTGGAGCTACTTAAGCAGTTGTCAGACTTAGGTCAATAATTTTGCAGGAAATTCTGATACAGCTTATATTTTGATACCATTACGTTTAGGTTGCTATTGCGAGTCGACTAATATGCATATTGACTATGCTAGGTTGAAAAGTGACCTTGACCTGACCTGAGGTCAGGTTATCTGTGTTTTTACAGAGCATAGTCATATTATACATAATTCGATTTGCCGTGACGAGAGGAAGCGAATCGTGTCTAAAAATACGTTTTAACCCCCCCGGGCCGGCGCCACCCCCCACCGGGCCATCATGGCCCCCCAACCCAAAATAGGGCGTTAGCGCAAATCGCAAAGTGCAATAGAAAGCTCGCGGAATTCAGTAAGAAAACTCCATGTTTTAGTGCTCAGGTCAATGGTTTGACCCCAGAGGTCAAATAGGCAAGATCGGCTATTTTCACTCAAATATGCAATGATTAAGCAAACGGCATAACTCTTATGTCATTAGAGCTATTGAGGCCTGGTAAAGTACATTTGATAGCAAATTGCCAGTACTTTTCCGCTATGGGAACGTAAAGACCTCCCGCCAGTGGTTTGACCGCCAGAGGTCACCCCGTGACCTAATATGACCTGAGGTCACGAAAGGTCAAAAAGTACCTGCCGTATATCAAATGAATGCCAGTGACAAGACAAACACGATGGTGTTTGTTTCACTGCTCTAGCTCAATTAGGGCAAAAGTTATTGTCAAAATACTGTTTTTGACCTCTGGACCTGGATGACCTTGAAAAGCAAAGGCAAATATGACTCCTGGGATCCGGAAAGGGTGTCCAAAAACGTTGTTCTGAGCAGTCTGAGTATTTGCAATCATTTTGTGGCTTTTATATCATGAAATAGCTTTTCCCCATGCTTTTCCAATGGGAGAGGTCGCCTCGTGACCTGACCTCAGGCACGAAATCGAAAAATCCCGGATAACACCTTGTAGACCCTGGAGGGTCAGAAGTGTAGGAAGTTCAAATCGATCGACTTGAAATGTAGCTCTACAGAGCTCTAAAGGTGAAGTAGGACCTTGGTGACCTCGTCTGGTGACCGACCTGGGTGACCCGGGAAAAATTTCAGGGATGATGGAAAAGATGCAGTGAGAGGTGAGCCCTCAACCGCGGTGCGCGCCTCGTCGTTTTCTGCTATCCCGGAAAAACCTTAGGGGGCCATCGATGGCCCCCGGTGGCAGGTTAACTCAACTCTGTCAGACGCTAGAGCCCAAAAACACTACTCTAAATGTTCTTTGACCTGTCATGGCCTCCATATTGACCTGAGCTTAAAAGTGACTGATGTAGTTGCTTCATGAATCTGTATGAGCTATCCAACAGCTTCGCACTTTTGTGCTATTCTGCATAGGAGCGGAGTTCGAGGGGGCGTTTGAAACCCCCTCCCCTCACCACCACCAGGGCGGAGGTGGCTCGGAGGCCCACCGGGGCGGGCTGTCAACTTGGTTGGCTCATGCTCTGGCTTCCCTCGACGAAAACCTGGCTACGCCACTGCCCCTTATCTGACCTGGTTGTTCCAGCCTCTGGCTTCCCTCGACAAAACCCTGGTTACGCCACTGCTCGTCTTGGACGGTGTCTGTCGCCTAACATCTGGTGGCCGACTCCGGCTGGTGAGGGACTCGTGTCAGTGAGTGTACCCCATGCAATGAATTTGACAATCTCTCAACTGCGTTCATAGCCATACGGCCCAACTAGTGGGGTTCCATTGTAATCAGATTGGTGGGGGGGGGAAGGGCAGTGACCGATCCAGGACTTCAGTTGGAGGGGAGGGGGCTAGGGGGGCTCAAGCGTGTCCCACCATTGTTTTGGACAAGCCTTCAGCAATGTTTTTACTGTACAGTTTTCTGCTATGTTTTTATTATCAGTTTCTGACAGTTCAGTGGGGGGGGGCTTGAGCCCCTAGCCCCTAGTATCCCCCACTGGGGAGAGGGCATTAGTAGCTATTGTGTAGAGACGCACCATTCCCAGCTTCATCATGCTAAATTACCATGCTTCTACCAATTCTCTAGGCTTAGAAAATTTTACCTGTGTTCCCCTAAAAGGATAGAGGAACTAATAACATTCAAAGGGCCCACGGGGATTGATCAGCTGTATTCGATGCTGTCGTACCTACATATATGCAAGCTCCTGGTGACGGGAAGCCATGTGGGGAGTGGCGAAATCAAGCGGCGACGCTGCCTCCGACTTTTTAAAAGAGACCAGACTCAGCGAAGGCAGCCTATGTTCGTTTCTCTGCAAACCCAGACGTCTTCTGAAGCCACTGTTCCACTTTGGTCGTGCCAAATAGGGCGGCAGCTGCATCTAAAGTATACTATATTTGTTTTGTTCCGAATTCCGATATTTTACCCGTAACGGCGTAAGCGATTGCTTATGCAAGAGTATTGGGCAACCAAAACGTATTTCTCTTTATTCGGAACTCTTTCTTTTTCTGACATGTCTATTCATGCTTTACCTTCTTCTTTTCACCTTGAGCCTACCGCTGAGCCCCGGTGACGACACCTAGATTAGCGCAACCGTAGGTGGATGTAGGGGGCAAGGGGCACTTTCCAGACCCTCGACGCACCTCATATGGTTACGGCGCCCCTGGAAATATTGCCCGGATCCGCCTATCACTGGCACGAACATTTCCACTGCAAAACCAAGAGCTTACCAGATTTCAGCCCATTTTTACACCCAGCCCACGTTATAAAAAAAACACGTCCTGTTTTCCCAGACCAGTTGCATCATGGATATCTATTCCATGGTTGTACCTAAACAGGGGCGCCGCCACGGAATTTTTACTGGGCGGACGGACCCGGGCTGATGCTGACCGGGGGAGGCGAATTTTCAGCATATTCGGTGCCTGATAGCATTAATGATGAAGGACCATTTTGTTTTTTTGGGGGGGACGTCCACTTGGTTGGCCAACAGGAGGGACGCGTCCCACCATCCCTTCGCTTTCGGTACCCATGATTGTATATACGAATATTATCATGCTTGGTAAATATTTCTGGGTGGAAAAGTAAAAAAATCACCACCTGCTCTTCGGGCTCATTTTGTATGTTGTAACCGACCCGGGAAGCTGATTCAACCTGTGCCAGGGTTGGGGAGCTTACGTCAGCTGCAGAACTATTTTTGGAAGATCATTGTCGTTTACGTCAATGTGCAAGAAAACAAAGCATGCCACACTGTCAGAAAGACCGCTCTTTCAAGTGGAGATCTCGAAGGGATTGTGTTTGATATCTGAATTGGCATCTGTTTGCAATTATGTTAAAACTGATTCAACCAGCCCAGGTCTTTCCTGCCAATAAATTCTGTGGAAGCCCCTGATCTATTTTTCGCTCGGTAACAGTTCAAATGAGTTGGTAATACATTATTGTTTTAAATCGGCATAGAAATCCCAATCCACCATAGCACGCGGTTTTAAAGGTATCCGATGATTTTATAGGGTCTAAACGGGCAGCATACGAGAGACTTGTCGACTGCAGCGTGCAAATCTTCCTCGCGGAGGACCCAAATCAAAAGAGATACAGAGCTGTCAGGAGCACGTGCAGAACGTTCAAATTTTCAACTGCGTGGAAAGCGCGCGGCAGTGACCGCTGTGAATCGATGGGGGTGGTGGCGTCTGCCGAACTACACAGTTGACCAGTCTTCGAACACGGTGAAGCCGTAATGGTCGCGATTCTATGCCAGTGTTTCAGATAGTTGGTGCGTACGTTGCAAGATTTTTACTGTGGAGATCGTGCGCGCTAATATCTCGCTGTGGGCTCGGTAGGTTGCGTGTGACGGCTCTTGAGACGTGAACTAGACGTGAACTCTTGAGACATTGCTTTGGCGTGAAGTAAAGTGTGGTGTGGCCGCAATGGATTACAATGCTTCAGTGTATAGGTTGTGTAAATTATGGTTTGAACTCGTCATTTGGGGCCAGAAACGGATGAGTGAAATGACTGCGGAGATTAGTGAAAAGATGAGTGAAGAAGAGTGATGTCACCCTGTGAGAAGTGGCTCGTTACAAATTTTGCAGATCAGTTGTGATACATCCGCATAGGATTAAGAAAATGCACCAGAGCCTACGGAAATTCACCGGACCACTCCACAGAGGTAAGTGAAACGGGCACTTCCTGCTCGGAAGCGATGAATGCTAGTGATTCTAGTGCTGGGTAAGGGCTATTTATAAGCACGCAGGCCACTAAAGCCAATATTTTTCGATAGAAATGATACATCACCAGAATGCGCAGGTTTCACCCGCCTCGTTCCAGTTGACATCGTCAATAAATTCCTTATGTTTCGAAACTTTATCGGACGTAAGTACACTTGTACGTCTTTAAGAGTTCAAACTGTACTAACTGGATATCGCGTGGGCGCTGCCGCTCAGGCTTTTCTCGAGCGTAGAATCGTACCAAACTCGTATCTAAATTTACCGGTTGATATCAAAGGGAGGGGAAAAGCATTTGCCCCTCCAAACGTAAAAGCTCGGGGCAAAACTATGTTTTTGCCCGCCCCTAAAGTGATCGACCTCCTTTTTCCCCGACTCCTTTTTTAGTTTATAAGCAAGATTTTGGTGCTTCAACTCTCAACTTATACTAGAACCAATTAAGAACCTGTCTAAAAATAAAAATTAATTAAAATTAAAAATTAAAAATTAAAATTAAAACCAATTAAAACCTGTTATTAAAAGTGTAAGTATTGGGCCTCGGACTGGAAAAAGTATCTCGAGCCCATTTTTCTTATCCCGTGACGTTTTTTCGCTTCAAATACCCAAAATTATACCGGGAAGTGATATTGTAGCGCAGCTTTCACGGCGTGACGTTTTTTATTTTATTTTATTTTTTTGGGGCTTTTTGACTTTTGACTTTGGTTTGCCCCTCCCAAACTGACCGGCTAGATCCGCCACTGTTGCGGCGTAGGATAATATGCCTGAAATGAAGCGAGAAAACATCTGAAAAATTATCTTCCCTTCGTAAGGACAATTTTCTTTTCAATGTATTTGCTTAACTAGGGTGCTGGCTGGAGTGGGGAGGGGAGAGACCGTCTACAGAACGTGTCATGCTTCAATGATATCTCGGGGTAGCCCTGGGGCCGACTTACCAGTTTGGGGCAGCTTTTGCCGTCTTTGGGGCAGATCAGGAAACGTTGGGGCAGATCAGGAAACGTTGGGGCAGATCAGGAAACGTTGGGGCAGAGAAAACCACCTGAGGTAGCACTGACCTTCCAGCGCGGATGCAGAGGCAACGATAAGAAAAAAGTAAGAGAAAATAATGGCCAATTGTTTGTTGAACTGGCACCGGGAGCATAATTGTTCGAAAAAGCCCTGTCTAAAAAGCATGACAACAGGCCAGACGAGACGCACCAGCCATATGGAATTATCGCACCAATCCTGACCCCCACCCTTTAACACGCGCATCGACGGGGGCGGGTACCCGCCCCCTCGGGTTTTTCGGAAACAGTAGAAAAGCGGCGGCGCGTAGCGCCACCGTACTTGGTATGCCTTTTCCCTCATCATTTTTACAACTTCTGTGAAAATTTTAAGGTTAGTTCATCTCAGGTCAGGTCACCAGTACAGGTCAAGTGACCTGACATCAAAAAAAGTTTAAGATAGCATAAGTCGGAGCAGGGTGAACTTATCCGATTGAAACTCATATCGCATAATGGCCCCACCGAGTTCTCTAAAATATGTTCCGGTATTTTTGATATCGATGACCTAAGGTCAGGTACGAGGCATGACCTCCCCATTGGAAATACATAGGAAAAATGGTTTTTACAGAATAACTCAGTAACGGATGGTGATAGAGCATTTATTTTAGCTGCATTAGACTCGCCTGGGCTTTGCAGTTCTAATGATATGCATTTTATATAATTTGACCCTGATCTGACCTCAGGTCAGGTCAAATCCTTGATTTGACCTAGCAAGGTCAATTTATATATCATTCGATTCGGCTTGCTAAGGGGATTCATATAGTTTAAGTCGTTTTGCTCTATCTTTACTTGTTCAGATGTAATGGCCGAAAAAATGAATTTAAATGTTATCCCTATGACGGGCATGTTTTGACCTCTCGTGACCTTAAATGTGACCTGACAAAAAATGGTACAAATGTTTTCGATGGAGAAGTTCAACGCCGTTTACCGTTTTTCGCTACCTACCGTGGTTCTCGAGATCTTAGGGAGGGGGCGGGTACCCGCCCCCCGTCAATGCGAAGGTGGCTCATACCCCCGTCAATGCGCGTGTTAAAATTCACACCAAACTGAGACGAGAAACCCTTCAACCCCTACCAGTGGCTGAAACTTGGGGGGAGGGGGCTAGGGAATGGGCGTCAAAAGCGGGATGGCGTTCTCCCAAAATTGGGACTAGGCCTTGGTTTTTTTTTGCATTTTTCCTGTTACCTGTGTGGACCTCCGTAGTTGTGTTGGTTAACACGCGCCCCTCTGGGGTCCCTGGCATGACGCGCCTCGCTGGGGGAGGGGCGTTTTTCGCCCCCTCCGTATCGCGTTCCCCACAAAAGCTAAAGGAGAATTTTGGGCGGTGTTCGAAAGCTCTTGACAAGACGAAAAGATTTTATACTTTGGTCAAGTTTGAGGTCAGCATAGGTCAAAGAAGGTTCCATAGGCTTACAACAGAGCAGTGTACGTTTCTCTCTCTAGATCTGCCCTCAGTGGAGCTAGAGCCAATCTTTATGCATCACTGGATTCTTCTCATCTCGGCGAATCAAATGATGCATAATATGACCTTGCTAGGTCAAATAGTGAAAATGACCTGACCTCGAGCTAGGTCAGGGTCACATAGTGACCTGATATGGTCATGCTGCATATCGATCGACTTCCTGTGACAATATAAGCACAATGCAAGGAAAATGGGAGCTTTATCTCATTTCAGTGAGAAGTTATTGGCAAAACAATCACTCTATGCTCCCGTGACCTAATATGACCTTTGAGAGGTCAGATGCTCAAAAACTCAACTTTATGGTCTAGATCGTGGTAAAAATAGACGGTTTGAGGATTTTCAGCTATATCTATCTACTATTTACTGAAAACGAGCCCATTCTATTTTTCACCATAGACTTATAATGGTGTGGCCAAAAAATTGACTCCACCTTAGGTCAACAATATCAAAATTCCGAGATAGCAGATTTGTAGACCCTAATGACTTTATCATATTGTGGAAGTTTCACACTGATCGGTTTCCCTGATGTCCCCTGGGCGGCGCTTCGAACTCGTGATTTTAGGTTTTGAGGTTGGGTCACTTGACCCTGAATAGCTCCTTGACCTGACATGATCTTAACTAAAAAAATTGGTCTGATATGTACAATTAATCAGGGATAAGGTACTGTAAGTTTCGTTGTCCTGCGTCTCTTCGTTTTTTAGCTATCTGGGGAAAACCAGGAGGGGGGCGAATTTCGCCCCCCTCCCAGCCGGGCACGTGTTAGTGTACAGTCGCTAGCATTTTCAGAGACAGGTCAATGTTCCGAATTTTCCTCCCAGCCTTCCTTGGTCACTACCTGTCCAGGGTCCGTACCTCCCCCGCCAGTAAAAATCCCTTGGCGACGCCCCTGGGCTCATTGGCGGATCCGGGAGCAACTTTTGGAGGGGCCAAACCAACGTTTGGGGGCGGGCTAGCTCGAGAAAAATCGCAAAAACATAGTATTAAAAAAAACGGCTAACTTTTTTGGGGGGTGGTTGCGGGGCCAAAAGGTACTATTTTAGGCTTCGGTGGGGCAATAGCCCCTTTCGCCCCCCTTGGATCCGCCAGTGCCTGGGCTAGAGGAATCAACCCCTTTTCCGAAATTTCATAGTGCCCATAGTAATTGCATAGCTGGAGGTTGTTCGTGGTAATGGCAACTCTGTCATCTGTCCCATCCACCCATACCCGGCACGTATTTCTACTCCTTGGGGCTACTCCCTAGACATTATCTTCCTCTACGGCGTAACCTATGACCGTGGTACCACGTCTTATCGCCGGGGCGCCGATACTTGCAACCTGGGGATTGATGTTTCAAGGGGGTGCCACAGACGGTTTAGAGGGTCGAAGCCATTTCAGTGGTCACCGGGGCTCGATAGGGGAAGATGATGTGTGACCTTCCATGCCCCCTGGATCCGTCTATGCTCTATTTGAAGCCGAATTATGAATTGGTTTGTGAAATGTATTGTGAACAGTGAATGTCCGACGAATCATCTGACAGCTGTGCCTAACAAAAAGTGCTACTACACCACTATGCTGTGCCAGTTTAGTTCATCATGCTAATTTCAAAATCTTAGTGGTGGTAGAGGAGGCCGGAGAGTTCCCGGTCCAATACAATTCCGTAATTTCTCTGCTTGATCACTGATTTCCAGAGCGGACAAAAACTGAGCTGCTTCTTTTATTCCTTATAAAATTTTGAATGTTTTCAATGCAAAACTGCTGATACAAATAATGAAATCGAAAGCATGGCGATAAAGTCGACTCGAAAAATAAGTAGAAATCGAGAATAGGTGGCGGTTGCCCCTTTTTGGATTCCTGATGCCTCAACCTGTCTCTGAAAGGCGACTTCTCTGTTCATCCCGACTCTGGTGACCACCTTCAGTCAGGAAAATGAAGACTCCGGGCAAACTACTGGTACAGTCCGCCAGCCCATCGCTGACCCCCCGACCAAAACGATAAAATGTGTCGCATTTATATATTTTCAAATTAGTGACTTTGTGCACACACACAGGGCCGCCTAAAGCCGAATAAATACATTCCTCACGTCATACATCCATGTTCATCAGATACACCATTTGGGGAACTAGTTGTAGGCTGGGGCAGTAGTGGTCTCCGGCTCGGGAGCCTCAGTAGGTGCGGGTTTGTAAGGCGCGGGGAGGGCCTGTAAGGAGCGGGGGCAGGCCTGTAAGGAGCGGGGGCAGGCTTGTAAGGAGCAGGAGCTGGCTTGTAGGCGGGAGCGGGGTGGTACTCGGGGAACTGAGCCTCTCCCTCGTAGGTTACATCAGCGTTGTAGCCCTTGTAGTGATCAGCGGTGTACTTGACGGTCTGAATACGAGAGTCGGGAAGAGAGACTGTGTAAGATCCGGTAGTCTGCTGACCATCACTATTCTCGTTGGCAGCGAAGTTAGCTCCGGTGTACTTGTCATCGACGGCGTATTCATAGGCATAGGGTTTAGCTTCCTCCTTGTACTTGGGCTCCGGGTGGTAGGGGGGCGGGCGCTGGCTTGTAGGGGGCCGGCGCCGGCTTGTAGGGGGCTGGGGTCGGCTTGTAGGCGGGGGGAGACTCCGGGGCCGGGGCGGCAGCGGCGACAGCCAGCAGGGCGGCAGCGAAAATCACCTGGAAAGATAATTTAAAACCTTGTTCATGAAATTAAAACAGACACCGTATCAAGCTTTGAAACAGACATAATCTATTTTTTTTTAAAGAAAATGAGACAAAATTAACAATGGCTATCGTTGAAATGCATCTGTAGCAGCCCCGGTTACAGTTTGAAACCTGGGAATCTACTTTATCCAGCGAGTTTACGTAATAAGGAGACCGGCAATGCGTGGCAATAATCCAGAGTTGACAGCTTCAGTATATCATAAAGATGGGTTTGATGTCGTTTGTTTCCAGAAAGAATGCAGGAAAGCGTGAGCCTTTGTCCCCAAAGTCCTACAAGTGGAAACAAATAAACACAGGTTAAAATGAACTCTGGCTAGAATCTACATGTACTGTTATATGTATTTTAATAACGTTTCGTTGGGCAGTTAGACTGAAAGTGAAATCCTGTTGTCATATTTCCTAGTCATCCGGGAAGGGAACTGATACCAAATAAAACAAGAATACCGTGCTTTTGTGGCGTATCATGGGAACACACGCTTAGCTCATCGTTTCCTTTACAACCACACCATAGCAATCTACTCTTTAAAAACACTACTTAGTTCCGACGGCTCACCTTCATGATTGTGTGGCGGAGTGTGTGCGACTGATAACCCGTCTGGCTGATGGTGGCATTTTATGCTGTATCGATGGACGTTCAGCCAGTCGTGATTGCTGGCCTGGGAATCCGATTGTCCGGCGAAGGTCTTCACGACTGGGTCAGGCGCCATTGCCGTTCCTGGGACTCCGAGACTATTCCGTCACATCCTCAGGACCTATCGAAGGCGACTCCCTCGAATGTGGTCTCATCAGACTGACCAGGACCTAGAATCCCGGTGGGAGTAATGCATAAGACAGGTGTGTTTGGATATCCAGACGTTAATGGGGGCCTGAACCCCCTCCCTTGACACAGCGTTGGCGCCCCATGCTGTAGCTTTTCTGTGTCATCTAAAACGTCTCTCCTTGGCATATAGAAGCTTCGCACATCCTATGCAATTGAATGGAACAACAACTGCTGGTTGTGTATAGCAACTGGAAATAAAACAGGTGGATCCAGGACGCGGCGGTAGAAGGCGACCGCTACCTCTTACAGAGTAGAAAAGATTGTGTGCCTGAGGGCATTGGTGGACGCAGGGGGAATTCGGGCCATGCCCCCCACCCAAAGCGCTGGAGGGGGCCAAAATATCTTTTGGCCCTCCAAAGGCTGGATAATATTTTTGAAAAAGGTGTTTACACAGGTCTGTAGAACAAAAAATATTCGCTCCCAACCACCCCCCCCCAGGAGAGCCATCGTGCACTTGGAGAGGTAGCTTATACTAGGTCTGTCGAGCACCCAAATTGCACGTCCCGCCCTCCCCCCAGGAGGAGAGGCAGACATTGGTTTGCCCCCCAAAACTCGGGTCTGTGTCCGTCCCTGCGTGGGGGGATGGAGGTGGATATGTACCTCAATCTAAATCACACACGCTCAATCTTTTTTCGGGTAGCGGTGCTCACAGACCAACCAAATGAACAAGTAAAATCCCTGTTATGGTATCAGGCATTAATGAAGCCTGAAACGAGGTAGGTAATACTGAATAAACAGTTCTCGAAAATTAACGATTTCTTAAAAGAAAGTAGTGGCTCCTCTTCAGCCCTGAAAACTGAGCACATTGTAACGCCACCCTTTCCCCCTCAAAAGTCATGATTCTCCCCGTCAAAGGAAAGAAACACAATGCACAATGTCCGTTTACAAGTTATTGTTTTTAACATGATTAAAACACCTCTGGCTCATTTGCTTTCCAAGAACATTTACATTCGACACAGGTGATGGTGTTGTCAGTCATATTAAGGAGAATCTGAGGTATGATATGCGAGTAACACAGGCATCCCTTGTGCTGTTTCGGAGCGAATCATATCCTTCCCAAGTCAATATATCAAAGATCCCGAAGATGGGTGGCTTAGTGGATAGGGCTGTTGTCTCCTAAACTACCGGTGCCTGGTTCAAGTCCCGGTGCAGTCTCTGAATAAGTCGGTCTAATCCCCAAATCCCTCCCAACAGGGTGAGAGTTAGCAATGCTGTATGTCCTTGGCAGCTGGCGCGTCAAATATATCAAAGATCCACACGTATATCAACATTTTAGCTTTGAGCTTAGATGCTCACAGATACGCACTTGCAACTGCTTCTCACCAGCTGAGACCATGCTTGAGGATCACTTCTCGCTTCATGAGGGTGTTGGATGGGCTAAGAAGGCCGTGAGTACTGCAAACCCTCTGGAGACCCAAAATCCAGGGATGTTCTCACCGGTCAGTTGCGTAATGCTGTGACTCGAACCGGTCATAAAGGAAAAGTGTTCCCCTTTTTGCCAAATTTTAAAAACGATTTTGGCGAAAAAATTTCTGTGGAAATCTAGCAACTACTCTTTTTCTTGCCTTGAATGGCTAGTAACAAAAAAACTCATTTTCGTATGAATTATGACGTTATGAAAACAATAGTTTTCTTCGTCTGCAAAATAATATTGATAGCAAGCACAACATATCCTCGCTTTGAGTGACTTTCCATATTCAATGTTTATTCTTCCTTCCGGAAATTCACGTCAGCTATTTTTTTATGCACTAATGTTTCCCTCACCTCTTTAGGGCTTATCGTCATGCAGAGGCGTCCTCACGGATTATTCACACTTTTACTGGGAAGGGGAGGGGTGCGGACGACTCTGACCAGGCGATGAGTATACCTGGTCAGAGTCGTCTATTATTCGGATCGTCTATTGTTCATTATGTCTATTTGTTTGAGGCAAGTTGTGTCATAGTGCGTGAGTGCATGTATGATCGGATATGTACGTCGCATTGAATGTACGTAATAAATTTATTTTTTATACCCCTCCGAGGGGAGGATGACTCCGACCAGACAATGACGATACCCGGGGGGGAAGGGGGGCCAAGCTGTCTCCCACTAAAGCTCTCGGAGGGCATTAGGGAGGCAAACAAATTGCGTAGGCTCAAGCTGCGAAAGGGAAAATAATTAAATAAGCTAGTTTGAGCCCAAAATTTTTCGGGGACGACATCGCAATCGTTTAAAAATTGGAGGAGCGCGTTCCCTTCCCACCTAGCACTTTTGACGCCTGTGCCGAGATATGAAGCATGTAAAACTAAAAGTGCTTGTAGAATAGGGAAGAACTATGTGAAGGCAGCTTGCTTTCTTGATTTGTTTGAAAGCATTCTGTTGGGTGAAACGAACTCATTGTGCCAACTATCTCGCTTTGGGCAGTAGGCCATTTCATTAAAAAAAGAATATTTTTGCCAGGTTTCGAGACTTTTCCCATTCTATTGTCCAAGTGGAGTCGATCGGTGCCGTTTTTATCGAAATCGGGCAATATTTAGGTCTGCCTCATGCGACCTGAAGATATCGAGTTTTCGTCAAAAATGGCCATAATGGGGGCCAATATGGCTGACGCTGTAATGATCGTGATAATTCCAAACCTGTTTTTTACCCTGTTATTGCAAAATGTTCTTACAGTCATGCTGGAGGTCATAGAATGTCGTAAACCAAGGGAACAAGGTGCTAAGGTGTTGAGAGGGTGACCTGAGCGGGGCGGCCGTCCCTGTGCTTTGTGGGACGTTAAACTTTGGCTTCTAAATCAACCCTTCATTGTGGGGGTTGCTCGTTTGGGTGGTGGGGTCGGGGTCTCCGTGACAAGTCCATTGATGACTTTAGTGAGACTCCGACTCCAACAGTCGAACTGAGAACAACTTGGACATAATTTATAAAAAAGGTCTCTGTAAGCTATAATATAAAGGGAAATTCTCGTTTATGAGGCCTCAACCAGCGAATTCTTGAGCTCGCTACTGGAAATGCTTTCAGTGGTAAAATTCGTCAAAACAGTTTTGGACAGGAGGTTATATTGCATTTGCATGTGCTGATCGTGAAATGTATTTTCGGAATATCACAGCTGTCTTCATGTTGTGTGCACCCCTGCAGGCCACGCGCCTTAGTGGTGAGAAAGTGCGGGCACATGACGTTGTCGCTACTTCGGGAAGTGCCCTCTCCTAGACATGCTTTAAAACTTGCTTGGAGAGCCAGGGAAGTTTGCATTTGCGATTTTCCCCCTGCAGAAGTTATTCAAGCTGCTACTCATATTTTTCTCTGGTGGTCAAATCCTTCAGCATACCAATACCTCGTTCGGCAACTTCATTTACCACTTTTAAGTACTTGATAAGGATGTGAACCATGTTGCAATTTTTTGTCTACACCCCATTCCACAAGCTCTTTTTGCCGGTCAGGGGTGATCTGTCGGGCTAACGAAGTCGAATGTTGTTCAAGCATGTCTATAACACCAGGTCAGCGAGCTGTGTGGTCTTGTCCAGGAACACCGACGAGGCATCTTCTGTGAATCCTCCCCTGGGGCGGATCATGCTGAGACGCTTTTCACACATTTTTTTATTTTTCTCATTGCTGACAAAGTTGCTGCAGAGATTGAACGACACGGTTGGTGGCTGAATGTTCCTAAGACATGTGGCGTCGGAGAACCCCCAGAGCAGCCTTGGCTACTTGGCCGCCCACACTCTTGTACCGGATGAGGTCTTGATAAAGGTGCATGTCGTTGCTGGGTACATCAGCTGCCACTGGCGCACGAAGTCATGCGCAGACATACAAGAGAAGACGAAACTGCGTCATCCGGTGGAGCCTCCTCACCATGCCTTCGTTGTGCGTGAGCTGGTTTGCAAGCATAAATTATTCATGAAGTACGGCACCAGCAGCTAATGTGCTGGAACGCCCGGAACAGTGAAGGGGGAAAGTTGTATTTTGAAATCGTGTATTTCTTGTCAACGCCAAAGTGCCAATGGTTGAGATTTTGAACATGGGGGCATGACCTCCTGCCCTCCCCCTGTTCCTACGCTTATGACCTGCAAACAGACAATTACTTTTTTCGTCTACTTTTAGCTACCCGTCATGCTTCAGAAATGTGATCAAATAAGACCACATTTCTGATGTCATTCAAGAGCTTGGTTGGCTGAATAATAATTTTTGGGGCTTATCGACGCACCAACGACCAGGGTCATATGGCGTCGCCAAATCTTTCCCTGTTGGAAGGGTTTGTCGGGAGCCAGCTTGCACTTTGTTCAGGGGAAGCCACCGGGCATTGAACCCGGGTAGGCTGAATGGAAGCCAGCTACGCTGACCACTCAATAATAAAGTGTAGTGGTTTTTATTTTTTAGGGTTCGAATTATAGACTTAGTACCCGTTATTTTCCACTAAGCACTGTGCGGAAGTTCAACACAGTGAGCTTTGAATGAAATGAAACGTGTCAGTAGTGCTGTCTTTATGCGCTGTAATATCCAGCCTCACCTCGTTTGGCAGTTACGTTACCTAACTGAAACCGAAGCAAGGGGCATACAGTGCAGCAACTCCGATTCCTATAGAACAGGTCTGCGCCTTGACTGTTCGGGATCGCAGGAATCAGGTTTTACTTGCATAAAAAACGAGCTGGGACTTGAACCTGGGGCTTGTGGCTCAAGAGACAGATGCACTAACCACTAAGCTACGTAGCCCATTATCGCGAGATAGAAACACCGCACAAAAATATGAACTAGGTATTATAGACTACTCAGAGGAGACTGCAGAAAGCGAAGAGATACGTTTTCGCTTACGCTTGATGAGATACGAAAGTGAACTACTTGAACAAACCCTATATGGGTCGTTCTTAAATTGCGCCAAATTGTGCCACAGAGCAGTCATATCGCTCTATTAATATCTAATCAATGGAGACTGTATCAAAGACTGTGTAGCATGTCCTTCATTATTCATATTCCGAGGCCTACCAGAAGCCCTCACAGAACGGCATCGTGAACCCCAATACGGCCATCGCCCGCCGTCCGAAACCACCTCTCTGGAGGACGTCAGGACCAGGAATATTCAGACCTAACCCGGTCCCTGCCTAAGCTTCTCCAACGAATGCACGCCAATCTGTGTACCCAATTATGAATAGAAATCCAACCCGAAATTCAATCCCATCCATAGATCGTACTGGATCGAATCTCCATAAATATATCGGATCTATTACTACAGATCCATGACACCCAGGACTTCAGAACCATGACATTCTATACTTCATATCCATTACATCCAGCACTCCAGATTCATGACTCTAGATCCATGCCACCCAGGACTCCCGATCCACGTCTCTAAATCCATGACACCAGGACTCCAGATCCGTGACTCTAGATCCATGACATCCAGGACTCCGGATCCATGACGCAATCCAGATGCCCTTATGGCACTGGGCTCGGACAAGAAATTCCACATTGTTTTGTTTTCAATGAAAGGCTTAAATAGAAATTTTGAAAGCTTGCTGCAGTTTATCGGGTCAGTGTAAAACATTGTTCTGAATGGTGATCAAGACGAAGTTCAATTCGGCATTTCCTTTCAAAAAGGAGCAGCGATGATGCTAATTCTGGCTGTTCCACGCGCCACTGACGCCGCTCTCTGTTTCTACGCCTGTTTACAAACGTCCGTCATACGGACTTGATCGAGCAGGTGGATCACCACAGAGTCCACTGTAACCGGAGCGTTAGGAAATCAGACACGTGACGGTCCCCGCGTCCACGCCATACGCCCTCGTTGTGACGTGACAGGTGAACTTTGCGAAATATTCGCACTGACAAATATCGGAGCATTTGTTATACGCCTGTTCTTCCACGAGGAAGTGCAAATTAGCTCAGCGGACGTTGTCGGATGGCTCTGTCGTGAAGTACCCATTTGAAGTTACCACTTAAACCCTTGTCACGCATGCAGATGGGATTTGTTCCGACTTACATTTCGTGACCGCTCTCGGTCTATTGGAACGAATGGAAAATGATGGGGTTTAGTCCAAACGAATCGCCAATTTTTCGCTGTCGCTGAGTAATAAGTCTGCCAGAAACGTACTCCCCGTGCTCGTGATTAAGGGGTTAAATGTCTTTTAATAAGACAGATGACTAAACCAAAGCTCAGAGTGAAAGTCTACTCATTGTTAATGCTGACCTCGACTCTTGGGAAAGCTTATACTTGGAGCTCCTCGAGCTCGGAATCTCCCTGGATTTCAGCATTCAACGTGGGATGGCTCTTTTCATTACTTTTCAGTTGTAGAGTTTGAATTGGATAGATTCACATTGTTCTTTCTCATGCTATCTTAAACTTGTTTGGAGTTGAGGCGACTTAACCTGTATTTATGATCTGGCATGCGACGACCCGGCCTTAACCCGGCACCGCCTGGGCTCTTTTCGTACAAACCATCGTGGGAGGGGGGTGATCGGACCCCTTACGACCTCGGGAACCGGAAGTGATACGGAAACAATTGAAACGGAGCTGAAAAATTCTAAAATTTGAAAAATTGAATAATTGAAATGGCTCAGCTTTAGACCCATTAAAAAATCCCCTATAACTAGGTAACCATTAGACCTAGAACAAAACAAAACAAACCAATGTGTTCGTTTTGACCCAAGGATTTCAATGATATACGACATGACCTTGTTAAGTCAAATTATAACCTTGACCTTAGCTCAAGCTCAAATAATGATCTCTCAACGTCATGTTGCATATCATTTGAATCTTTGAGTCATGCTCATTACTATGGTACCAAATTTATGACTGTATTTTTTCGTTCAAAAGTTATGGACAAACAGTTCTAAAAACCGTGGCCTTTGATGACTTCTGGTGACCTCTATATTGACCTGACCTCAGAAAAGACGACAGTGTGTAGATTTGTCGTTTCAAGAGTTTTCTGAAATTTATAAACTTGATCTAGCTATTCCAAAAGCCGAGTTACACTCTGTTTGTTCAGCCTCATTTTGGAAGGGGCAGAATCACCTTACATGGGTTTAGAAATGACGCCATAGCTCGTTGACCTGACCTGATTCCAATTTTTAGTCATAAGTGGTCAAATTTATTACACTATAGGCCTGCAAAGCACGACGCGCGTTTAATTTAAATCGGCTCGAAATCATTTGCAAAAAACTGAGGGTGGGTCCAATCGAACCGCACCCCCAGGTAGTGAAGGGCTAACATTTGGGGAAAAGTCTCAGAATTGATCAATAATAAGGAGTGCCAAGTACCAAGTGCCAAGGTGGGGTGGGGTGGGGTGGGGTGATTGTGATTGTGAAGTGATTGTGATTGTGAAGTGAAGTGATTGTGATTGTGAAGTGATTGTGATTGTGATTGTGAAGTGATTGTGATTGTGGTTGTGGTTGTGGTTGTGGTTGTGGTTGTGGTTGTGGTTGTGGTGGCAGGTTTATTAGTGTGCTGGAGTACAAATAACGCGTGAATTTGTGTCAAAAGCAGATTAGAGAATGTTCTAAGTTGTTTTAGGAAGTCCAGCTTGTTTGTTATGAACTCTGCTATGTGAATACAGTATGTCATCGTCATAGATAGCCGACTGGGCACTCATAGGTGGAAATGACACATGGCTCTCTTTAAAGGGAATGTGGCATCTTCATAACGTGATTTTAACTGAGATAGCCAAGTTGTAAAGCAAGTTGGAAAACCCGGTACTCAATGCCTATATCATTTGTCTTGGAACTCGACATTTCCGTAGAAAAACTAAAACCTACCTGAAATGTACCCCTCATGTACCCTTAGTAGGCCACAGTTGTCATGGCTGTTGGTGTAACGACATATGCTGACGTCACGGTGAGTATCAGCCAATCGAAGCCCTTGAAGCCTATTGAATATCGTAGTGGTTGTCAGATCATGACATCATCCACAGGCAGATATGTATTTCTTTCCCTAGAGGAGCATTTTAAAAATCAAAATATTGAGCTTATTTTACATTTTTCAGAGAAATCATAGACGCCTCCTTGATTTTCGGCTAAAAGTTCCCTTTATTACATTTAATTCCAGGATTCGACTAAGGTGCCACATTCCCTTTAATCAGGTATTATGTAAGTTTGTATACCTTGTATGCCTTTTTACGGATAAAGTTCTGGGCCTGTTTACAGTTCTGACAAACATTAAAGGGAATGTGGCACGTTTATAACGTGATTTTAACTAAGATAGCCAAGTTGTAAAGCATGCCGGAAAACCCGGCACTCTATATATCATTTGTCTTGGAACTCAAAATATCCGTAGAGAAAAGCTAAAAGCTACCTGAAATGTACCCCACATGTACCCTTAGCAGCAGGCCACAGTTGTCAGGCGTTGGTGTGACGACATATGCTGACGTCATAGTGAGCATCAGCCAATCGAAGCCCTTGAAGCATATTGGATATGGTAGTGGTTGCCAGATCATAACATTATCCACAGACAGATATTTACTTCTTTCCCTAGAGGAGAATTTTAAAAATCGAAATATTGAGCTCATTGTACATTTTTCAGACAAAATCACGGAGGCTTTCATAATTTTCGGCTCCCCTAGTTACACTAAATTCCAGGATTCTATCAAGGTGCCACATTCCCTTTAACGTTGGGAAGCACAAGCCAAACACTCTGGGGGCATATTTCGCGCGTAATCTGTCGACTCGTGCTCAAACTTTTCTGATATGAAACAATGATTCTAGTACCTCATTAAGCTCTCACAGAGAAATGTTTTAATGTGTCAGTGGAGTTGGCAACTTATGGTATATGCGGGGCTGAATCGTAAAGCGATCAGGCATCAAGCTGGAAAATCAGACTGTTTCAAAGTTAACATGCCGCTATGAGTTTACATTGTCATATGTGCTCGTTCGGCTGCCCTGAGCCCTTGCGAATCACGTGACTCGCTTCTGGTCCCGGCAGCGATTGACAACAGCCTCGGGTGATAACGAAAACGACAAGAAGTCCCAAGTTTTAAATGTTTGCCGCGATTAAAGTGTCAGGCAGTTCCGTCACGTACCGAGCTTTCTCGTGCGCTGATTTCGCTGGAAACCGACCGGAAACATAATTTCGTGCTGCGGGCAGAGTTTTGCCTTAGCCCCCGCCTCATCGTGGTCCAAATCGATCCTCTCTATAGCTTCCAGAGCTACCGATTAATGGCTGGGCTTTCGTCAATACCTCCCGAGACGTGCAACCAGTGGTGGATCGGGGGGGGTGGTAGGGGCTCAAGTCCCCCGAAATGTCCATGTGACTATAGGCAATTTATAGCCGGAGGCTGTTCCGAGGCAATGGCGGGGTAGGTTCGAGCCCTCTAGCCCCCCCCGAATGAAGTCCTGGGTCCGCCTTTGCGTGCAACCCAAGTGAACTTCTGCATTTGAGCAAGCCGCCGATCTGGCTCATGCCAGATCATTGATATTTGAGGTGTTTCTCAAAGGCCCGTGCTAGGTTTTAGAGCCGTCCACCGTTCTCTTCAAGCTTAACCTAGGAACAACTTGGTCCGTTTTGTATCCTAATTTGGGCTCCAGGTTTTAATATGTCTGACTCGGCTCCCTTTGAGCTTTCGTACAGGTGACGCGGTCAGTGGTGATAAGATTGCCTGAGTAACTTCATGTCCACGTGCCCGGTCTTATAATCAGAATATGACATCATTTTATCGTGATGCAGTTAACAAGCTGTTTAGTGCCCTCTGAGTTGATATCCATTGAATTTAGTGAGTCAGCCATCGTTCCTATCAAGGGGTCAAACAAATATATGTACCATAGATGACCTTTATAAGTGAAATCAAAGGCTAGTTTGCATATTTCAAGCATCATTGCCCAATAATATGGATGGAAAAGATGGCAAGACCTACAGATATCTGAGACTCTGTACCCTGCTTTCTTTTCACATGCCGGTGATGCAATTTTGTCTGAAGCTTCTGTGAACATGTATGCACTCTTGTCCTCAAACGCTTTGACTACCGCGCTTATTTCTTGCAGCAATGCTATTTTGCTTAGAGTGCTGTAGACGGAATGCTGTTAAATAATAGCGAGGTTTGAATTTCAAACGCGGAACGAAGTGATGTCTTGATAAAATGGCGAACAGACGATTGTTTCGATCGAACTTGAACTACATATTATTTTCTATTAGAATGTACCAAATTATCCATGTTTAACCTTGAGCCTTGAGCTTGTGATGAATTCTAAGAGACAGATGAATGTGAATTAGGTAAAAGCAGCAACGATTGAGATTATTATTTTAAGATTGCTTGATTTCATATTGTGTGCCCATCTTGCCCTGCATCGCCACATGTTTGAAGCTTCATGTTTCACAGTCACGATGCTAAGTTAATGGAAAATGTCTATGATACAATACAGTCAATGTCCTCGGGCGGCGAACTTTGGAAAGGTGGGCTTTAAAACAAAACGAGAAACAAGATGAACGCTGCAAACAAACTACTTTCAATGATAGACTGAACCGCGAATTTTGTCTTGGCATTTGAACCAAAGAACAAAGCATACACGTTCTAGTTCTTGGGCAATGAAAAGGCTCCACATGACGCGCTAATACAGGTTATTGGATCTTGGTAACATAATTGGCTTGGCTTACATGGCCTCTGTCCGTCTTACCTATCATGAACGTTTTGCCACCCTCCCCCTTTTACCACGCATGACTTGCAACTCTATAATGAGTAACAGACTCATTCAAGCACGCAAGAAACCGTTCAACTGGTTACTTAAGATGTTCTAGTGCCTATACCGAAATTGTCTAGTGCTCTAGTGGTATCTTCCGAAAACTGCTTAGCCGTGTTTAAATGGTTCACAGAGACCATTTGTTGACTTATTCAGTTTTTCATCGTCTAATGTCACGAGCAGATCATCAAATGTCACAAAACTGGCTTTGTATGTTCCGTTACTAAAGGTCGGTGCTGAAATCTAGTCCTGCTTGTAAACACAAGCAAACAACGAATAAGGTTCAGGACATTCAGGCCATACATGTGACCTTTCAGTCACCATCTGGCCTGAGGCGAAACAATTATGTACCATCGCAGGTTTTATGTCACAAATAACACGCTGCCAATTAATATGTTTTTACATCTTGATGGTTTCAAAATATCATGGGAGGATTTACACCCCGTAAGGCAATGGAGTAAAATTCCTTCGAAGTTCAGGAAAAACAAAAGCTTTTCAACCAACGTGGAAGCAACAACACCGTGCACAATGTGCAAGCACTGTCGGCTGAGACTATAACACATGGAGACGACGTGATTTTGACGTAGACGCCTGGAGAAGACATGATTTTGACGGAGACAAAGAGGAGTACCTGGTTTTGATTTTGACCTCTACCTCGATCCTTCAATGAAGAAAAACATGCATGCATGCATCTGAACTTATCTGGAACCCAGAGCAATAATCGTCCGGAAGAACTAAAACAGTCAAACACATTAGAATTCCACTCTTCATGAGGCGCGGTAGGACCAAATACAACAATAACTAGATTCGATCGATATCTGTCGTCAGCGATTGGAGGTCGGCCGATGCGCAGTGTGACCGCCTTGAGGCCGATTCAGGCGTGACCTGACATTAGCTAACGTCGGCCGCGACGGGCGTAACGGCTGCCGACGGCCGCCGGCCAGTATAAAAAGCGACGCCGCCGGACGATCAGCATCAGTGATACACTGGACATTGTCGCCAGCCACATCCCAACACATTCCCAGTCATGAAGGTGAGCTGTGTGACATTTAATCGGCTCCGAATGCTGACGTGTGTTGAAGTGGGATGACTCGGACGGTGTTTTGTGTCATTGCAAGGTCTTTTGTTAATGCTAGATTTTAAGACTTCTGTTTTCACAAAGCATGATGTTCTTTGATTGGTATTAAATTGTAAGTTTGTATTGTTTGATTGCATATTGCTATCGCCCATATCCATGCTGGTGCGCTGGGAAACTCCCCCCCAATTTAATTATCTATGCTGAAACAAAACTGTCGAGGAATTGACGCAAACACAGTCGTATTTCCTCATACTTAACCCTCTAACTTCTGCAGACGTTCGTGGTCGCCGCCCTGCTGGCTGTCGCCGCCGCCGCCCCCGCCCCGGAGTCTCCCCCTCCTACCACCCTGCCCCGGCCCCCTACCATCCTGCCCCTGCATACAAGGAGGAGCCCAAACCCTTCGCTTACGACTACAACGTCAACGACAAGTACACCGGTACTCAGTTCGCTAAGAACGAAGAGAGCGACGGCCACAACACGAAGGGATCCTACAGCGTGGCCCTGCCCGACGGACGTATCCAGACCGTCAACTACGTGGCCGACCATCATGATGGCTACAACGCGGAGGTGACCTACGAAGGAGAGGCTCAGTACCCCGAGTACCACCCTGCCCCCTCCTACAAGCCTGCCCCCGCGCCCTACAAGCCCGCCCCGGCACCTTACAAGCCGGCGTATTAGACCATAATATGGTGAATTGGTGATAGTCCATTGTCTTTCATATTTAAGTTGCGTTTTCATGTTTGTATTCGTATTTGGTGTTTTTCCAATAAAATGTACGGTACTAGTTTTCCTTTTGTTCGGCTTACGCATCCTGGCTGCGTTCTCAGTATAAAGGGCTGCCGTGTATATAGGATCTTGCACCGGTTATCAAATTTGATGCACTACATACAATTTAGTTGCTGACGTGCCCTTCAATAGAATGTGACATTTTCAACGTATGGTATGAACTGAGGTAGTTACGTGACGGAGCATACCAAGAAACTCTAAGATGGATATCTCATTCGTCCGAGAACTTGGCACCAGGAGTGAAACAGCGTGTGTTAAAACGGAGTCCGATCCCACCCTGTCCCCCCATCACCGAAACCTACCGCAGGCATTTACTCTGTGCTTAGTTCAAAACTTCTTAGGAGCTCGTCCTGACCTTCAACGTTTTGATCCAATGACGTGGGAGTATTAACAGCATGAGCTTCAGTCGAATATACAGGAGTGAGGGCAGGGGGTCATGCCCCCAATATTAATGATTCCCCACCATTAGGGGCTGTTGACACATGACGTCAGCGACCTAAAGGGGAGGGCGTGCGGCATTTTCTGACTTTTGCAGACGAATGGGGGAGGGGCTCGTGCTTTTTCTGGCGATTGCTAAGGGGTGGGGGGAGGGTATAGATCATCGTCTGTGGTTGATGGTTTTATTCAGTGATAACTGTAGGTCCAGGGCTGTTGAAGAGCGGGTACTTCAAAGATTCTGATCCTTGTATACATAGTATGGAACCAGTTTTAGTTTAATATTTTAGGAATATGGTAGACATTACGCCGGCTATGCCATTTCATACAATGTTAAACCAGAAACGTCTGCAATTGGTGGCAAGAGCGGGAGACGGGGAGGGCGAGAGAGCGAGAGAGGAAACATACCATGTCCTAGTAAGCCTATGCTACATTCTTTGACCTTGGTGACTTCAATATTGAGTTGACCTAGGAATGGTTCTCATAATGTATGTTTGTATCGCTGATATATATATATATATATATATATATATATATATATATATATATATATATATATATATATATATTGTTAAAACACACAGCTGTTGATGAGCTTTGAGAGTTTTTCCATGTTTTGTTTGTTTTCTGCCTCTGGATAAGATTCATCCAGAGGCAAAAAACAAACAAAAACATCGAAAAACTCTCAAGAAACTCATCAACGCAAAAGCTGCTGTGACTTTTAACAATATCTGTTTAGAAAATAACTTGCTTCCTAACTATTCAAATATATATATATATATATATATATATATTTATTTATTTATTTATTACTTCAGTAATTTTGCAGTTGCGGTGCTTGAACATTATGATAGCCTAGGCAAGATTGGCTTAGAGGTAAGGACGTCGCCCAGGTATTTTACCTGAGGTAATGACAGGTCAAAGAAGGTGACATCATAGAGAAGAGTTTCCGGGTATAGTGTCTGACAGAGTTGAGTTAGAACCATTTTTACGCACCATTTGCTTCCTCTTCTCGCGGCAAATCGTCTGCTGTATAATATGGCTAAACTAGGTCAAAACAAATTATCTGGCCTAAGGTCAGGTCGAGGTCACTGTCTAACCTAGCATGGTCAATATGCATATCCATCGACTCGCAATAACAATCCAAACGTAATAGTATAAAAATAAAATATTTGACGTCATTTCCTGCAAAGTTGTTTACCCAAGTCTGAAAGCCTGGTTAAGTAGTCCCAGATTACCTATCCGAGGTCACAGGTCCAAACTTGCAGCATGAACCTATAAAGGAATCTAGTATACTATGATTTGGAGAATACGAAGGTTTGCAAGCAGTATCTACAGAAAGAGAACATTCTTTTGGCCAATTTCGCTTTCCCAATGTATTTGCAATGGAGAAGTCATGATCCGTACCTTTCCCTAGGTCATCGATATGAAAAATCCCGGAATAAATGTTGTACTCGGTGAGCCCATTATTTGGTATAAGTTTGAATTCGATAGATTCACCCGTTTCTTACGTATGTCACCTTAATCATTTTTGGGGGTGAGGTCACTTGAGCTGCACTGGTGGCCTGACCTGAAATGACCCAACTTAGGATTTTGGAGAAAGTTGCAAAATCGATCAAGGATGAGGTGTGGCAAGTACGGCAGCGCTTTGCGCTGCCGTTTTCTTGTGCTGCCGGAAAAACCCGAGGGGGGTGTTCAAATACCCTCCCCTCACCGCACAATAGGGACGATCCAGGATCTAGCACGCCAAAATTAATTTTGGTCAATTAATTCAATTGCCCCAGAATATGGCTCATACGAGAGATAATTGTCCAAATTTTCCGGGTCTGGCATTTTGGGTCATAATGTTGTAGGTAGCATATATACCACCGTGGACATAGATGTTGAGTGAAGGCCGAATGTTTCGCCAGATATCTCAGATACCATACTGCAAAAGAATGATTACGTAGTTAGGGTGAAATTGGAAATATCCATAGCCCGTAGCTAAAGAGTGTGACCTATACAATGGGCCGGGTCAATGGATTCGGATCTTGGGGGAAAGGACAAAATTAGTTGTCCCAGTTGAATTTGAAACTGATATTTGAATTTTCATCGCTTTAGATTGATTTGGAGCGGTGGCGCAATTATTTAGGCACTTTTTGCGATTTTTCTCTAAAAAGGTCTTTTTTAACACTGGGAGTCTTTGGAGATTTCCGGGATAATGATTTTTGGATTTGCCTGGTGCTTTTACACCGGACAGGTTAAACAAATTATTAAGCAGGATCTATCGGCGTTTTTATATTGCTTTTACTAAGGAGGGTCTGGCGTCTGTCGCGAGTGACATCTAGCGTTCGAGACTAGAAAGAGCTCAAGGCTCGCGTGCTGTGATGTAGGGTTAGTGCCTATTCGCGGAGAACAGGTGGTGATTTTCCAGCTTTTATCTCCCGAAATGGATCTGTCTCTCCGATCGATGATTTATACCGATGTTGGCGAAGAACACAATGAGAATGGCTTTGGAACCATCAGATGTCTCCTTAATGTCTTAATTTACAATTTTTAAGAAAAATTGCCAGAAGTGCTTCTATAAATCAGTCATGCGCCACCACTCAACTTCAATTTGAAAATTTGTATAAAATCGGGCAAGTTTCTTATACTCCAGGGACAAATAATTTCACCCTTTCCCTTGGTTCTTGCACAAAAACTCCTCCGTGCTCCGGCCTACTATAAAAAAAAAAAAAAAATTTTTTTTTTTTTTTTTTTTTTTTATTTTTTTTTTTTTTTTTTTTAATTAAAGTCCCTGGGGGTTTTTTTTTTTTTTTTTTTTTTTTTTTTTTTTTTTTTTTTTTGGGGGGGGGGGGTGGGGGTTGGGGGGGGGGGGCTTTTTTTTTTTTTCTTTTTTCTTTTTTTTTTGGTGTTTTTTTTTTGGTGGGTTTTTTACCCCCCCCCCCCCCCCCCCTGGATCGGGAAGACATCTCCAGCCATGCCGTCTCTATCGGGAATGGGAACATTTAGCTGCGCGAACTTAGGCCATTTTCAATGATCGCACTTTTTAGTCGACACAACGGCGCTCCGCTGCGGCCGTGGCACCCCGGCGCTGGACGTACGGGCCCTATGTTTCGATATATAGCTGTTGTTTGTGAAGAAACGACTTCATATCTATAGGTGTCTTCAAACTTGTGCAGATTTTAGGTATCCTAAATGCAGATAAAATCCTAAAAATATGTTGTTTTGTAAGTTATGTTTGGGCATTGGATCATGTGATATAAACATAGGAATTCGGTGCCAAATCTGAGTCCTGTGGACATAGACGTAAATTATGGCTGACATTTCGAATGGGCCAATAGCCAGTGGTGAATCTAGACGAAATGTTCGGAGGAGAAGAGGAAGATGGTTCCAAATTTGTGAAAGCGATGTTTTTTTTAGAAAGCCGCTCAAAGTCTGCCGAAAAGACACAAATACCTGCGATTCTACCGGCTGCTGCAGGGCTGGCTAAATGTTCACCATGAGGGCCGGCTCCACACTATTTTGGACATATTTGGGCGGCTTTTGATATCAAGTGATTCTCTCATCAGCACTAAGAGGCCTCGTCCCAACTCAAGGCCAGGAGGCTCTAGGCTCCAGGAGCTCGGTTGCTGCTCCTGCCAGGAGCAGCAACCGAGCGCCGTTGCTGGCGGAGGCACGTGCGCCCCTAGCCGAGCCTTCGCCGGCAGCGAAGGCCGACAGCGACGCAAATCGACAGGCAATGGACGGCAGCAGCAGCGAAGACAGCACCTGCAGCGAGGGCGAAAGCCTTCTCTGAGTGTAAAGTTCGTTTCTTCGGAGGAAATATGGCTATCCAAAAATATTTTTCCACCTCAAGTACATATTTGTTTTTGGATTTTTATGAAAACAATGAAAATCACTTGCTGTGTCCCAGTTTGATTTCGGATTTTAGCACACAAGCAGGTCACCAACTGTATTCTTCAGTAGACTGCGCTCTCGTTTCCAAAAATGTTTCATTTGGTTCATTGGAGTCTACTTTGATAGCCTTTTTTCAATTTAACCCTCACTCTGCCAGCACCCCGGGAGTTACGCGCCCTGCCGGCATGGCTGAAAAAAACCTCCTCTAGTTTACTGATAGAGAACTTGAATTGTAGGCGGTTGTATGTGCCTTACAGGGACTCAAAAGAAACCTGAATCATTTTCCACCTTGTTCGTATATGTTTCACACATGAATTCCTATCAAATGTGCCTAAATTAGTCCTTTTAACCAAACCTTGCAGTTTCATTCCGACCACAGCGGCCGCCACGCGCGGCGCGTGCCGCTTACCCCCGTGTCCCGGGTACAGCCTCACACAAGCGGTGCCGGCACCTGGCGCCGGTGCAGTGCCTGGGCGCTGAGTGTGGCGGCCGGGCCGACGAGCATGTGCATTCGCTGTGTGATGACGCCCCAACGGCGAAACAATTATATGGGACCATTTCAAAAGCGGAAAAGACAATTTTTGACGTTTGATATGCCATCTGCATAAACCACTAGTGTCCTGTCGGATATATCCTAGCAAACAACTGTCGCAGTCCCCTCTACATTGTACGTACACACATTGTGAACAGATGGATTTTTGGGGAATTAATTTGACATATTTAGATTTTTCGTGCATAGTCTTGTCTTGGATACTGATGGAAAGATCGCACTTCGGTTCCCTAAACCTAGCCGTACTGACATGCGCTCTACCTGCCTATAGATGAAAGAAAATGGTATCCATAGGAAGGGGATGTTTTCGGGGAATTCGGACACGAGTTTTCACAGAGTGACGTGGTGTCAGAAATAGCTAAATTAAAAGGAAATGCCATAATCTAGGCATGCATGGAGAGAGGGTGTGTATGTTTTTCGTCATTCAATTTTTTTAATCACATGAGTATTCAATAAGATGTATGTACAGGAAAATTCAAGGAACTAAAAGGCTAGGGATAATTGCACCATCAATATCAATGGATATTTTTACATCCCCATCCGTTGACTACCCTATTACACGGCAAATTGTCCCTTTGCCATCCAGCTGTGAACCTGGCACAATTTCAAGTTTGGCGTGGAAATCTCCCTGGGTAACCATGATGCAAGGAGGGTGGCCTGAGACCACCCCTCTCACCCCATTAGCCCCTGCTGATGTTGTCGAGCCCGCTGGCGCTGTCGCCATGCCTTCTGGGGACGTTTTCCAGGAAGCAAGCGTCAGAGATGCTGTCTGGGCCATTGTTCCGTATTTTCACGTGTATCCTTATCGTCCTGTCGATCGCTATCAGCTGACCAAACCACGAAAATTGTCACCCTTCTGCCCGCCGCCTGCATTGACGAGCCTGGTCTGTGTCAGAGGCTGTCGCGGGCCCCAGCGGGCCGCGGCACGGGCCGCCACTGCCAGGCGTGAGTAAAAAAGCGCGAACATCATCTCAATAACTTTCGCTTTACGCAAAAAGTTGAAAAGGTATCTACTTTCTGTTTGTCGGGAATGATGCAGAATTGCCATAGGAACAGCTACCCCGAGCATTATCATCAGGACGGTTAGTTAGATGTAGATATTCGCATTCAAACGGCGAGAGGAGGAAAAAACAGCACCGCTGGCAGGGCGCGGGTTAAGACAATCTTATTCCTTCCAGTTTTTACTTGAGAAATCTGTTATAAGGGTAAATGTAATGACGGATCCATAGGGGTGGGGCTTGTGGGGCTCAAGTCCCCCGAAATATTCGAACTCCTTTAGTAAATAGAAAGCCGGAGGCTGTCCAAGTGCTGGTGGGGCAAGCTCCCAGCCCCTAGCTCTCCACCCCCAAAATAAAGTCCTGAATCCGCCCTTGGATCAATAGGTTTTTATTATTGACGTTTTTAGTGTCATAAGGTACCTATCGGTCGTCGTTTCCAAAAGTATTTCAATTTGATTCTCTTGGGGATATATTCTGATAGATCTTTTTACTTTATGACAAATTATTTTTGTTTTTTGTTGTTGTTTACATCCCTTTGCAGGGGCGCAGATTCTCGCATCTTTGATGGGGAAGGGGCAGGGGAATGGGAGGCTCAATTTCAGTACGGGCCATTGACCATTCAGGAGGGCGCCAGGAGTCGATGGGGGAAGGTACGTCCCCCACTTGACTCCCCTGGATACGCCTATGGAAGCATCAAGAAGTGCCAGAATGTATTAAGCTACGCGCATAATCAAGTTTTGACTATATTCTCAACATGTTTAGCTATCAGCTGTTGCTAAACAGCAGCTACGAATTTTGTCATGTCGGGCCCATTGTGCACCGGGGCGAGGGTCAATATTCGGTGTGTATTCTTGAAATGAAATTTACGTTAGTGCGTTTCTATTCTAATGTTTTTCGGTTCCGATACGGCTGATTCCATGTCTTAAGCACGGTTTAACACGCGCATTGACGGGGGGGCGGGTACCCGCCCCCCTCGGGTTTTTCGGAGATAGCAGAAAAACGGCGGCGCGTAGCGCCGCCATACTTGGTATACCTTTTCCCTCATCATTTTTACAACTTCTGTGAAAATTTTAAGGTTAGGTCATCTCAGGTCAGGTCACCATTACAGGTCAAGTGACCCGACCTCAAAAAAAGTTTAAGATAGCATAAGTCGGAGCAGGGTGAACTTATCCGATTGAAACTCATATCACATAATGGCCCCACCGAGTTCTCTAAAATATGTTCCGGTATTTTTGATATCGATGACCTAAGGTCAGGTACGAGGCATGACCTCTCCATTGGAAATACATGGGAAAAATGGTTTTTACGGAATAACTCAGTAACGGATGGTGATAGAGCATTTATTTTAGCTGCATTAGACTCGCCTGGGCTTTGCGGTTCTAATGATATGCATTTTATATAATTTGACCCTAACCTGACCTAAGGTCAGGTCAAATCCTTGATTTGACCTAGCAAGGTCAACTTATATATCATTCGATTTGGCTTGCTAAGAGGATTCATATAGTTCAAGTCGTTTTGCTCTATCTTTACTTGTTCAGATTTAATGGCCGAAAAACTGAATTTACATGTTATCCCTATGACGGGCATGTTTTGACCTCTCATGACCTTAAATGTGACCTGACAAAAAAAATGGTTCAAATGTTTTCGATGGAGAAGTGGATGGGCAGCCCAACGCCGTTTACCGTTTTTCGCTACCTACCGTGGTTCTCGAGATCTTAGGGGGCGGGTACCCGCCCCCCCCGTCAATGCGAAGGTGGCTCAGACCCCCGTCAATGCGCGTGTTAACATATAGGATCTGGTGCCCAATAGCAGACTTAATTTGCTCTGGTAGGGGAAATATTTATACGGGCAATGTAGAGGGATCTGGTGTCGATGTGCGGTGGAGGGAGGGAGTCCTTAAGTGTCCCGCCCTGAGATCTCTGAAACCAAGAGGGTTAGGAAAACGTCCGTTTGAGGTTGTTTGGAACGATGGTTTTCTATATTATAGCAAATTATTATCGACCTAGATCAATATATTCAAGGTCAAACGAGACCATACAATGTCAAACATGGGCTGTGTTGAAAACCTATTGGGAAATACTGTGATTATGCGAAAAAAACGGGAATACATCAAAAGTGGACTAAAGTCATAGAGGAAAAGAGTTGATGCATGGTATAACCATCGGCTTTTAATTTGATTACAACAAATTGACGCTACGTTATTTCAGCAATAACAATTCTGGATATCATGCTTTTAGTCCCTGATAACCTTATCAATTGGCCTCATTTTTCAAACAGTACATCGACAAATATCGCTGAGGCGTCTGTTTTTTATACTTACGTATAGTCTACGGATAGACCCATGATTTGAGGGTTTGGGACTGCTGCTTATTACCTTTAACCCTATTTCCGTCAGGCTCCCGGCTACCCCTATTTCCGGCAGGGGGGGCAATATCGGCCCCCCCTAAGATCTCGTAATCTAACCGGCCGATTTTGAAAATTCAAAGTGCCATAGATTCCTCTGCTGCTAAACTTTATTTTGAAAAAAGAAAATTTCAAAATTTTTATTTTTTAGGAGAAGGTCGTGCAAAATATACAATTTTTGTGTATTTTTTAGATTTTCCATAACCCTTGTCTCTGTTGTACGATTTTCACAAAACTAGTTCAGATTTACAAATAATTGACCCAAAATTTTCATATACTCGAGTTACGCAAAAATTCGAAATTCAATGGCAGTTCCAGGACCAGGACTATGAGGGGAAATATATACAACCTAAAAAGTTTTTGTTACGCGGATTAGAAGCCGTCATATACTGCTTGGCATCTTTGACACATAAATAAATGAGAAAAAAGTGAAAAACTTATCAGGGGCGGATGCAGTAAGGTAAAACAGTGGGGTAAAATACATACCAACAATATGCGAATGGTATGCATGAGTATATTAGTCCCTCGACTAGTTGAAATTTAATTTCTGATAATTTTTACCCTCCCATGGCAGCTCTGGGAAAGGGGGTGACATAGGCGGATCAAGGACTCGTCGTGGGGGGGTGGGGGTGATTGGAAACACATTTTCAATATACAACGATATTGAGTCGCGGCGGTGATACTGGCTGGGAATATACATTTTGAAAATGTGTAGTGACTTGACACGCCTCTGGTAATCTAGAATTGGGTTATAACTATTTTGAATTTTCATATACCCAATTGTATTCGCCCTGACACGGCTGTAAGCAGTCTTCTCACTTACTAACGTTTAGTCCTTCTTGATAACATTCCCCCCATTTTGAACTGCTGTAACCGCCCCTGATGAATACAAATAGTAACAATTGTGAATGCACTATCATCTCACATAAAAAATGATATAATAAAACCATATAACTGGTATCAGGATCAGCAGAGACGGCTTCCTTTTACAAAAAACCCATCGCATACGATAATACTTGGTTTGTGGATAGAACCTCCCCAAAAACCCAGCCATAGGTCCGCCCCTGGTAAATATATAATCTTGAAAATTTCAGAATACCTGCCTGTACTAGTTTTAGGAAAAGTCAGGAAGTTTCAAAGTTCTATCGCAAGCCGTTTCGGAGATATTCTCGAAAAACCTGAAGGGGGGGCAATATTAGCCCCCCCTGCCGGAAATAGGGTTAATTAGTACTTGACCTAAGCTGACCTAATGTTATATATCTGGAAATGATCAAATAATTGTTGGGGGGGTTATCGAGGCACCAACTGCAAGTGTTATTGGCGTCGCCAACTCTTTTCCACTTAGAAGGATTTCTCGCCAGATTGGCCCTTGTTCAGGGAATCGGCTGGACCTTCAACCTGGGTCGGACGCGAGGACAGCCAGCACGCCAACCACTGCACCCGCACCAACGCGGATTGGCGGTTGTGTTTTTGGACAAGCAGGAACTATTGCTTGAATTTACTTGAATGCGGCTTTGCTAAAAATCTCTGGTTCACTTCAACACTGAACCGGTCTAATTTCAGGTGAATAAAATGTTTACAAAGCTTGATCCAAGCTGGTCTGCTATATTGAATTGGGCAGCACAACTTTGTTGACTTGTGGCGCAATAGGAACACATAATTGGTTTGATATACTTGGAGGCGATTTAATCCATGACAACGGTCTAGAATTGATTATATAATAACAAGTAAACATTTAATAGACAATAACGACAAGAAATGCATACATCATCGACCATCAATTCCAAGTGATCACTCATTACTAGCAACAGAAATAGTATTGTTTTCGTCTGAGCATGGGCCCGGACTTTTCCGTTTTCGTAACAATCTCGTACAAGATGCTGAATTTGTTGACTTGACAAAAACAGAAATACAAAAAGCTACGATGAGAAGTGAGATATATTATTGTACTTCTGACTGGGGTGTAATTCTAGGGCTACTCCTAAACCCAATTAGAGTAATAAGCATTCAAAGATGGAAAGCAAAAAAAAATGCGCGCACAAATTTCTAAGTATGTGCGCCTGCTAGAGGAATGTGAAGCCACAACGAGTATGCAAATTAGCCCTAGCGTACTGGAGAAATACCACGAGCTAAAAGGCTTGTAAATGAAATAGAACTAGAAAAGGGTTAGAAAGCATTGATTCACCCCGGAGCTCGATGGATTGAAGAAGGCGAAAAGCCAACAGGCTATTTTTTAATTTGAACAAAGTAAGAAATGCTAAAAAGCAGATCAATGTACTTCAATCAGATGACAACCAGATTATTACTGGAAATTCCAATACACTGCAGCATTGCAGGAGTTACTTTAAAACGATTTATTCCGGAAGGGTAAATTAGCAAACTAGCAATGATGAATCAGTGGTCGAGAAATTTCTGGGCCTGGTGGAATGTCCTAGACTTAGTCAAGAGGATAAACACTTTTGCGACGAGCCTTTTTACAAGCGCAGAGTGTAAAGCAGCATTGGACGGAATGATGAATAACAAAGCACCCTCCGTTTCAAGATTTTTGAAATAATTTATCAAATCCTTTTGGAGTAACTTAGAAACCATAATCTTGAGTTATATTACACAGGCGAGGGAGAAAACAGTTTTACGCCACACAGAGACGCGGAGTGATCACTTTAATTCCTAAACTGGGTGACCAGAAACTACTAAAAGATACGCGAGCGATGTGCTTACTCATCACAGTATACAAGATAGTAGCAAGGGTATTGGCACATGGAATAATGCTCGCTATTTCTGAGTTAGTGGCTCCAGATCAAACAGCTTCTATCCCGCGGAAGGTATATTGGGACGAATATTTGAACAGTCGGAGACGTTATAGAATATTGTGAATCAGATCGATTGAGTGGCATTTTAATGGCCCTGGATTTTCAAAACGCGTTCAATACCGTTGAGCAAAAGTTTATCTACGATACTTTAGCCAAATTCAATTTCGGGTCAAATTTCATTGAGTGGGTGAAGCTATTACATAAAGATACCAAACTTTCTGTCATTAATAACGGTTATACGTCTAAATTGTTTAAATCTTCAAGAGGTCTGCAACAAGGCTGCCCTGCCTCAGCTTTGCTGTTTTGCCTGACTGTGGAAATTCTTGCAATTAAAATACGTATTACGCTCTATATTCAAGGAGTAAATATTTCGGAACACCAAGCAAAGATATCACAATACATCGACGACACTACCCTATTCTTGAAAAATGACGACCCAGGTAGAACTGCATTGGATGTGATGAAACATTTCGGGACGGCTTCTGGCCTTCAGTTGAACTTGGCAAAAAGTCAATTTATGTGACTATGTACCAAAAAGAGTTCTCAAAACCTCATTAGCGGACTAGAAGCATATATAAAGATAACAATTATTGGGGTAAAATTTTGTGCTTTGTACTGTTGCGAAGAAGAAAATATTCGATCAGTTGATACTAAAATACAAAACACACTGAACCAATGGTCAAGTCGAGACTTGTCTTTATGGGTAAAATAACAATGACGAAATCTTTAATTATATCCCAATCGGTGTATTTAATTTCGGCTGTGCGTATCGACAGAAAACATTTGCAAGCAATCCAAAGCAAAATCATGAAATATATTTGGAGAGGACGTCCACCAAAAGTTGCCAGGAACACCCTATATCAGGGCACCGAAAGAGAAGGATTAAATGTTCCAGACGTGCAAAATATTTACAAAGCACTGTGCGTACCGTGGTTTGGAGGAACTTTATCAAATGTTTATGCTCCTTGTTCACAATTTTTCAGGCCAGATTTAGTATTAGAAGTGAGCATCTATTACATATGAATTATGGAAATAGTTGGATAAATTTCCATAACATTAACCCATTTTATCAGGAAATTTTGCAGTGGTTGCGTGAAGCAGTTCCCATTATTAAACCAAAGAATGGAAGACAAGAATACAAGTTGTTTATATTAATTCAGCGATACGCAAAGGGGGAATATCTTTGTTCAACCGAAGGCTTTATGATATGAACTTAATATTGATCGATGACTATTTGGACCAAAGAAAAAATTACATGAGCTTTGAACAATTCAAAATGTGCTATCCCCGAGCAAGAGTAGACAATTTGACTTATAGAGCATGGAAGCTAGCAATTCCACGTGAGTGGAAACGGCTGCTAGCGGGCACAGCAGCACTTAGCGTTGGTGAACGGGAATTATGCACTATAATCAGCATAGGAGGAAAAGACACACATACCGAATTATGCACTATAATCAGCATAGGACGAAAAGACACGCATACCAAATACACAGCGGAATTATTTGCTGCTCAATGGTGGAATGTTACAACTTCAAATGCTCAAACCAAATGGGAATGTGAAGGCGTCGACTTGAAAGAAAATTGGCGCAAAGTGTTTGCTATGCCATTTCAAATAACCAAATCTACTAAGCTTCAGAGACTTCAATTTAGAATAACACACATATTTTTTCCTACAAGACGTTACTTGTGTATCAGAAATATTGTCAATGGCCCATTTTGTAACAATTGTGGCGAGGTTGAAACGACGCAGCACCTTTTCCTCACATGTAATGATACTCAAAGGTTTTGGCATAACTTGACAAGAACATTAAATGGAAGGCGTCCAGTGCAAAAATATATGATTCCTAATGTTCAAAATGCATTTTTTTGGCTCACTTTCAATGTTAGACATCGTTAACTTTATCGTATTAAGCGGTAAACAATATATCGCTAATCAGCATTTCCGTGATGCTGAGCTCAGAGTCGATACGTTTATAAAACTAGTCACTAAAAGCTTTAAAATGGAATACTTTAACCCTTGCTCCGGTGGTGGGTACGAGCCACCTTCGACCTGGTGGGGGGGCTAAAAAAGACCCCCACGATCTCAAAAACTAAGAGGCTAGAAAAAAACGCAAACGGCAATCGAAAGCTCTAAAAAATTATATCCAAAATATTTGGTCATTTTTCTCGTCAGGTCAATACCCAGGTCACCAGAGGTCAAAATAGGTCAAAATCGCTAAAATGAGGTGTACTAAGAACACCTCATATATCTCCAAAACTATGATAGCTAGAAACTTTTTTCAACACCATCCGAAAGCTCTTGAGTTGCTCTTTCATTACAGTGGCAATGATTTTGAGGTCAGGTCAAAGCCTAGGGAGCTGCAGGGCATTGAATATGGGGAATGTTCCTGGGAATGTCCATAGCCACCCATGCATAAGGGTATTTCCTTTTTCGCCAATAACTTCCAAACCAAGCAAGATAGAGCCATAGTTGATGCATCATTGCAGTTCCCTCGTCAAAACGAATCGAATGATATATAATATTGCTATGTCAGGTCAAATTTGAAATTTAACCTGACCCGGGTTAACGTTCTGACCCAACTTGACCTGGTATAGTCATGAAGTATATCATTTGACTTGCAGTGACCATAGAAATACTTCGGTGACAAAATAAAAGTTATATCTTTGCTTATTTAAAATTTATAGAGTAAAATACAAAACAAAGGCTTATTTGACCTAAGGTAACCTTTCAAAGGTCAAAACTTGAAATTTTTGTATCAACTTCCGAAATGAGCTAAGCGCAAGTCATAACCGATGTTTGAAGTTGATTCCATTCATACTTACTGAGAACAGCTCATCTCGTGAATTTTCCATTTTATTTACAATGGGGAGGTTATGCTCTACACATGACCTTAGGTCACCAATATAAAAAGCCCGGAACAAACTTTGTAGCTCCTGGTGGGCCCAATATGTGGTAGGAGTTTGAACTTGATCGATTAACCCTCCTTTTAGTGTTGCAGTCCTAAACATTTTTTTTTGAGGTGAGGTCACTTCACCTGGCCTGGTGACCTGACCTGATATGACCTTGAACTAAAATTTTCAGGAAGATGTAAAATGATTAAGGAACAGCTGGAATAATTTGGGCGGCGTTGCACGCCGCCGTGTTTCGGTCACTTTGAAAAACTTGAGGAGAGTCTAAAAAGACCCCCACGCGGGCGAAGGTTAACGCGGCTAGTACTGGTCAAATCCTCAAATTTAGGCGGAGATGGGCTCATTTTCTTGGTGAACACGGAGAACTTGGACTCTTAAGATTTGATATTATGTAATGATATAACGATATGCTACACCGACCAACTGCGGGCCGATCAATGTGCTATTATCAACGCTGATATGACCATGGATGAGAATGCCAGGTATGGGGAGGAACTACTCGCAGTCGCCTCGTGCTGCTTGAAAAATGTGTGATTTTTTGGTGACCAATCTACGGTATCTTGAGGTATCCGTGTATTAGGAATTAGTAGTGGAATGTTTTGTTTTGTTTCGTGCTCTCGGGCATCATTGCAGATGGCTCTGGTGTCCTGCGTTCGGCCAGAGGGCAGTGGAGCAAGGGCTGCCGATGACGCGGCATTGTGATACTGTTGTGATACTTTTGTTCCTTTTTCGATGAAACATACTGTGATTCGGAGAAGAAAACAACTTGATCCAAGCTAGGATTCCCGGGCCTTGGTTTGACTGGAAAATACGAATCTGTCAAGTGTGTTCCAAACGTCTACCAACTCAGCATCCTGAGCCGCCTCAGATTTTACCGCACACCTCTACCTGACCCCCACCTTTTCTCTATCATGATAGCGTTTTCATGCAAGCTGAAATGCAGACGAATATTAAAATATTTTCAGTTAGTGATTTAATGACCCCACGGGCCTTTTCAAAATGAGCTCAAGGACGCCGATGTTTCCGGGCCCTTCATCGTGATCAGGGCTTTCTCAGAAATGAACTGACATATTATAGCAGGTGGTTGTTTTTGTATTTTACACCACATTCGCGCGCATAAATTACTGACAATTAACACACCACACGGATGAGCACCATCATGAAAGACTAGTTTAGTACTTGGGGTATGCAGGCGCTGGCTTGTAAGGCGCGGGAGCAGGCTTGTAGGCAGGGGCGGGCTTGTAGGCCTTCGGGGCAGGGTGGTACTCGGGGTACTGAGCCTCTCCCTCGTAGGTCACCTCGGCGGTGTATCCGTCATTGTGGTCGGCCACGTAGTTTACGATCTGGGTACGGCCATCGGGCAGGGCCACAGTGTACGACCCCTTGGTAATATGACCGTCGCTCTCCTCGTTCTTGGCGAACTGGGTGCCAGTGTATTTGTCGGCGACGGCGTAGTCGTAGGCGAAGGGCTTGGGCTCCTCCTTGTAGGCCGGGGCCGGGTGGTAGGGAGCAGGCTTGTAGGCCGGGGCCGGGTGGTAGGGGGCAGGGGCCGGCTTGTAGGGGGCCGGGGCAGGGTGGTAGGGGGCCGGGGCAGGGTGGTAAGAGGGAGGAGGTGCCGGGGCGGCGGCGGCTACGGCCAAGAGGGCGGCGGCGACGAAAACCTGCAATAAGAACTCATGTATCAGTAGAAACCCAAGACACCAGATATGGGCATCAAATTATATCGCATTTTCTCGTGTTTTATTAGGTGGTCAAACAAGAGAGAATGTCTCGAGAGGAAATGAGATAGCTTTCCGACCAAACCTGGCTATCCGTTTTATGCGTGCTTAGATTCAAAAATTAAATCTTTTGGTAACCAACTGCCTCAAACCTAATATTTATTGAGAACTTTGAAACGGCACCCTAAACAGGGCTTTGCAAAACAGACATGATCTTCCAAGATGTCAAATGAAAATCACATATCGAAGAAAAATAAAGGTAGATGTGTTTTCTAACAAATGGGTCTAATTCGTACATTTTTTGATTTTGGCAATTTTGCAATTTTGTGATTAACGAGCAATTTTGTCTGCAGCTGCTTGCCTGTTGGGTGTCCCTAATAAAATGCTTTTTTTCACAAATGCCATCAAAAGTATGCTACATTGTTATCATGTCGAGCATACTACCAGAGTGCTCAAAATTGTCAGACAAGTCACAACCATAGCGTCTCCATTGAAACAAAGCACACCACTAATACGTTACTGAGAGCGACAGTGTTCCAGCGGTACTGAGCGAGAGCGAGAGTGTTTCAGCGGCACTGAGCGAGAGCGAGAGTGACCGTGGCCGCCCAGTCGGCCGCCACTCACCTTCATAGCTGAGCGCGTGACTGCTGTTGCGGGAGCGGTGATATCACTACTGATGTTCTCCACCAGGCGCGGATGGCTTATATACTCGGTGCAGGGACGCTGCGTGTCCCTGCCACTCATAATTCGACCGCCGAGTGTCCTCAACAGGGCCCGCGCTGGGCCATTGTCGTGGCCAGCACTCCCATGATGGCTCGTTATTGGGGCGCAGCCGTGCCGAGCCGTCATTGCGGTGAGGTCTTAGAGATACACTCTTGTGGGTTACTGCTTAATATCGGCTCTCTCTAACGAGCCGCCATCGATGATTGATTACCGCCGATTTGTCCGTGCGACGTAAGGTGCCCACGGACGAACTCCGTTCTTAAACGGTAAATTTTGAGATTGAATTGGATGTATGGGTTCCAAAAAAGTTGCACTATATAGCTACAGGAAAAATGGCAAGGCGTATACAAGCAGAGCACACAAGAATAGTCCTGCGGGGCCATCTGCAAACAAATGTTCCAATAGGTGTTAGTCTGCCGACAAATAAGTCAGGTAATGCATGGAAATGGGGAAAAAATTGACATGGACTGACTGGTTTTCTAACACTTTCATTACTTCCGGTTGGTTCTAACATTTCCTACTTGGGCGCGATATAGCCTAGACGCTGAAGGCGCCCTATAAACCCCAATACACACACACACACACACACACACACACACACACACACACACACACACACACACACACACACACACACACACACACACACACACACGCACGCACGCACGCACGCACGCACGCACGCACGCACGCACGCACGCACGCACGCACGCACGCACGCACGCACGCACGCACGCACGCACGCACGCACGCACGCACGCACGCACGCACGCACGCACGCACGCACGCACGCACGCACGCACGCACGCACGCACGCACGCACGCACGCACGCACGCACGCACGCACGCACGCACGCACGCACGCACGCACGCACGCACTCTTGTTCTTAGCAAAACAAGACGGTCCTCTTGAGACTTTCGGAGCGGTCTCAAGAGAATCGTATCGAGAAATCCAGGGCGAGTGTACCGGTTAGGCTACCTCGTGTACCAAATTGCGGCATGCGTGTTCAACACATTTCTTTTAACGACTTGTGTATAACGTTGGGCCGTATGAAGGCATCTCCTTCCGTCGATTCGAACGGTTTTAGCATTGTAATGTTTCAAAATTTTTCTATGGTCTGGGCAATGTACTTCTTGAAATAATTAATTCTACTATCGACTCCGGCACAGTACCCCACCAATGGAAACATGGTCTTGTGACACCGATTCCTAAGGGAGGCAATTCTACCGAGCCCGGAAACTGGCGACCTGTAACAATTCTACCGGCTATAGCAAAAATCACTGAGCGCGTAGTGCATACACAACTGAACGGTCTCTTTAATGACAACTTTCTGTACTCTGAGGCGCAGCATGGGTATCGACGAAACCATTCCACGGAGACAGCACTTACATTAGTTACAGGTAAGATATACGAGGCTATGGATTCGGGCCAAATCTCAATACTTGTATTACTCGACCTCTCAAAAGGCTTTGATGTAATTGACCATGAACTACTTTTAGCTAAATTTGAGCTCTATGGAGTAGAGAGGTATTGGTTTGAAGATTATTTGCGGGGTCACACGCAGCAGGTCAAGGTTAGGACCAAAGAGGGTCAAACAATCCTGTCAAAAACGTTGCCAAATTCGATCGGATGTTATCAAGGGTGTTCCCTCTCTTGTATAATGTTTTCAATTTTTGCCAACGAGATGTGTTTATACGCAGACAAGAGCACAGCAGTTCAATTTGCAGACGATACTCTACTTTTAATCAGCGGACCAAAATCTGAACTCTCTGACATGATTTTAAGACTTGAAAACGAGCTTGCATTATTCTTAGATTGGTTCAACCAGAATAAGCTGAAGCTAAATACTTCAAAACCAAAGTCATTGTACTTGGAACACGAGCGATGCTACAAAACATGCCCCAAGTTAGGATAAGAGTTGGCAACACTGTAGTAACCGAGACAAAAGTCGTCAAAAATCTATGACTAGAGATGGATAGACACCTGACGTACCAAACACACACTGATCACCTAACTACAAAGTGCACAGGCATCGTAGTTGGACTTCTCCATGCCAGTCATGTTATTCCTCGCATAGTACTAAAACAAATAGTTAACGCACTAGTTATGTCGACACTACGTTATTGTATAGCTATTTATGGCACATGCTGCGCTTCACAATTACATAGGGTGCAGAAAGTTGTCAATTTTTGCGCACTAGTCATCTCTGGCAAGCGGAAGTTTGAACATACATCTCAGGAAGCGAGACGACTAGGCCTTATGTCTGCCAATGAGCTAACCGAGTACCACCAACTATGTCTGGGCAAAAGTGTACTCAGCACAGGTCAACCAACGGTCCTACGTGAAATGTTCCGTTTTACCGATCATGACCACCGAACACGTCAGACTGGGCATCTACGCCCGCCCAGACCGCGGACAAATGCAGGGAAGCGTAGACTAGCGTATGTGACGTATGTAAGGATGTGGTAACTGGTAGGGGAATGGCGTATGTTAAACGAATACAGTGATGTTTATGTTATTAAAATACACATACTTATCAGTTAATTCCCTTGGGCATCTTGTGCTTTTCCTTGGACCCTCCTTGTTTACACAATCAGAACTGCTTATCCCTCCGCCTCAAATTGACATTTTAGCATGTTAAACTTCTTGTGTTGCATACTCATGAAATGTCAGACAGTCGTGTATGTCACATACACCGTGTGTGCTGTATTACTTGTAGGTGTGTCGATTTTAACACGCGCATTGACGGGGGTCTGAGCCACCTTCGCATTGACGGGGGGCGGGTACCCGCCCCCCTAAGATCTCGAGAACCACGGTAGGTAGCGAAAAACGGTAAACGGCGTTGGGCTGCTTATCCACTTCTCCATCGAAAACATTTGAACCATTTTTTTGTCAGGTCACATTTAAGGTCACGAGAGGTCAAAACATGCCCGTCATAGGGATAACATGTAAAATTTAGTTTTTCGGGCATTACATCTGAACAAGTAAAGATAGAGCAAAACGACTTGAACTATATGAATCCTCTTAGCAAGCCAAATCAAATGATATATAACTTGACCTTGCTAGGTCAAATCAAGGATTTGACCTGACCTGAGGTCAGGTCAGGGTCAAATTATATAAAATGCACATCATTAGAACCGCAAAGCCCAGGCGAGTCTAATGCAGCTAAAATAAATGCTCTATCACCATCCGTTACTGAGTTATTCCGTAAAAACCATTTTCCCATGTATTTCCAATGGAGAGGTCATGCATCGTACCTGACCTTAGGTCATCGATATCAAAAATACCGGAACATATTTTAGAGAACTCGGTGGGGCCATTATGTGATATGAGTTTCAATCGGATAAGTTCACCCTGCTCCGACTTATGTTATCTTAAACTTTTTTGATGTCGGGTCACTTGACCTGTACTGGTGACCTGACCTGAGATGACCTAACCTTAAAATTTTCACAGAAGTTGTAAAAATGATGAGGGAAAAGGTATACCAAGTACGGCGGCGCTACGCGCCGCCGTTTTTCTACCGTCTCCGAAAAACCCGAGGGGGCGGGTACCCGCCCCCCGTCAATGCGCGTGTTAAAAAGTCTTGAAAAGGTGCGTCATCTACCCTGGTACCGAAAAATACTATGGACTCTAAATTGTTGCCTGCAATTTTGTCCGCCAAGCATACTCATATACCGAACTCATTTAATGCACTGGCACTCATGTTTTAGCAGTGTTATCGGCACTGCAAATTGCACAAACGCCTAATCCATATATCTACCCACGCGCACAGAATGTTTCCTACACCGGTCTCCCTCCATCCGTCTCACACCATGGTGCATGCAGGCACAATGGCCACCATTTTCAACACCACACATGTAGGTATTGCAATCCGCCCGCGACCCCTCCCCATCGAGGCTTGAACTTGGCGTCAGCGGCGCCCAGCGTGACCTCTGTAACCTCTGTGCCCGCAGGCATTCGCGGTTGCCGGTGGATGGCGGCCGGTGATTGGTGCAGGCGCGTTCACTTGTATTGCGAGAAGTTCAGCGAAAATTTATCAATGGAATTGATGGTGCTTTAAACCATGAACCAGGAGATGTATAATTTTATATTCAAACATTTCTAGCCATACCTTGCTCTCTATTGGCTTGTTTTATTTGCTACACCATCCGAGGCTGCTCTTCGGTACAGCCCAGACGGCGGCAGTCAGCACAGGCTAGCCGGTGGCCGAGTTCGCTGAAGTCTGGAGTGTCGCGATGGGTTTCTGCTGAGTGGAGAGGATTGGAGCCCAGTCCCAGGGTAACTGAGGGAAGGAGGAGAGAGACGTTTATAAATCTAAAACTTACCGTGGGACGAGTTATAGAGAGTGAGGACAAATAGGGAGCGCTGCCGAAGTACAACCAGATAATATACTAGAAGAGGGAAACACGTGCTGCTTTGCTCCGTGTTGGACGGTGAAAAGGCACAAAATCTAATTCGGGACTCAAAACATCATCGATGTTTATTGTCCATTATGTCTGAGGCCTTCTGTTGTTTAAAAAAAATACTAAGTTGTAGGCTAGTTGCAGAATGCCACTATAGCGCTGTGGAACAGGTATTTGTTGATAATTTCCTGTATTTACGCACTTTATAAGGACTTTGCTTCACCTTTTGGTGGGGTACCAAAATCACCATTGGGAGTGCCCAGCACATGATTGGGGGTTCCGAAGCACCCCCAAAAAAGATAGAAATCTACACCCCAGGGGTACTGATCCTTCTTTCCGAGACCATCTATTGATAGCCCAGTATTGAACATAAGCTCTGAAGCTAACTAAGCATGTAATTTAACCTATTGCTTGAACAAAAACCAATGTACTCAAAAGTGTATACATAGATGGGTTTATTAATTGCCTTATATGCCGGTGACTTGGGCTGATCTCAAGTTGGTTGCTTACCAAAATTGTCCAAGTTATGTTAAACGTATGCAAGACGTACGTAAACGTAGAGTGAGGACTAATAGGGAGCGCTGCCGAAGTGCAACCAGATAATATTCCAAAGAGGTAAATACGTGCTGCTTTGCTCCGTGTTGGATGGTAAAACGGCACAAAATATAATTCGGGACTAGAAACATCATCGATGTTTATTGTCCATGATCTCAGCATACTTTTAAGTGCGCTAAACGTACGCAAACGAAAGGGTCTGTGGTGTGAATAAGCTTGACACTTGCTGAAACTGGCCTCTCCCCTTCAAGTGGTTTCGGAAAGACTTTTTGTTTTTACTTTGGGTTCAAACCCATGATGTCCGGTGAACTTTAACCAATCACTGACCTATAGCTCTGCTCATATCCTGATAAGAGCAACCGAAACCATGCGATTGTCTTTCTCAAAACGAGACGTGACCAAACGCTCAAATAAAGGGTCAGTGACCCAAAACACTTCCTTGCCAAGTCCTGCCTCAGTTGGGGATCTAAGGAGCTTAAAATGTTTGCAGGTTTTACACTGGAATCAGGGGTTCACTGGGAATCTGGCGTTTTGCGGTGCGATCATGGTTCTTGTGTCACATAGCTATTAGCAACCGGGGATCTTGGTCTGTCTTTTTCTGATTCGGTTCAACTGCGATTGAACCACCGGTAGTTCTGTTGATCTGTATAATTTTCATGTTAATAATAGTAGACAGTATCTGGTTGTTGGCGATAGCAACAGTAGAGACAATGTTTCTCATTATTTGTTTTATTATAAAAAGCACACTGATAAACAAGGAACATGACAGGCCTCCCCAGATGTTGAAATCTAATGAACAACGGCGCACTTTTTCACTCTAGTACTTGGCAGGCTTGTATGGCGCGGCCGCAGGCTTCTGAGCGGGAAACTGGGCTTCGCCCTCGTAGGTGACTTCGGCCTTATTGCCAGAGTAGGCGTCTGCGGTGTAGTAGTTGACAGTCTGAATGCGACTGTCGGGCAGAGCCACGGAGAAAGAGCCCTTTGTGCTCTTTCCGTCGCTCTCCTCATTCTTGGCGAACTGGGTGCCCGTGTATTTGTCGTCGACGGCGTAGTCGTAGGCGAAGGGCTTTGCGGGCTCGTTGTAGGCTGGCGCCGGTTTGTAGGGGGCCGGGGCAGGGCGGTAGGCGGGCGGAGACTCCGGGGCGGGGGCGGCGGCGGCGACAGCCAGCAGGGCGGCGGCGAAAATCACCTGACGACGGGATAGAAGACAACATAAACACTTATCGGTAGGAGACTCGGCGCCACCTTCGCCGGTACCGGGGGTAGGTACCTACCCCTCTCCTCCCCTATGATCTCAGCAACCAAGCTAGATAGCGAAAAGCAGATGGCGACGACGAAAAGCATAAGCCTGTCATGATTTCTAGCAATAATATTGCGTAAAGTGTTTTGGTCAAGTCACGTTTGAGGTCACTAGAGATCAAAGCATTTTTATCATGATAATACAATGAAAATGTGTCTTCTGTTCCAACGGCTGACTAGAGTAGAGCTATAAAGAATATACATCAACATTATTGGAATTCTCTGGCCAAGCCCAATCGAATGGTGCATAATATGAACTTGTCAGGTTAAATCCTAACATTTACTTCCCCCGAGGTCAGATCAAGGTGAGCATAGGTCACAATGAAATTCATTTGAACTGCATTGACAATTGCAAAACAATAGCGTCAAAATAAACCATGTATCACCATATTCTAGGAAGTTTTCGAATCTAAACGATTTTCTTACGCACTTCCAATGAAGGAGCCATGACCGTGACCTGAGCCCAGATCATCGATATAAAAATACTGTTCCCACAACTTACCGATCTCGGTAAGTTACAATGTGAGGTCAATCTCAGACTAAAATATTGATTCTGCACTTCTTGCTGCACCTCTGAACATTTTTGGCTAGGTCACTTGACCTCGACTGGTGACCTGACCTGATATGACTAAGACCTAGGATTGTGCCAGAGGCGAAAAAAGACTATGTGACAGGCATGCCAAGTACGGCTGCGGGTAAGAAGCTGCAGGTGCCTATCTTTTCCCCGTACCGGCGCGTGCTAATTATGCATGCAGGAGCACACAGAACTAGTCAATGTAAATTATCTTGAAGGCTGTGACGGTATCAAAAGATTCCATGACTATTGCAGAGCTACTCAACGATAGAATGAAGCTTTAAGGCGCTAGTTGAACTAAGAAAATGAAATGTTTTTACCCATCTTACCTTCATGTTTCAGCTGTTGTTGCGTGGTTGTTGTAGATGACGGAGCACCCAGACACTGATGCTCGTTGTTTCACAGCACCCGTTTTTATACAGTGAGTGGTTGTCTCGACAGACGCAATAGAGCGACGACTCCCCCAATATTACCTCATCAGCTCTGGGACGTCTGAGGCCCAACAGAAAAAGAGGCAAATGTCACCCTTGATAGATCATCGAAGATCAGGCATACAATGAATGGAATTTCTACCAATGACATTGAACTCAAAAAGATAATGAGTTGGTTTAAATGCTATCGTGTTTTGCAATCATCTCGTCCTTGATCTGGAGTAGCTCCACTTATGAGTTTGCCCACTATTGCTATATTATATTATTCGATTCGCACTTCCTAGTGCATTTCTTTCATACATCAGTACCACACTTGGTAGTTTTGAAGTTATTAGTGAGAAAGTAAATGCCTTGCAATACCGGAAACACGACACCAGCTGGAGTCCCTCCTTCACTTCCACTCCTTCAATTGCCCCGTGCGCGTGGACCCAGTGCGTTCGCCATCGCCTTCAGTGCTCGGGTAGGCGGCCAGTGTTGCCATCTGTTCGCCATCGCCTTCAGTGTCCGGGTAGGTGACTAGTGTTGCCGTCCGTTCGCCATTGCGTCGCTGCCTTACATGACCATACGATTAGCTTTTGGTTCATAGAGTGGAAAGTTTTCAGCAATGGGTTGAATATTCACTGTTTCCTCATTTCTTTTGCTGGTGGCGGCGCTTATGGGCAGTTAGGCGTTTGAAGGCACGATCGACGACTACGGCCATACGACAGGGGCTGAGTGCCTACTTCGGTACCTTAGTGACATCGTCAAACCTTTTAACGTTTACAATATAAACCTAACATCACAAAATGAACAAAACGTTAAGCCCACTTGAGCATAAACATTTAGTCTCTCTGATGGCAGAAGAAAGCATTAAAGGAAAATCGGGAAGCACGAAGAGCATCGCGTGGTGTCAGAGTGCTAGGTATGAATTTAGCTTTTATATTTTCCGTGATTATTTTGGGGTTTTCTTGACATTGAATGCGGGAATTTTACGGAAAATGGGTCTAACGTTTGTTTTAGACGAAGGTGGGGATTCTTGCTAATACATTTTATGTTTAATGTCTTCGGCTAACCCTCAGCACCAAAAACATTGACACAAGCGTTTGAAGCTGCTTATTTCTATTTTTTAATTATTCTTTGTGCTGTTACAGGACTAAGAAGTACAATCCATACATTTCCTTTTTGGTGCTTTGAATAAGTATACATGTATTATGCATACGCGACGGAATAGTGAAGGAGGGGTCAGGGGCCTTCCTTACCGTTTCCGCCCAAATATTTCTTGATTTAGACCCCATTGTGAAGAAGCTGGACAAATCGTAATCTGTCATTGCACAAGGCAGACATGGCCCAAATTCGAAGTTTTTTTCTGAAGGGAAGCTTCTCAGGCGGATCCAGGAGTTCCGATTGGTGGGGGTCATGGCCGGGAGAGGGCGCCATCGGGACCAGGGGGTGCCATATCCATTTCAGGAGGCGCCGAGCGTCGATAGGGAGGGGAAAGTACCCTCACTTGCCCCCTTCCTGGATCCACCTATGAAGCTTCTTGTCCGCAGCTGTTTCAAATCGGCTAATTCGCTCACTTTGTTGATGGTGGCCATATCGATCGTTTTATGCATCTTTTTGTTTTACATTTGTGAAGACGGGGCCTCTCCGCGCTTATTTAGTTATATTTTCCAAAGGCCGAGCCTACCCCGGGCTTTAAAGAGCAGGATTATATCTCGAACCCTGGTCCGTACTTGCAAAATTGGCTGCGTCTCTCACCTCGGCTATATACCGACGGATCTAGCAATTGTGCCATGACTGACCTGGCGTGTCTCAAAATCGTTATTATGCCACATCCTCCTATTTATAACCTTTTGCTTAAAGCATCTTGTCTGGATGTGAATCCGTAGATTTATTTTTAAAGGCCGACTGAGAATCTGATCCGACTGCCAGCTCCACTTTTTCATGTGGTTCCGGCTCGGCTTTGTCTTTACACCTAACCAAAATACAGTGCTGTTCACGCGATCGAAAAAATAGGTGGTCCGCTATTGCTATTCCACCATCGATAATTGGGCGGTCCGTGATGGGGATTCCGCGATCGCGGAGTATTTGTTTAATTTTGATTAATATTCCGCGATCGGTAATTGATAGGGAAGTTTTTGTTTCCAAGCAGTAAAGCATTCCCCAATGAATTTCGCTGTTTCGCTTTTTCTCCGAAAAGCCTAACAGCTTCAAATCTCTAGTCTCCCTCAAACATTCTCAGCACCTTTGTAATCTGGCTGACGACATGAAAACCAACCCCATAAGAGGTACTGGTCTTTTATCAGATGTGTCGGCAAAAGGTCTAGCGTCTCTAATATTATCCTCAGACCTGATTAAACGCTCACCTCCGATGATCTAGAAAAAGCAGCTCTTCTGATCACGACTTTTGGTAGAAAATTTGCTAGAAGATTCCGCTAACACTTATCCTCCAGCACCTGAGTACCCTATGGAACCATTATTTAGATTTACCGTAACCGAGGAAGCAGTCCCAATAGCTACAAAATCCCTGAGGCCAAACAAGGCAGGTGGCACCGATAACATCAGTGCGAAAATTATTTGGGAGTGTGCCGACGAGCTAGCTGAGCCCCTTACCAAAATTTGTAAACTCTCTCTGCAGAGTGGTATCTTCCCAACACGATGGAAACTGGCCAACATTGTTCCCATTTTAAAAGAAGGCGACAAAAAGGACCCGGCTGACTACCGATCCGTATCTCTTCTGCCCCTCTTCTAAAAAATCCTGGAAAGAATTGTGTACAGCCAGCTGTACCACCACGTTGCGCCGGTGCTGTGCCAGGAACAGCATGGGTTCATTCCGGGTCGGTCGTGCTCTAGCAACCTTGCCACATACCTCAGGCTCGGCGTGGTAGGCAATATCGGAGGAATATCAGACGGACGCCATATACACAGATTTTTCGGCCGCCTTTCAAAGTGTGAACCATAAACTGAACATTCACAAATTGAAAAATTCCTACCTTTAGCAGGCTTCTGCTCTTCACTGGTTCGTCTCATGTCTCTTCGATAGGCGTCAGTGGGTCATCGCTAACGAAGAAAACATCAGATTGGTCGTCAGCTACTTCAGGTGTTCCGGGAGGTTCTTTTTCGCTCCTTTGATTTTTTTCTGTTCATAAACGACCTTCCGTGTCATCCTGTTTGATGTACGCCGACGATGTCAAAATTTGCCGTAAAATCACGGCCCCAGATGACCCCCAGACGCGCACCTGTTCAGATACAGTACCACATCGATGACGTTGTTCTTGAATCCGTGAACCAAATTCGTTACCTAGACACCCGTTTAGACACCAAACTCACTTTCTCGGCTAACATCTCTAGCATCGTTGGTAGGGAAAACCGTGCACTACACTGTAAAAATTGTGTACACCTTTGGTACAACAACGCACCTTTAAAGCTTGGAGGGAGACCGGACCTATTAAACGGACATACGTTCGCCTAAAAGATGTAACATGCACTGGTATCCAGTGTACCGACGCTCCTTACCCGTGCCTTGTAACACCTTTCGTGCGTTACCGTTGGTCAAAAGAGTGTAACCTAGCACTTCCTCAGTGCTAGCTTGCTCTGCTTATCAGTGTATCGTAAAACCTTTCTTACTTTACAGCTTACACTGTAAAAAAGTTTACACTTTTTGGATTTTCATACCTGCCTTAAGCGATTCCAATTATACCCAAACGCATTTATTGACACGATCTATTCGGGTTAATTTATTTTTATCTGGTCAGCTGAACTAATCCACATTTCGCAGCATTTTTTGCTTGAAAATCGATTCAATGAAAACCAATTTCAAAAGCAACCGCTAAAATCCGAATTGTGTTTCTTTACACTCCTGGGTCATCTTACACAAACTCAGGTCTTTGTTCTCCATCCAAGGATCATAAAACACAACACATGTAATGGTTAATCAAAACCATGTAGTACTACACTTTTCATGACATTGTTTCGGAAAACGGCATCCCTTAACACCATTTATTTATTAAATGAGTTTTGATACACTATTGCTAGAACCAACATTTTCAAATTCGAATAACGCATAACAACATCAGCTCCAATACCGTGTAAGTTTATGCAAAACAAATTTAATGGATTCATAAAGGACGGAAAATAGCATCCAATTACACGCAATTGATTTCCGGGCTCGATTTTGCCTTACATTTGGACCAAGCCACTCATTTTTCAGATGAGCCCGATTCAGTTGACACGCTTACCACTATACTTAGCATGGAAATCCTTGAGAAATAAGCGAAGTGCCTGGTTTTTTCATGTAAAGGAACATGTTTGCATCAAGCCTTCATTTTCAACCGCCATTGCGCGCGAAACTGTGAACATGTGCCAGGAATTTTTGGTCTCTTCAAATGGTAAGTTCCTTCAGTTTCTTTGTACCTTTTAACCGTGATTTATTGCGTTGAAATGCGTTAGTGGGACTTACCATACATGACAGATGTGGAAGGTTATACGATCTTTTTGGGAACCAGCCCTTTCAAGTGGATACTGTTCCCCACCTGTTAGCTACTGAGTCCAACGACGCGCTAAAGTATCTCTGTGTAGCACAAGCGTGTCCATGTTATCTCATTGGAAAATGGCACACAATTGCCGTCATTTCAAATTGGGAGGCAAAGCTCTTCCAGTGTAAAAATAACCCGCCATGTATAATGCTGGACCATACATAGTTCAGGTTCCGTAAACAGACAAATATGCTGCCTAATGCACATGCCGAAAATATATAAACCAATTTGTTCAAAGGTAGTCCAAACACTAATCGCTACATTTCTACGGACACGGGGGGCGTCTAGGAGATTTTTGCGCCCGAAAGCCCAAATACCTAATAAAAAACTGTTGCCATTTTTCGCTACGGAAAATCAAATGAGGTATGACACGAGCTTAGCAGGTCAAAATGTAAACAAAAACTGACGTAAGTTCAGGTCAAGGTCACTATCAGCCCTAACATAGAAAACAAGAAGAACATAGCAAAGAACACAGAAAAACATAGGAAAAAGAAAACATGGTTATATAAAAATGTACATTTGTTAATGTGATTTCGTATCACCTATCAAATGTTGCAGGTCACAATTCCTTTATCTCAAGCCTAGGAATGGACCACGAAAACATGATTTTGAAATTTGAAATTAATCTGAGACGTATCTACTGAGAAAACCGCATTTCAAAAACGTCCCGTAGACATTCAGTGGTGAAGTCATTGGCCGCACATGACCTTAGGTCATTGATATCAGTGTAGTTAACAAGCGCATTGACGACGGGCGGGTACCCCCCCCCTCGGTTTTTCGGAGACGGCATAAAAACGGCGGCGCGTAGAGCCGCCGTAGTTATTATACCTTCTCTCTCATCGTTTTTACCACTTTTGTCAAAATTTTAAGGTCAGGTCATCTCAGGTCAAGTCACCAGTGCAGCTCAAGTGACCTGACCTAAAAAAAATTAAGATAGCATAAGTCGGAACAGGGTGAACTTATCAGATTAAAACTCATATCACATAATGGGCCTACCGAGTTCTCTAAAATATGTTCTGGTATTTTTTAAATCGATGACCTAAGGTCAGGTACAAGCCATGACCTATCCAATGGAAATACATGGGAAAATGGTTTTAACTGAATAACTTAGCAACGGATGGTGATAGAGCGTTTATTTTAGCCGCATTAGATTCGCCTTGTTTCTGCAGTTCCAATATATGCATTTTATCTAATTTGACCTCAGCCAGGTCAAATACTTGATTTGACCTAGAAAGGTCATATTATATATCATTCGATTCGTCTTGCTGCAAGGATTCATATCGTTCGTTATTTTGCTCTGTCTTTACTTGTTTAGATGTAATAACCAAAAACCTTAATTTACGTGTTATCCCTATGACGGCATGTTTTGACCTCTAGTGGCCTTAAACGTGACCTGACAAAAAATGGTTCAAATATCTTCAATGGAGAAGTGGATGGGATACCCAACGCCGTTTACCGTTTTTCGCTACCTAGCGTGGTTCTCGAGATCTTAGGGGGAGGCGGGTACCCGCCACCCCCCGTCAAAGCGAAGGTGGCTCAGATCCCGTCAATGCGCGTGTTAACACATAGTGTGGTCCTTGGCTGCCTTATGTGCTACAAATTTCAGATCAATAGATTAAACATGCTTTTACTGCGGCCACTTTGAATATTTTTGGACTTTGGCCAGGCCTGGCGACGTGACCGCGCATGAGCTTGACTTGAAATGTGCAGGAAAAATATGCATTGGGTCAGAAAAAAGCTTACAAAAAGAACGTTGGCGCTGCGCACTGCCGTTTTCAGCCACCTTGGATAAACCTTAGGGGGTTGTGGGAGCTGCGAAATGGCCTTCCAACAGAGCGAAGGATAAATAAGTTTCACCCGATTTGAAGACAAAAACTTCCGAGAGGGAAAATCTGGCAACACCGTATGACCTGGCAGTAGTTCAAGAGTCATCACACCACAAAAATTGTTATTCGCCTCCGTTAATGTATTGTAACAAGATATAAGTACTGCCATTTTCACATTGTCGACTGACACCGGTGGAAGCGTTATGAAGATCCTGACTCATATCAACCATTGCTATTTTGCATCCTCTTGGTTGATGTAAAGCTTTTTGCTTTATTAAACCGAAATGTTTTAGTGTCATGGTTCATTATCTGACTTGTAAAAACCTTTCCTTACAGATACAGATGAGGAAAAACTCGCATTTCTCTTGAGTGCATCCAGCTGGACAGCGCCAAAGAGTTTGAAGATGACTTGTCAGCCACCACCCCGAAAAATCCATTCGCAAAGCGTGGCACCCAGCACATTGAGGGCGTTAACGTTGTGAACTTGGAGGGGCTGCCGAAAAGTGAGTAGCTGCTGGTGCAGGCAGCAGGCTTATCCCTACTAAATCAGGAATATCCGGACCCGCATCATGGGGAGGCCCAGCTGCGCTGATAAGCAGGAAAATATTCAGAAAAGAAGAGTCGCCGTTACCAATCCGCACCCACCAGTGACTAGTACGCGTCAAAGATACCACTGGCCTCGAGTGAGTGTGTGCTTGTGGCGTGGAGTGGTTTTGTTTATGGAGTGCTTTTATGATTCAGAGTGTCTTATAAATCCATGAAAAGTAGACAAATTTTTCAATGTGAAATAACAATTTAATTAACATGTCCAATGGATTTTGGGAACTAGGCTGTGGGACATTTGATAATCAGTGACTTTTCAATCCTCAATCACTCCTCTGTGGATTGCTCGGCTTCTTTCAGTCTGTGCTCGAGAGCATGGGTGGAAATCCCGGGGGGAGTTGGGGGTCAGGACCCCCTGGATTTTGAATCTCCCATAGGCTTTGTATAGGGCTTGTATTGCTGTGCCAGTCTTAACCCACCCAGGACCCCTCCCCTTCGATCGAGGAAGATCTCCAGCCATACTCGAGAGGGACTGTGCACGTCTAAACAGGCTAAATGCGCAGGCCTGTGCACGTCTAAACAGGCATGCGCCTTGCGCAGGATGCTCTTGTAGGCTCTCCTGACCTCCTGCTCCTCGATGGGCTCCTTGATGTCCTCCACAGTCATATGCAGCTCCTCCAGGGTGGTGGGGGAGGGGCTCCTCATCAACTTCGCCAGACACACGGACCAGAACCAGTAGTCCAGGCGCGCATAGGCGGTGGAACTAGCGGTCACCAGGTCACCGTGCCCCCCTTCCTTTGACGTTGACTGAAAATAAATTGGTTTAAAAGTTACTGGTGCTTCCCCCTTAACACCGCAACGGGGTACCGCCCCCTCGGTTTTGGAAAAAAAAAGGCGCGTACCCGCCTACTTTAACTTTTCCCTCATCATTTTTACAACTTTTGAAAATTTTAAGGTTAGGTCATCTCAGGTCAGGTCACCAGTACAGGTCAATACCCGACCTCAAAAAAGTTTAAGATAGCATAATCGGACAGGGTGAACTTATCCGGTTGAAACTCATATCACATAATGGCCCCACCGAGTTCTCTAACATAGGTTCCGGTATTTTTGATATCTGACCTAAGGTCAGGAACAGGCATGACCTCTCCATTGAAATACATGGGAAAAATGGTTTTTACGGAATAACTCAGTAACGGATGGTGATAGAGCATTTATTTTAGCTGCATTAGACTCGCCTGGGCTTTGCGGTTCTAATGATATGCATTTTATATAATTTGACCTTGACCTGACCTCAGGTCAGGTCAAATCTTGATTTGACCTACAAGGTCAAATTATATATCATTCGATTCGGCTTGCTAAGAGGATTCATATAGTTCAAGTCGTTTTGCTCTATCTTTACTTGTTCAGATGTAATGCCCGAAAAACTGAATTTTACATGTTATCCCTATGACGGGCATGTTTTGACCTCTCGTGACCTTAAATGTGACCTGACAAAAAATGGTTCAAATGTTTTCGATGGAAAGTGGATGGGCAGCCCAACGCCGTTTACCGTTTTTCGCTACCTACCGTGGTTCTCGAGATCTTAGGGGCGGGTACCCCCCCCGTCAATGCGAAGGTGGCTCAGACCCCGTCAATGCGCGTGTTAAATCCGAACCCTCCGCCGCCACTGCAGAGGCGACATATCGGGACTACAGGAGGCTCACACAACATCCCTGGGCCTCCTGCACCACTGACATGTCGCCTCTGGACTACTGGTTCTGATCCGTGTGTCTGGCGGAACTGATGAGGAGCTCCCGCCACTCTAAAGGAGCTAAAATGACTGCGGAGGACTTCAAGTAGTTCATCGAGGAGCTGTATGAGAGGGGAGTCTGCAAGAACATCCTGCGCAGGGCGCAGGCCTGTATAGATACGGAGAGTGGGCTTTCTAACACAGCTTCAAAGAAGTCAAGCATCCCACATACGAGGAGGGGAGTGATTGAGGACTGAAGTCACTCTGATTGTCAAATTTACCTTTGACTAGTGTCAGAAAATTCATGAGAGAAGTTTGATACCTTATGATTTCACATTGAAAACTTCTATTGCGTCTAATCATGTATAGATGGAGCACCCTGTAGCTTAAGTTATTTACCTCAGACACATGGGCACCTTTTTTTGTATCCACTACGAAAACGGACTTAACTCATGCACCCGGGGTTTGGTCTTCTGGAGTCCCGGTTACACGAGTAGATAAGTCCTTACCGCGGTCCATGCGTAAATAGAGCGTTCTGAAGGTGCCCACTGCCAAAGTATACGGGGTAAATGAGGGACAACTGCTACCCATTGTAACTCGGTGCGCATCAGCGACTGGCCCATAGACCAGAGGCAAGTAGTCGGGAGCAAGGGCTAGTTTTGTGTTGGTTCAAAATCATCGGCCTGCCCTACTCCTGTTTATTTGGGTGCACGTTAGCTGCGTTATGGAAAATACAGTCTGTCGTGTTAAAGTGTCATGTCTTTCCTTGCATTCCAGAACTAAAGTACGCTGAGTGACTTTCACGTTTGCTAGTAGGCGTTTAGAGCATCATGCCTAAGCATACATTCTCATGGGATATGCAAGTCATGTATCCTCGCCCCCAATCCTTATAGGGTTGGAGTGGAGAGGGGGGCTGCAGGGTACCAGTGTAAACTTACACGTAAAAGAAAGAGGCGCTCCAAATGTTAGTGTAACATTACGCGACTGCGATCAGGTAACATGTTTTTCCAGTGCAGACGTACTCGTCACAAAGTTACTCTGAATTAGAAATATATGTGGACGTACATCTTTGAGATTTATGCACATCGTGCAAAAGTGTAAAATAATTCCTACGTGTGTCGGTTACTCGATTCTCACACGGAAATGACACCGTTGGGGAGTGCAGCGGATACAATTACACTGTTTTACTGAGTACTAGTACACGGTTTTGGCGATTCCCCACACGTTATCGTCCTGCAAATCAGTGTAAGATGAGACGATTTAAAAATGTAAAATTACACCGCGCACGCTTTGCGAGAGTGAAATGACACCAATTTCTGTGTCATGCACGATGTAAGATAACTCAGTGCTTCATTCAACCGAGTAGAATTACAACTAACACATTTTAAGAAGAAAAAATGAGGCGTGTATAGTTACACAAAATAGTTAACATTACTCAATAAACGAATAAATCGTATTATATTACATGTTAAATTCGCGTTCTTAAATCCAACTGCTGTTTTAGAGGGGTGGTTTAGCACATGAATAAAGGATGTCAACCTCCGTTTGAAAAGGTGTAAAAGTTGCTGTGTGTAAAGAAATCCAAAAAGTGTAAACTTTTTTACAGTGGACCTATGAAGTGTAACGCTGCACTGCTCCAGCACTGCCCTGTGCTTCTTAAAGTGTATCATCATACCTTTCGTGCGTTTATGCTCGCTCAAGAGTGTGACGTAACACTTCCAGTGCTGACCTGCACTGTTTCCAGCAACGACCATGATTTTCGCTCCGCAGAACTAAAATTCGTTACATGTAACGAGCCTCTGAATTCGGAGATGGAATAACATTCCCCGGTAGAAACCAAGAGTTGTACAATCACGCGCGATTCCAAAACCATATGCTTTGTTTCAGGCCTTTACATGATCTTTCCGAAACTATCTTGCATGGAACGACTCGGAGCACTGCAAATAACGGCAGCATTGTATTAGCGATATTGCGACAAAACTTGAAGCAAATACTCTAACCACACTGACCACATAACCCAAACACGTATCCGGCCCGTTTCTGTCCTGCTATTCGGCCTCTGCACCGCACTGCAGGCCTCGTGGAATGTCTTCCACTGGGCCTATAGCCTCATCATCAGCTTCACCACGCGGACCTGAATAGCCAACGGTAAACCCTGGTTAATCTTCCGGAAAAAGACGTGCTGATGCAAGAATAGCGCCACTTTTCCCGCCCCAACGTGGTTTCGGGGCGGAACTTTCTGATTAAGTACCGGGAATTTGGCTCTCTTGCATTTGTGCTGCCACCTGAAACAAAGAAGAACTAAAATAAACAATTAGTACTATTAAAGTTATCATATTAAGACCCTTTTTAAAATAAATGAGCAAGTGGGGTAAAATATATATGCCGAATGATGAAGGACTCGAACCACAAACTTAATACAGATTGCGGAGTAAAAAATTGCAGAATTTATATTTAAACTCAAACAAATATTCCACGATCGCGGAACGTCATTTTTCAATCGCGGAATAGCGATAGCAAACTATTTATTTTTGGATCGCGTGCCCAGCACTGAAAGGAGCAAAGGTTTTTTCTAAATCATTTATCTCCATACAATGCCATGAGGATAGGGGCTAAGTATCTAAACTGGGGGGGGCAAAAAGCTAATAACATTATGTTTGAACATAACATCTCAGCATGCCATCAATGTGTGCGTGTGTCTGTGTCGTATTTTTTGTTCGTTTAACCAATCTGCAGCAATTTCAGGCAACTTGACCAGATGGTTGGGGCAGCTTAAATTCTAGATTGCAAACTATTACAGGTTTTGACGAGATCTGGTGAGGGCAGCCCTTTGGTAAATTTCCTGGTTTGAGGTAGCTTGTTCAGAATTTCAGGTAGAGGGTGGGAGATTGGGAGAAACGCATAAACTTTGGGCATAGTATGATATGCCAAGAAGTGTGAGGGCAGCTGGGGGATAAAAGTGAGCTTCATTAACCGTGATGTATTATATATTCATGCCCGGGCCGAGGAAAATTCATTTTAAGATGACCGAGATGTTTCGCCAGGAAGCACCGAGGGCCGTTAGGCCCGAGGTGGTTTCGGCGAGAAAATCGAGATCATCTTAAAATTAATCTCGGCCAAGGGCATGAATTATTTTCCTAAACATGTCTGCGAGAACAAAGCCATGTTTCTGCTTGGACATTTTTGATGAAGAGAAAGAAAAAGAGATGATGGAGGACAACATAATAGAAAGAATACGCAATGAATGTACGGAAGAAAGGGACAGAAATAGAAGTGAGTCGACGGTGAAGAAGACATCTTTTTGGATGCGAAAGCTACAGAAAGAGGCAGAAAGGGTTGGCCTGAAGGGAGACTGGCTAAAGATGGAGTCCACAAAGTTAGATGCAGCCTTAAGCAGTCTTATCCTTTCTATGAAACGTGGAGATGGTGGTGACTATGAAGTTTCGACTGTGCATTGCATGTTTTCTCTAATCGCACGCTTCCTGAAGGAGAACAACTATCAGGAGGACTTGGAAACCAGCCCGGCATTCCAGACGTCTCGAATCTCCAAGGCTACACAAGTGAGAAAACTGAAAGCCGCAGGGAAGGGTAACAGACCGAACCGAGCGATGCCCTTATCCCTTGGGGATGAAAACAATTTTTGGAACATGGGTTCGTTGGGCTCCCACAGTCCTATAGCACTGATACGGACCATATGGTACCTGCTCAGCTTGGCCTTTGGGCTGATAGGGCGCCATGAAGCTCGGCAGATGAGATGGGGTGATGTGACACTCAAGAAAGACAGTGATGGAGCAGAATACCTGGAGCTAAATGAGCGACTCACGAAAAACCGCGACGGCAGCATGGCTGCTGGCTCAAGAGCTTTTCATCTGTAAGCATTTGCTTCGTCCAACAAAGCTCGATGCCCTGTGGAATTCTTCAAGGAGTACGCCCAACGCCGACCAGCTGGAAGTAACACGCCTGTTAGTCCGTTTTTCCAGGCTATAAATCATCGTCGGCGAGACAATACAGAGACGTGGTTTTCCAATGGGCCATTGGGCAAAAACCAACTAGGACTGCTTATGAAGACCGGATGTGAAGGCGCTGGTGTTACAGGAAATGTCACCAACCACTCTGTACGAAAAACAGCTGTCAAGCGCGCACTGGATGCCGGATGCCCAGCCGAGTATACGGCTCAGCTGACTGGCCACAAGAACGTTTCGAGTCTAAAGGGGTATGCCGAAGCCTGCGTTGAAGTGCAGAAGATCATGTGCCATAGCGTCATGGAAGGCGCTAAATTTGACCTCGGTGTTTCGACAAGCCCATCGAGCACGTCGAACAGCTCCAACCACGTGGAGTTTGTCTTCAATAACTTCTCTGGTGTTACCATTAACATGTCGAAGTAAAAGACTGATAAGTGTTCCATTGTTCTAGTTGTTGTTATTTTCCTTGTTTGTGTGAAGAGAGTTTTAAATACTCAACTAAGTACACGTAATGAATGCAATACTCCATGCTCAACAAATGTTAGACCGTTCAATATATCGCATGTTTCTTTACAAGCCCGTGTCATATTCGTTGATGAATTAAGATCGTATACTGACGATAAAAGTATTATGTGATTTTACCCATACATGGGCCCTTTCCCCGTAAGTAATCTGACAAACAAATGAAATGAAATACTACTAAGGCTGAGGTATGGGTACGCATGTCTCGGGGTTCACCTCAAATCGGCAGGATTCGCTCAGGATTCACCTCAAATTCCACCAGGGCAGGAAAACAGGGCAGGAAAAGATGTTTTCCTGCCCTGGTAAAAAACTAAGCTTAAAGTATTAAGTTACCGGTCAGAAAATGTCACGCGCTGTTTAATGACTGGTTTTCCCATAGAGATAAACTATTACTAGAGATAAACTATTATTATTAGAGTTCGTCTGGGTCAGACTTCAAACGTTCTTGATCTTGTGTTCTCAAATGAAGAGGGCATGGTCAAGAATCTGCAGCATCACCCTGGCATAGGCAAAAGCGACCACCTTGTGCTCCAGTTTAGCATTGAGTGCTACACAACTCTTCAAGACACTCGAGTCTCAAGACCTAATTTCTCAAGAGCCGACTTCACACGCTTCAACAGAGAGATGTCTGACATTGACTGGAGTGTTATGGACACAATGCACGTTGAGGAAGCATATAAATTCTACATGAACCTATTTAATCAAATTTCAGACACTTGCATCCCGAGGATAAGGATAAGGAAAAACAGGAAAAATATTTACATGACCAGTGAAGCCTTGAATCTGAAGAAGAAAAAAGATGATTTATTCAGAATCTACTGCCACACCAATGATATCATTGATCATGCCAGGGTCACCATCTGCCAGAACAAGCTGAGGTCACTGACACGCCGCCTTCATAAGGACTATGAACGCAATTTAGCTGCCAACTTGAAGACTAACCCCAAAGCTTTTTGGAAGTATACGGGCTCACGACTCAAGACCAAACCAAGAATAGAAGATCTCAGGCGTCCGGACGGCTCGTTAGCTTCAGATGAATCAAGAAAAGGCCTTTCTGCTGAACACTTTCTTTTCTTCTGTATTCACTGTCGAGGATGTAACGTCCATCCCACCATTCCAGGACCTTTGTCATCGTCAGTTCCTCGACATTCCCATCACCCCTCAGACTGTCCAGTCCAAACTCATGGATCTCAAACTTTCCAGCTCACCAGGCCCTGACCTAGTCCACCCTCGAGTTCTTCATGATGCTGCTTCATCATTGTGTGTCCCCCTGTCCATTATCTTTAGGAAATCTCTCGATGAGGCCAAACTCCCTAAGGATTGGAAACTGGGGACTGTTGTCCCGATACACAAGAAGGGGAGCAAACAAGATCCTTCCAACTATCGCCCAGTTAGCCTTACTTCTGTTGCCTGCAAAGTATTAGAGTCCATTGTGAAAGACAGCATCCTAGAGCATCTCAACACACACCAGCTGCTGTCCAGTGCACAGCACGGCTTCCGCCCAAAGCGCTCTTGCGATTCCCAACTCCTGGAAACGTTGGAGGATTGGACTTGCTATCTAGAATCAAACCTCTGTGTGGATACTGTTTACCTAGATTTCCAAGAGGCATTTGATAGTGTTCCCCATCAGCGTCTCCTGAGGAAATTACAGGCTTATGGGGTAGGTGGCAAGGTGCTAAGATGGATAGAGGCCTTCCTCTCACAGCGAGCTCAGCGTGTTTGTGTCGATGGATCAGTCTCTTCCTGGGCGGCCGTGACTAGCGGAGTGCCTCAGGGCTCCGTCCTGGGGCCCTTGTTATTCCTTGTATTTATCAACGACTTAGCTGACAATGTGAAATCGCACGTGAAAATCTTTGCTGACGATACCAAGCTCTACAGTTCTGCAAATGATCCCACATGCACAAACACACTCCAGGCAGATATTGACCGAGTACTGAGATGGTCGCTTGTTTGGCAGCTACCATTTAACGTAAGCAAGTGTGTAGTGCTCCATATTGGCTCCCGTAATGACAATCACACATACTCTATGAATGGCACACTCCTCATGCAATCTGATGTGGGAAGGGATCTCGGGGTGCTTATCGACAGAGACCTAAAGTTTAGAGAACAGGCCGCAGCAGCAGTTACTAGGGCAACTAGGGTCTTGGCAGTCATCCGGCGCTCATTTGCTCACATTGATGATGTCACCCTGCCACTTCTTTTCAAGACTCTTGTTCGACCTTTGCTGGAGTATGGGAACGCATCTTGGGGACTTTTTAACCGCGAGGATGAGCAGTCAGTAGAACAGGTTCAACGTCGTGCTACCCGCATGGTTACTTCCCTCCGAGGTCTCCCATACAGTACTAGGTTAAGGAAACTCGAGCTACCGTCGCTATACTATAGACGTCGTCGGGGTGACATGGTACGCGTGTATCAGCTTCTTCATGGAGCCATAGATCAGGATCCTGAGCAATTCTTTCACCTGGATACTTCCACTCGTACCCGTGGTCATCGATGGAAACTACTTAAGCCTCAGGCAGTTACCAGATCTCGACGGAACTCATTTGGCGTTCGAGTTATTAACAACTGGAATTCCCTGCCCTCGTGTGTAGTGGAGGCACCCTCACTAAACCTCTTCAAGGCAAGGCTTGACAGTCATTGGATGCATACCAAGTATGACACCCTTGAATAACGGACCTAGACACCCTTGTCCTGGGCTCCACAGAGCCCTGGACACAGACATTGCTCAGGTTCATGGCCTGGGAAGAGTAACTGTGGACTTCCCTTAGCTGAGCTCGCCAGTGAACGGAGCCAGCAGGCCGATAAGGCCTTCACATTCCGAAATCCCTAGGTAGGTAAGGTAAGGTACTACTAGAGAGGAACTGCCTATTCAAATGTTGTGACCAATTGAAGCTGAAACCTGGCTTTTTCAAGTCAGAAAATGAGCCGTGATCGCTCGTGAACTTAATCTTTTGGATAATTCTTGCATGAAAATGAATGTTTGATTCATTTTTATCTGTGTAAAAACTTGCTTTCAAGTAACGCATACCTTGGATTCTCTGGAAAAAGTTCCTTGTCGTAGAATTATTGTTTTCTATGACAAATTAATTAGCTTATTTAATATTATAGTAGCCTGGTCCGGATTTAGGTTTTTTTCTTCAGATTGTAACTGATCGTTGCTAATAGTAATAGTAGTAATAGTTGATCTCTATGGGTTTTCCTTATTGAGCGTTCTGTTTAACCCGCGCCCCACCGCACATAGGCCTAAATGCCTCCGTCCGTGGCCAATATTACGAAAATGCAACTTTTCTAAACCATTTCCTGAGCACATATACTGATAGAGAATTCTTCACTGCACTGAAACAGGCATGGAAAACACAAACCGTGCTACGGAAGTCTTTGTAGAGTTGCCTGAAGTAAGCACTCGGGTGCGCCACCCGGACCAGAGATCTGCAGCGAAAACTACGTACATTTCATTATGCTTAAAATCGACCATGAAAGCAAGAACAGGTCAAAGTATGGCAATACCACTGTTGTGTGAGCCCTTGCGATGGGTTTAGGTATAAAATAATGCAAAAATAGTTTTGACAACTATTTTATAGACCATTCTCTCAGTATACTGCATATCTCAAAAACTGTTCGATTTACAAATACAAAGAGAGGATTTAAAACTTGGCCAGCATCGGCCCACATAAGACTACCATCAAACGATTCCCAGGATGTCCTCTACAAGGGCAAGTCAAAATATCTTGCGTCCACTTGCAGCCCGTGCTCCAGATGACATAAATAACTCAGGTTGTGGCTCCAACCAGGCCGCTGCGGTGCTAACGCAACGCCGTGGGCTACCGAATAGAGGCATGGACCGGCCAAGAATGAGCAATATGAGTTGACTATCAGAGAACAATGCTATAATAGATGCCTAGAAGTGCAGAAGTTAGTTTATACAATTTCAAAGCACTATAACCGTCTAAATGTGTGTATTGGCTGCTGTGTTGACTGTTATCCAAATACCCGGAGGGACTGCCGACAACGAACCATTTATTCATGAGAAATGTTCCTGCTAGGTATGTCAATCTCGGGATTGGGATCCCTATTTTCAAAAGCCTTAATCACGGGATTAAGCCTCTCGTGATCCCGGGATTCAGACATTTATTATAACACCTTCAAGCAATGCCGGGACAGCAAAAACGATACCTAGGAATCCTGTTTTGCTGCATATCACACGTTAAACCACATATGGTGAATACCAGTCATACCTTTTCATCCAAATGAACGGTCTCCGTAACCATCGGAGTTCCGAGGTGTCCTAGGGATGCAATCGGGAATCGAATTTCCTCGCCGTTCCCACTGTCGTAAGCTAACGCAAGATGACGCTCGGGCTGCTCAGGTGACCTACGTCCCATAGTTGGCGATACCGCGATATCATATGTAGCGGAGGGTGGGCGGGGGGGGAGAAACGTACTGACCTTCACGGACTGATATTTTGATATGCCTTGTTGAGGAAACACATGGTAGGGATATATTCTACCCCTTTCTTCTACTTTGCGTGTTAACACGCGCACTGGAGGGCCTCGGATACTCTCCCAACTATTTTTCCGGGATGACCGGAGAACCGCTCGTAGCCAAAACACGGGAATGGGTCGCATTTGAGAAAATTTAACAGCGCGTCGAATAGTGAAATAATTTTGAAAATTTGTCGAAAATTGTTTGATTTATAGGCTTCAAAGTCCGACCACATTTTGAAATCGCCGCGACCGCGCAGTCGAACCGGTTTGCTTGCATTGGAGACCAAGTGGTGACGTCACAGTGTCATGTAGACGGGATTATTGGTCAAGGTCACCTCACGTGAAGGTCGAGGTCAAAGTTCAAAGTCATACCAGCAATTACAAGGTTATTGACTCCGGTGCTTTACGTGTCCCAGTCTGACGTATATTATGCTATGACGTCGTAGTAAAGGTAACCCAGGTGTAAGTTCAAGGTCAAAGGTCAAGGTTAAAGATCATGGGTAAAGGTCAATCCTCCTTTCCAGCACAAGGTTTGCTATAGTGCTACTTTAAGTGTGCATAATAGGGAATATACCATATTGTGGCGTCATAGGTCGATGACCTTGAATGACCTAGACCTCAAAAATGAAGGAAAGATTCTTTGCGACACAACCTCTATGACCGTGGTCCGGCCTTAGCTTACTCTCGGCTTTTCCACGCATTATCAGGGCATTTCCCAACAGGTCCCAAGCATGGCCAAAATTTGAACTTTATGACCTCGTTTGACCTTGACAATATAGACCTAGGTCAATGAAAATTAGTTATGATGTAGATCACCATAGCCAACCCCCAATCGGCATTTCTTAAGCCTCTAAGTTTCCGATATCTCAGGGGCTTACCAGCCCCCATCCTGTGCGCGTTAATGTCGGACCCGTCTCCAGTGTGGTTGTTAATAATCACTCGAATACCGGTTATAAAAGAACATTCACATGCAGAAAAAGTGTTACAATTATACCAAAAAGCTGGCTTAGAAAGAAAAACCCAGCTCAAATACACATTTATGATGCCTCCCGTTTTGTTGTTCGTGGTGACGCTTATGAATTATGGCAGACCAAGATTGCTGTATCGTTGTTCATGGATTAAATGTTTATTGTTTGCAGTGTTTCAAACTACAATTCGGTCACAACTCATGGCGCCACGACAACATCTGCAAAATATTTTACGGACACCTCGGGCTGGATTAAGTTGTTCCAAATGCCCCTCTTTTCACTGTCCTGATTACACCCATGTAAAATAAAACCTATATGTCGAATGCAAGTTTTATGCGCTGTTCAATTGTCTGTCAAATGAGCTCCTTTGTTAAAAAATCGGGGGAATTTGCGGTATTGCGAAGGAGTTTTCCAGGAAAAGTAATATTGGCCACGGACGGAGGCATTTAGGGCCTATGTGCACCGGGGGTCCGGCGCCACCTTCGCCCCACCGGGGAGGGGCCATCGATGGCCCCCCTCTAACTCCGAAAATATGGGCGTTAGCGCAAATCTGCAAAGTGCAATAGAAAGCTGGCGTGAATTCAGTAAGAAATTACTTCGCATGTTTTAGTGCTCAGGTCAATGGTTTGACCTCCAGAGGTCAAATTAGGTCAAGATCGGCTATTTTCACTCAAATATGCAATGATTAAGCAAACTGGGCATAACTCTTACGTCATTAGAGCTATTGAGGCCTGGTAAAGTAAATTTGATAGCAAATTGCCAGTACTTTTTCCGCTATGTGGAACGTAAAGACCTCCCGCCAGTGGTTTGACCGCCAGAGGTCACCTCGTGACCTAATATGACCTGAGGTCACGAAAGGTCAAAAAGTGACCTTGTTGTATATCAAATGAAAGCCAGTGACAAGACAAACACGATGGTGTTTGTTTCACCGCTCTAGCTCAATTAGGTCAAAAGTTATTGTCAAAATACTGTTTTTGACCTCCGGTGACTTTGGATGACCTTGGAAAAGTCAAAGGGCAAATATGACCCCTGGGATCCGTGAAAGGGTGTCCAAAAACGTTGTTCTGAGCAGTCTGAGCATTTGCAATCATTTTTGTGGCTTTTATATCATGAAATAGCTTTTCCCCATGCTTTTCCAATGGGAGAGGTCGCCTCGTGACCTGACCTCAGGGCACGAAATCGAAAAATCCCGGATATACACCTTGTAGACCCTGGAGGGGTCATGAAGTGTAGGAAGTTTCAAATCGATCGACTTTGAAATGTAGCTCTTACAGAGCTCTAAAGGTGAAGTGAGGTGACCTTGGTTGACCTCGTCTGGTGACCTGACCTTGGGTGACCCGGGGTAAAAAATTTCAGGGATGATGGGAAAATGATGCAGTGAGAGGTAGAGCCCTCAACCGCGGTGCTGCGTCTCGTCGTTTTTCTGCTATCCCGGAAAAACCTTAGGGGGCCATCGATGGCCCCCCGGTGGGGCGAGGGTTAACATGTATAGGAAATGACAATGATGATCTTCCAAAAGTATGTACACATGCAGCTGCTGCACACTGCCTGACTGCGGGGCAGCCAGAATTATCTCTTGGGGCAAGCCGCTATAAACAAGGGGTGCATGAAAAGCCAGGTGGTGGCAAAGTTAAAGATTGGGTATTGTACTTTTCCGCTCAAAAATATTTACTGAACATGATAATTATTTTGCACAGCAGGAAACAAAAGTCCCCTCTCTACTAATGAAACATACCCCCTTGAGTCCAAATATTGTCCCTTTCCTCCTTCGGTCCCCAGTTAAAGTTTGAGAAGAAATGCACTGCATAGAAGCATTCAATCTGTGATGCCACCAGCCTCGGTCTTCCCAATGTGTTTTTTATGATGATGAGGTGAGAGTGACTGAAGATGAGAGCATGATATTTTGTATGTCAGGCGTGGAAACACCACAGAGCCACCTGACCTTGGGTGCTGAACCACAGACATGTTTAATCTACGTACCAATAACGTGAATTGAGCCTTTTTTAGATGATGAGGTGAGAGGTACCTGATATGAAAGCATGATTACCCATGTATGAGCCCCATTCAATAACGCCCTCAGGCCAGTAGGCGAGGAAAAACCTCTTGCGCACCGACCTTCAAAGGCAAAGAAAGGAAGCTCATGATTTATGTAATATTTTCCTCATCTTCATTGTCCGGCCAGATGTCATGTCAACAAAAGAAAGAATGAAAGAAGAAAAAAATCACGTCATACTCACTTATGATGATCTTCAGGAGAAATGGAGTCCTTTCAGATGATAATGAGATGAGAGTGACTTTAGATGTGAGAATGTTTTTTTTTAGAACACCACAGTGCGGACTAGCACCGGGTGCTGATTTTTATTTGTTTTTTTATGATAAGGCGAAGGTGACTGAAGATGAGAGAATGATATTTGTCTGTCAAGCGTGGAAACACCGCAGAGCAACTTGACCCCGGGTGCCGAACCACAGACAGGTTTAATATACGTTATCGATAACGTGTTTTAACCTGGTTTAGATGAAACAGCCTAGCTCTTATAATTTATTTTATTCGTTGTAACAAAATTATTAACACTACAAATCTAGAGAAGCGATTCGCCACGGAATGAAACACGCCTACCTAGTTCGGCCACCATAGGGCTAAGAGAGACGAAAAATCTGGTCTATTGGTTAACATACAAATCCAACACTTTCTTTTTTATGATATTTTTTATTACTGATTTGCTTGCTGGCACATCTGCAACTACTTGAAATTGATTGATGAAAATGGAATTCCACAATTTAGGGCCAAGGCAGGGAGTAGTGAACAAACGATGATTTCTATTAGAAAATGGTTGTTCAAGAATCACATTTTGCCGAATGTCATGATGATTGATTTCTCTTATTTTGAACATACCGCAGAGTGAATGAGGAAGCGAGCCGGTAAGAAATTTGTGTACCAGAAGAAGCATTTGGGATTTTGCTATATCACTAATTTTCAAAACTTTAAATTAAAAAAGGTTCAGAACTATGTGCTAGATTAACATTTGCAATAAGTCTGACCGCTCTTTTCTTTGACACAATTAAACGGTTCAAATGTGATGAGCAATTTACCTCCCAAGCTAGACAGCAATAGTTTAAATGAGAATGGACCAAGGAGTTGTAAAGAAGCAGAGCTACTTTTTCGTTAATGAAGTATCTAATCCTATGAATAATCCCAATGCATCGACTAATTTTGGTACAAACATAGTTGATATGGGCATTACATTTTAGTTGTTGATCAAAAATAACTCCTAAATATTTAACTTCGTTTTTCTCTTGTATTTCCCGATTTCCCAATGATATTTTTAGCCGTAGCTCACTTGGAAATGGAGAGTAATGTTGGCTGAAAATTTTATGAGTATTAGGGGAAAGATAATTAGCGGAAAACCAATCAGATACGTTCCGAAGAGCAAGATTAACAACTTGTTGCAGGATTTTTGGGTCTTTGTTTTTAAACAATAGGGTAGTATCGTCGGCATAAAGAAGACAGGACATATTTCCATTTTTCAACGACAAATCATTTATATATAACAAAAATAGAATCGGTCCCAAAATAGACCCTTGTGGTACACCAATAGTAGTATTCTTAAATTGAGATATTTCATTCTGAATTTTTCCATATTGTTTTCTATTTGTCAAATAAGAAGTAAACATATCATTCGTTTTATTTCTTATGCTATACCTTCCAATTTTCTTTAGCAGAATTTCAATGTCTACAGTATCAAAAGCTTTCTTAAGGTCAATAAAAACACTAAGAACATATTCCCCATTTTCGAACCCCGAAGTTACATAGTCTTGTAGCATAATGATGGGCATATACGTTGATCTATTTTTTTGAAACCCAAACTTTTTTGTAAATAATTGAATTGGCAACTAAGTGCTCCATTAGCCGGGTGAACAGGAGTTTTTCCAAAATTTTTGACAGGACTGGTAATATACTAATAGGTCTGTAATTCGTCAACTGTGATCTGTCACCTGTTTTGAATATAGGTTTAATTTCAGCAATTTTCAGAGAATCAGGAAAGACTGCATTTTCCAAACAAGCATTATAAAATTTATTCAGGTAATAATAATAATTGTTGGGGTTTAACGACGCACCTGCTGCCAGGGTCATACGGCGTCGCCAACTCTCACCCTGTTGGAAGGGATTTTGGGGATCAGATCGACTTATTCAGAGGCTCCGCCGGGACTTGAACCCGGGACCGGTGGCTTAGAAGACAAGGGTGCTATCCACTAAGCCACCTCATCCCCAATTTGATTCAGGTAAGGAATGATACTTTTATATGTTTTTTTCAATAATTTGGTATTAATCCCATCGACAACTGCCCCTACATCTTTCAAATTATGTACAATAGAGTCGATTTCTTCCTCATTTGTTGCATATAGCTGAAGCTCTTGTTCACAGTATGGCACCTGAATTATAGGGTCAAGAGCAGAGGGATGAATTTTTGTTTAAGCTCCAGACCTATAGTAGAAAAGAAGTTGTTGAAGGCTTCCGCAAGATTTCTACTTCCACTTGTTTTAAGCCCTTCTGTGTCATAAACTGTTTCTGGTAGGCTACTGTTTTCGCTTGATGCATTTCTTAGTTCATTTATTGTTTTCCAGGTTTTTTTTCGAATCGTTCTTTACTTTTGTCAAATTCAAATGCGTAATAATTTTGTTTCACTTTACGAATCACCTGAATCAAAACATTTCTGTACCTCTTGAATTTCTTTAGGTCATTGTCGTCCTTACTTTTGAGCTATTTGATGTAGAGTTCATTTTTTAAGTTAATGGAGGTCAGGATGCTAGGTGAAATCCATGGTTTTCTGGGATGGGTCTTACGATTACAATTATGTTTATAAGAGAATTTCACTATACCTTTCTGATAACAATATATTATTTTGTCACCTTTAATGTTCGCATCTGTCTCACCTTCGAGGCAGTGTATCTCGGTCCTCAAAAAAATCATTCATTTCATTAATTTTTCTATAGTCAAAGCAAGACATTTGAGTAGGTGTATTAATTTGCGGCACGCATTCCTTTGCAATTATAATAACAGGGAAATGATCCACAATATTACTCAACACAATCCCTGACATTTTTATGGACGGTAACCCATTCGTAAATATGTTATCTAAAAGCATATTTGAGTTTCCTGAATGTCTGGTCGTTTTTGAAATCATAGGAAGAAAACCATACGAGCACATGGTCCAGAAAAAACTTTTAACATAGGAATCATTTTCCAATGACAAAAGATCAAAATTGAAGTCACCAGTAATATATGTAATTTTATTAAGTTTAGCGAGCCATTCCAAAGCCCAAATAAATTATTCAATAAACTTGTACTTATCTGAATTAGCTGCTCTATATATTTGACAAACTACAAATGTTCTGCTTTTGAACAGTTTGGCAACTGCACATACAACATCAGCAGCCGTAAATGGAGGAGAATACAATTGCTCGGGCTTTAGATTTGTTTTTATATACAAGCCGGACCCACCTCCCCTTCTGTCTTCCCTGTGACAAAAGAAAGCAGAGAAGGACGAGATACCAAAATATTTTTCAAGTTTACTATCAATCCAAGTTTCAAAGATTGACAAAATGTTCCAAGGGACTGAAGTTTGTTGAAGAAAATCAATGATATGGTCAAATTTATTCAAAATTGATCTAGAATTCATATGCAAAATGAGTAGGGCTTTCTCTTTATGAGTTTCTACAAATTTTAAGAACGGTAGACTGATAATATGAACATGTAGTTTTTAATCTTTCGAAATCTTCATGGTAATCTAGATTTTCATCATCATCTGATGTTTCAAAAGGATTAAATTTTAAATTATGAAGAAAAATGCTTGTTTAAACATTCTGAAGAATTTAACATTCTGAAGTATTGTAGTTTGTCGTGCATATTTTCGAAGTTCTCACGTATCCCATGCCTTCCTGGATCTGCGTATGCACTGAGGCCTTTCGGGAATGCCACGAAGCAGCATGGGCGCCGGATGCTTGATCGCTCTTTGTAAGAAAAGAAGCAGGGAAAATTAATATCCAACCCGAAAATACTTTCTTTTTGTTTGTTTAGGAGAGCATATTTTTCTATCAGCGCCTTTTCAAAACGTAAATGAGCCCCCCGTCCACTTCAAAAACCCGTAATGACCACTGGCCGATCCAGGGGGAGTGAGACAAAACGGCAATCTCCCCGCAAACCACACTATTTGCCCGAATTTCTTCAAAAAAGTTGTATCACGATTTGGGTCTATTTCCCAGCCCCCTCAAACAACCAATCTAGATCCGCCACTGGTAAAGACCGCCCTGGTAAGATGATCTAAACCATTGGGAAAAGTAGGCAATTCAGATTCAATAATTTCATGCAGCGCCATGGTGTTGGTGGTGAAGTACCATAGGTTCAAGTTGCCTTACCTTATTTCCTCCTGCTGGTAAGACAGAATGTGGGCTCTCTTGCTCAGTAAGGCGCCAAGGCTTAACACGCGCATTGACGGGGGTCTGAGCCACCTTCGCATTGACGGGGGGGGCGGGTACCCGCCCCCTAAGATCTCGAGAACCACGGTAGGTAGCGAAAAACGGTAAACGGCGTTGGGCTGCCCATCCATTTCTCCATCGAAAACATTTGAACCATTTTTTGTCAGGTCACATTTAAGGTCACGAGAGGTCAAAACATGCCCGTCATAGGGATAACATGTAAAATTCAGTTTTACGGGCATTACATCTGAACAAGTAAAGATAGAGCAAAACGACTTGAACTATATGAATCCTCTTAGCAAGCCGAATCGAATGATATATAATTTGACCTTGCTAGGTCAAATCAAGGATTTGACCTGACCTGAGGTCAGGTCAGGGTCAAATTATATAAAATGCATATCATTAGAACCGCAAAAGCCCAGGCAAGTCTAATGCAGCTAAAATAAATGCTCTATCACCATCCGTTACTGAGTTATTCCGTAAAAACCATTTTTCCCATGTATTTCCAATGGAGAGGACATGCGTCGTACCTGACCTTAGGTCATCGATATCAAAAATACCGGAACATGTGTTAGAGAACTCGTTGGGGCCATTATGTGCTATGAGTTTCAATCGGATAAGTTCACCCTGCTCCGACTTATGCTATCTTAAACTTTTTTTGAGGTCGGGTCACTTGACCTGTACTGGTGACCTGACCTGAGATGACCTAACCTTAAAATTTTCACAGAAGTTGTAAAAATGATGAGGGAAAAGGTATACCAAGTACGGCGGCGCTACGCGCCGCCGTTTTTCTACTGTCTCCGAAAAACCCGAGGGGGGCGGGTACCCGCCCCCGTCAATGCGCGTGTTAAGTTTAAGCAGCTCCACTAAATAAATAAATGCTCTGGCACCCGAAATCCCTACAACAGGGTGTGAGTTTGTGTCGTTAAACCCTAATCAATAACTGATCGGAAAAACACGTAATTGCAGTAAAGCTCAGAGCCCATCCGCTTCGTGTCGCGTCCTGAACTAAAGTGGGGAGACGCGAGCGGAAGAGATGCACGTGCAGTAAAACTGACGGCGCGCTGGAGTCTAACCGTGCCTCGTTGCACCCTTTAAAGGTGCAACGTTACACGCCTCGATTTTAGGCGATCGATTGTAATAGTTCGCAATAAAACTCGAGCGTTTTAGGTTGCACTTGTAAGCGATCTCGCCTGCACTCTGGTGAATCTTCGTTAATGTTGTTCGGGTGAAGGGTGCGGCCTTACTCCCGATAGATATATGGGGCGTAGCTGTGCCTTTTAAAGCGCGGGGATAGCACCAAGCATACCACATGACTCGGAACATCCCGACAACATGGTGCTGCTATGATTTCTTGACACTTGATAGCCGTCTGTGCTTGCATCAACAGTGAACGATTTTTTTACAGTGTAGGCCCTTTGATTCAGATATCTCAGAAAAATAAAAAAAATGACTAAATTCAACCAAATATCCCTTCGGACGGCATACTACGCCAACATTAAGGTTTTGTTAGAATACAACAGCGTTATCTGGTCAGGTGCTGCCAATTCCCACACGGTGCGGGTTGATGGGGTACAGCACAAATTTCTCATGTGGCTAAATCATCATCTTACCAGACATTGCGTTTCCCTTTCTTGCGAATGCCTTCTTAACCACTTTGAAGTTATTTCACTTCTTCCCGTAGATTGCAACACGACGTGCTCTTGCTCGAAAAATTCCCATTGCACGTGCCATCCCCATCAACTCGCGCGCTGCTTGTTTTCGCTGAGCGCCGCGGTCGTGACAGCGCCGTCACTAACGGCTTCCCTCCAGCGTATATCTAGGGAGATAGATGCATTTCTGCACCGGGATACGCATATTTTGCAAAGACTCTTTTAGCGTTTTTAGGAAACATGTTCTTACATATATAATTGCACAGTTTAGCTTTAATTAACGTCACTTCTCCGTCGTTTTATCATCAGCTGCATCTTACTCATCGCTTACATTTTAATGTTTTACCGCTTTTTACATGTGTGTCACTCATCTGTGTATATAGCTTTCCTTTTACTTACATCGACTTCGCCTGTTATTGGATCATGTTCTGTTGGTGATTTACTTGAATACATACATAAAATGGACATAAATAGATACAATAAGATGAACTAGTTAATCTTCCAGTAACTGGGGGTCTGGGAGGTAAGGGGGGGACGGAGTCTGATACGGGGCGGAGGGAAAACGGTGTCGCAATGAAATAAACGTGGGACGATTTTTTTAGTGTGTTTTCTGGGTTGCTTCAGCTGTGGTTAAACCACCGCTAGCTTTGTTGATACTCTATATTTTCCCGTATTAACCCTGTTAGGCAGCCTCCCGTCGTTCGTTTATTATTTATTATGGTTTAATGAGCAACAGGTGTACCTACCCAATTGCAGCTCAATCAAATAATTCTAGATAAAACAGAATGGATGATGGGCATGGGTGGAAATCCCGGGGGGTTGGGGGAGGTCAGGACCCCCTTGGATTTCGGGTCTTCCATAGGTTTTGTAAAGGACTTTTATTGCAGTGCCAGCGTTAAACCACCCAGAATCTCTTGGATCGAGAAGAGTTCTGCAGCCATGATTGTGGGAACAGTGGAAAATTTTTCGCATCACACATTGTATTATAAAAACTAATTGGCAAACAAAGAACATGACAGGCCTCGCCAGATGTTGAAATCTAATAAACAACGGCGCACTTTTTCACTCTAGTACTTGGCAGGCTTGTATGGCGCGGGCGCAGGCTTGTAGGCGGGAAACTGGGCTTCGCCCTCGTAGGTGACTTCGGCCTTATTGCCAGAGTAGGCGTCTGCGGTGTAGTAGTTGACTGTCTGGATGCGACTGTCGGGCAGAGCCACGGAGAAAGAGCCCTTTGTGCTCTTTCCGTCGCTCTCCTCATTCTTGGCGAACTGGGTGCCCGTGTATTTGTCGTCGACGGCGTAGTCGTAGGCGAAGGGCTTGCCCGACTCGTTGTAGGCTGGCGCCGGCTTGTAGGGGGCCGGGGCAGGGTGGTAGGCGGGCGGGAGACTCCGGGGCGGGGGCGGCGGCGGCGACAGCCAACAGGGTGGCGGCAAAAATCACCTGACGACGGGATAGAAGACAACATTAATTATGCATGCAGGAACAGAAGTAGTGAATATAGACCATTATCAACTTGTGATTTAATTTCATCCTTTCAAAGAGTATGCGACTCTGTATCACTATCATAGCACTGATCAGCGATACAATCTAGCCATAAGACTCTACTAGATAAGAAAACGGAATGCGTTTACTCAGCTTACCTTCATGTTTCAGCTGTTGTGTGGTTGTTGTAGATGAGGGAGCACCCAGACACTGATGCTCGTTGTTCCACGGCGCCCGCTTTTATACAGTGAATGGTCGTCTCGGCAGACGCAATAGAACGACGACACCTCCAATATTACCTCATCAGTGCTGGGACGTCTGAGGCCCAGACGAAAAAAAAATACATGCCACCCTTGACAGATCATCAAAGTAATATGTTCTCGCAGGAGGGGGCGAAATTTGATACCACTCCTGGTTTTTCCCAAATAACGCAGAAACGAGGAAACGCAGAACAACAAAAACTACGGTTCCTTATCCCTGATCATTTTCACACATCCTACCGAATTTGTTAGATCCGGTAATGTCAGGTCACGAATATTTGAAGGTCAAGTGACCCGAACTCAAACAAAAAATCACGAGTTGGAAGGGGCACCAAGGAACGCCTGAGAACCGGTCAGTTTCAAACTTTCAGAATTTAACATTCGCCCCGGTGGAGGGTGTTTGAACACCCCCCCTTGGGTTTTTCCGGCGGCACGAAGAATCGTCGGTGCGAAGCGCCGCCGTACTTGGCACACCTTATCCTTGATCAATTTCGCAACTTTTCCAAACATATTGAGATAAAGCTTCCATTTTGTTTGCCATGCTTTACACATGCTTTTTTATTCTGTGACGCGTTACGTGTCAGCTCTTGGAGTTACCCGTGTAGACAATGCGTGATATTATACTGCCAAACAAATATCTTGTCACGCCGAGTCGATTGATATGCAACATGACTTTACCAGGTCACGATGTGACCCTTGTATCAATTATTTCATACTGCTTTATTCATCCTTCTACAACACAACATAATATTATCCAACGTGACACATCACGTGCAAGGATATATAGCTGTTCATCCTAACAGCCAACACATCCCCCTTCCAAAGGGTTTGAGCAGGGCTTCACGTCACGTTGGTCTGCACCTGTTCCTCAGAAGGTATGGAGATCTACCTGCTGCAGCGAGTGGAGTACCAGTGCTTGGGGCACCAGTGCTATCAGTGCCCACCTCTTCTTTGGGATATATGCGTAGATAGGCACTGGCGTCATCAGTTTAGAGAAACACTCGGCTCTGTTCTCCAGTGGCAGCTGATGTTCTCTCTCGGCTGACTTCAGTGCGTGATTTGTCTTCTCTTAGATGCCGTCTGTTCCTACGGTATTCAGCTCCATCCTCTGTTTTGACTAAATAGGACCGATTCCCGACTTGGTCCATGGCAACTGCTCGTCGCCACTTCTGTCCAGCTCTTGGAGCCACCAGAACTGGCATGTTCTGCCTTCGAGGGTTCAGATCCTTGGCTGACCTGTTGTAGAACTTGCATTGCCTGTTCTTCCGCTTTTGCAACAGCATCGAGGTTCCGGTCGGTGTTTCCGGCACCACAAGGCTGCTGTGAGTTGGTAGTTTTGTTCGTGTTCTTCTCCACATTAGTCGCTGTACTGGGGAGCTGTTTATTCCTTCCGTTGGGATATTACGTAATTCTAGCAGTGCTAGATAAGGATCGGACTTAGTTTCGCCTGTTTTTTTCAATAGCCTTTGGATCTGTTTCACTGCATTCTCTACCTTTCCATTCAGCTGTGGGTACCCCGGTGAACTTGTTATATGCCTGAATTCATACATAGTCTTCCGAAAATCTGCGGAACTCATGAGAATTGAATGGTGGACCATTATCGCTCATCAGCTGACTTGGAATGCCATAACGAGCCATCTGCTTTTTTAAGAGCCTTATTATTTCTGTACTTCTTTTGTCGTGGAGTCTGTCGCATTCTATGAAATCAGAGAAGTAGTCCACTGTGATCAAGTAAGAATGTCCCTTGAACAGTGACCCAAAATAGGTTTTGTGCTAGGGTGTCGAGTGGAAAATTCAGCTGGAATATATGGCGAGTGAGTGGAAAATTCCCCTCAAAATGTATGGTGGAGTAAAAATTTCCCAATTTGGGTACTCAGGCTGTAAACTCTCAGAGCCCTTGTTTGAACTGAGGGATGGATATTTTGTTTAATTGTCTCAAAGTAAATATTTTTAAATCGTCCCCAAGCAGCATTGTTTGACCATTACCATGTGAAAAATTTGGGTTAAACAGGTAAATCTTTGCCAACTGAAACCCCCTGATGCAGTCTCCAATTATTTTTTGAGGCAATGGTGAGTTGTCACGAAAAAAACTTTTGAGGGGCCTCTGAGACCAACCTTCGGGGGTAAAGAACTCTGGGAGCCACCTAGACTAACATTTGTTGGATGAAGACCAACTCTTGGGGGGCTTCCTTAGACCAACTCTTGTGTCCCTCCTCTCCTTTCCCATATGACCAGCTCTAAAAAGTCTCTGAGACGAAATATCGGGGCCCCCTTAGAACAACTCTGCAGAGGAGGCCTCCGAGACCGGCAGGTGGTGAAAAATAAAGAAGGGATTTGTCATGCAATACCTAGTGCCTAAATTTATTATCTAAGCATACACTGTATAGTTTTTCTGTCCGGGACAACGCCTCTCCTATACCTATAGTTATCGGAATTTTGGAGGCCACTCCTGATCTCAATCACTGCACCTCGCATACACCTATGCTAGGGCCCAGTAGAGCCTTGGCTTACACTTAAGTAACCCAGACGAAACTACAAACTATCTATCATGGCAATAAACTCTTCCAGACTCTTGCTAAAAGTTTCTTTTCTTTACTTGTCAATTTCCCTGCTCCTCCTCACATATATTCTCACCTTCATATGAATATGCTGCTTTGTATGAATCTAATCGAAGCTACAGCCTTATTTCTGTTTTGTTTCTTCCTTTCGTCTACATCAGCCAGGCGCGGCGGGTTGCGACCGTTGCGACAGCGTCACAACGACTACTACTTTAAATTTCTAATCGCTTGCTGCCTGCCGGTCGCCTAAGCTACATAATTTGCATTTTACAAATTGCCCTAAATTATTTTTTCTAAATCCTTATAGGCTAGAAAATTCTACAGATAAAATCACACAAAGAGTAAGACAAACAATTTTTTGTCAATAACGAATATGCAACCTGCCTTTCAAAAAGCCTAAAGATGCCGCTTTTAGTTACTAGATGTAAAGACGGCGTTTTGGTAAGTCCACGCCGTAGACCAGCCATACAAAAAAGTGCCGATGTTTGAAGGGTAGCTGGATGCATTCTTGTGGCCAGAAAAATTCATTTAATGAAAATGTAGAGTTTCAATATATTCAAATACCGGACACTTCCAGTTCAACTAAAATATCAGCGTTGTTATGCCTAGGGTGTCGTAGGGTGTCGTGAGTGGATTTGGGTGTCACACGGCGTGGACGCAGCAATGAACGGCTGATACGGATAAAAATGATTTTCTTCGCAATAAATGGTCAATTTTCTATGATACAATGTCAAAAAATATGCTGCTTAGCATACAAATTTCAAGATAATTGCTTTTAACAAAAATATGACCAAAAATGGTTTTTCACTATTCTCGGTACCAGACATACAAAAACAACTTTTCAAGGACGTAAGCCTAGAAATCATGTGCACAGATAAACTGCTTTCCAGAAATGTATCTCTTAAAGCGGTCAGTTCATTTCTTTGGCAACACAAGGCTAGGGTGTCTAATTTTCCACTCACGAATTTTGTGAGTGGTGGAATTTAGTGGCGGTGTTCACCCACTGTAACTTTCTCCGGGGTGGGCACTGAGCGTCTTGCCTGCGCCAGAATTTCGATTCTGTTGTTCCACTGAAATCGGTGGAGATAAGGATGCCAGGTATAATTGGCCGGAAAAACAGAAGTCGCCAGATTTTTTGCAGAAAAGCGAAAGACGTGCATAAAAGCCGAATTAATTTGGAGATCTTCTATTCGATTCTCCTGCTCTCTTTTTCCAGTGTACGTTAGTAGAGGAGGCAATTGAAATGGCCCTTGTAGTAAGTGTATTGTTGAATATTTTTAACTTTGTGAGTGGATTATGTCTTTGGTAACTAGAACCATACTTGAAAAGTGAGTGGAGAATTCAGGAAAAATATATAAAAGTGAGTGGAAAATTCTGCTTGACTGGGTGTCGCTCTGCACCCAGCACCTCAGGTTTTGGGACACTGCCCTTGAACTCCATGAGATCACATGAGATTTTCGGTACCACCTGTCACTGTCATGATATTTTCCCGTTTCACATGGATCAAATCCAACTCTTGCACTGCTGTCACACCCAGTAGTGGTGTGTAATCTTGGGGTACCACCAAAAACTCTCAGATGCTCTTTCATTGTTTTTGGATTCGTAACAATCATCTGGCGCTTTCCCCTTACCTTGGTTGTTGTTCCGTTACACATTACAAGCGATACATCACATGGCTGCAGCATCCTTAGTCGGGGATCTTTACATGTCCTCTTATACAGATGTAAGGGTGGCACATTTACCCCTGCGCCGGCATCCAGCTGGAATCGTTCGAAGTGATCGTTTCCTATGATCAAATGAGCGTAAAGTCTATTAATTTTAGGCTGCTTGGATACCGCACGCAAATCTATGTGCAGGACTGGATGCGTGTCGTGCTCCTCAGCCTCAGTCGACTGTTGAGGATGGTACGAAGGCTCGGACTGGTCTACGCCCATCGAGTCCAGCATCCGTATGCGAGCTTTCTGGCATTTCTTTGCGAAGTGGTTGAGACCACCACACAGCTGACACGCCTTTCCCCATGCAGGGCATAGGTGTTTTTTGAACACGTGCCTTGTGCCGCAAAACTTGCACACGCCATAATTCTGGGCCGTCTTTTGGACTGGATCCCTCCTCGTTCTGCTCAGAGCGTGTACACTAGAGGTGAGACTTTCTAGGCCCGGGGGCCCGGGGCAAAAGCCCGGCCCAGGCCCGCGGGCTTTGACCGGGCCTGAAGGCCTGATTTAAGCCAATGTCGGGCTGATAACGGGCTTCACCCAGGCTCATTCCAGGCTGCAACTAAACTGGGACTTCAAGTCAATTTTCTGTAAGTTAAATAAGCCTTTTTCAGTACAGACCTAGTTTTTTCCACTGAAACATAATCTTATTCATGCACCAGCAGCTTTTGAAAATGCATTTACAATTAATTTTGAGACTTTTAGACATACATCAGAAATGTAAAAGCATGAAGCTCTAGCTTTCTATCTGTTACTCATGCCAGGGTCAAAAGCAAGTTACTTAAACCTGAATCAATATTTAAAATCAAATATTGAATAATGCCTACAGTTGCACACATCCATGCCGTACTGTCATCTTATGAATATCCTGATTACTTAAAAATTTTCAAGTCATATATGGGTGAACAAAATATAAATTGTGATAGCATATTTGTTACTTCCATATTGTCAGTATACCATTTCAAAGGAAGTCATTTAACCAATTTGCTGCTAACATATTGATATTAACACCTAGCTCTAGCTAGAAAATTCTTTCGAGAAGCTTTCTGCTCCAGGTAAAAAGAAAATGTTATCTATGGAGCCATTCCCATGTCCTCTACGAAAAATGGTGAAGTAAATATGTCAGGTACAAACTATCTAGTGGGAGCCCATAATTGTCAAATTGGCCTGGTAACTCTAGCTGCAAGAACAAATGTTGATAAGTTTGACCCTTCCACAGCTTCATCTTGCTCTTTCATTGCCCAAAAGATGCAAAATCCACTCAGAAAGGGCTAGTATAAGCAAGAAAATAGCCACAAAGAAAACATGTTTTTGATCGAAGTACTTCAAAACATAAATTAGTCAGTTGTGGGGAGATACTGGGGAGAGCAGTCAGCCTTAGAAGGAACCTTTGAAATTACACCAAAACATGAATATACTTGACACTATGTGTTGCATTTTCCTTGTGGAGATACTTCCCTGGCCTCTATGAAATACAACTTCTATTATAAGCTTTGAACCTGAACATAACAGCACTTCCCTCCCACCACACTAAAGGTATTATCGCAGTAGGTGGATCACATCTCGCGGTTCAAAAGGATTACATCAGAAGGTCCACTGATCAAAGGGTCTAATGTTCATAGGTTCTACCCTGTGAAAGTTAGACCTTTTGAATAAGAAGTCCACAAACAAGTGCACAAAAAGTGGCCTATTCTCAGGAACAAAAGAAATGCACCACACACTTTGTGCTTATTTTTTAAATCTGTAAAATTTTAAAATATATTTTCAAAAGTCTTGAAATATTTTCGCTGAAATAAACTTACTATTCTGGTAAATTTTGGTGAAAAATGTTTTCATAAATGATTGCTCTAATGTAGACAAGCACGGCGCTTCAGATACCTACTAAGCGCAAGCCCGTAAAATACAACAAAGCAAACAGAAATAGTGTTCAAGCCCAAATGGTGATGTGGATGGGATTGAGTTGTTTTTTTTGTGTCAGATTTACTTTTTGGTGGAGATTGGTGCAATATTTGTATTCAATGTTTGGTGCGAACCTGTGGAAAACTAGTGGTTCCTTATCAAGATAGTTCTTTATGGCTGGTGGTTTGATAATTGTATATGGCTGATGGGCCTTGTTCATGTTGGCCTGTTGGCTTACCTACTTTGCAGACCGGGCTGACCCAAGCAGAACATTCTTTTAACTATCTTCCAAGCTGTTTAGTGACTAAACTAAAAGAAAATGTTCACATGTATCAATTGAGGGACAATGTGAAGGATTTTTGGTTCATTCACAGCCATTCCGCCATGATATTCTGAAAAGTTTTAGCTGAAAACTTGTCACTGCTCTCTCCTCTATTCATAAACATTATTGGAACTCAATTGTGAGGCTCGTGCCAGCATATAATGATTTATAAAAGTGCAAAGATGGAGGAAATGTCTGACATGAGTGGACTTATTTCATCCCGATTCTTATAGCTGCCATGTGCATACCTCTATCTAGAATACCCTTTGTTTTTATAAGGTGATGCTGGTCATTACCTGAAGTAAGCTTGCATCATAAGCAAGCCATGTTTCATACTGTGTTTTTCAGTATCATTTTCTGCTGAATTATTAAGATAGCTGAGGCTACGGATGCTACATGCACCTTTTTGATATGGTTTTGGGTGAAACCAAAACTTTTTACAGGATAAATTGGCTTAAAACATATATTTGAAACAGATTTAAAGTAAATAAATGTTGTATATAGTCGTTAATGGTTTTCCATGATACCGGGCCTTCCCGGGCTTGATAATCCATTTCTTCCACAAACCGGGCTTGTGACGGGCTTCTAAAATCAGCAGCCGGCCGGGCCCGGGCCTGCAAAATTGCCCGAAACTCCCACCTCTAGTGTACACCTGTGTCCTGTTCGGCCATGGCTAGCATTTGGTCCTTTGTTGTTTCGTGTGCTCGGATGACTTGAATCGCCTCCGTCAATTTAAGTTCGTTCTCTTGCAGAAGTCGTCTCCGGACACCGTCGTCTTGTACGCCCAGGACTATCCGGTCTGTTATCAGGCTCTCTTGCAGCGTTCTAAAGTGGCATGTTTTTGCCATCTGTCGCGGGCGGGCTACATATTCATCAATCTTTTCCCCTGCAGCTTGTTTACGAATATTGAACTTGAAACCGTTCGTATGTTTCGTTGGGTTTAACAACGCAGTATGACTCAAACTTTCTGATTATAGACTCGACCGTGCTTTGGTCCTCTTCGTGTGTGCAATTGCATAGACCGTCTAATATCATAGCGTCTGGCCCCATACACGTTAGTAGGGGTGCAACCTTTACGGCTTGTGGCTTTTCTTCTAATTCAGTTGCGACGGCATAGTTTCGCCATTGTCTGATCCAAAGTTTCCAGGCTGATTCTAAATTACCGTTAGGATTAGATAGTTGCAATCTTTCAGGAAGTGGTAGATTATTCATATTCAGTATTTCTACCGCAGCAAGTGATTATAGGAGATAAATCTGGTCGAATCTCATCAAGACAAATATTTAGGAATTTATACATTATAGAGTATGGGTTGGCCACTTCTGACACCATGTATCGATTATTCCATACTGCTTTATTCATCCTTCCACAACACAACATAATATTATCCAACGTGACACATCACGTGCAAGGATATATATATATATATAGCTGTTCATCCTAACAGCCGACACAACCCTGACCCAGCTTGAGATCAAGTTAATTTATTCCATTTGACCAAGCATAGTCATATTATATATCATTCGATTTGCCACGATAATAGGACTCGAGTGATGCCTAAATGCGCGCCAGGGCGCGTGTGTAACTTTGGCCTCTAAATTAGCACTTCATTGCGGCAGTTGCTCGTTCGGCTGGCGGAGTCGGGGTCTCCGTCAAAAATCATTTAATGACTTTAGTCAAGCTCCGACTCCAAAACCAAACCGGGCACAACTTGCACAAAAGTTTTAAACAAACATCTATAAAGTAGTTTACTACAAATAACCATCAACCACTTACACTAGCAGGGATTGCTCCAACGTAGAATTATATGTAGCAAATTAGTCTAGGTTGCGGTTATGTGTAATTATCATTACAATTTGATACATATTCCTGGAAGAAGGATCTGGGGACCGAAGGTACAGTTGTTGCCTTGGCTAAATGACGTACAAGAGGACAGGTAACACGGGACATGGTTTTGGCAAACTTTAAACCAGCTTTGAGGGACCTAGAGCCGGTAAGACGGTAGACTTGAGCCCGTCGCCCTGAACTGCAGTGCTGACTAGGCTCTGATGGAAACAGCTAGTAACAATAATTGTTGGGGTTTAACCACGCACCAACGGCCAAGGTCATACCCCGTCGCCAACTGTTACCCTCTTGGGATAGATTTGGGTATCAGGTTGACTCAGAGGCTCCGCCGGGATTTGAACCCGGGACCGGAGATTTTGAGGCTATCCACTGCGCCACCTATCCCCCAATGGAAACAGCTGAAATCATGTCAATATCCTTCGCAAAACGTGAAAAAAAACGTTCAAAGAAAAAGTAAGTGACCCTTAACATCCTGCAAAGTACTGTCTCAGTAAGGGATTTAAGGAGCGTAAAAGGTTTGTAGATTTGATACCGTAAGCATGGATCCACTGAGAATCTGCTGTACTGCACTGCGATCACACAGTGCTTGTGTGACAGCTAATAATAATTTTGAGGCTTATCGACGCACCAACTGCCAGGGTCATATGGCGTCGCCAACTCTTTCCCGGTTGGAAGGGTTTGTCGGGAGCCAGCTTGCACCTTCTTCAGGGAAGCCGTCCGGGGAAGGGGGGGTGGTTTGTTGCAATGAAATAAATGGGACGAAAATTGAATTTTTTTCTGGTTTGGTTCAGCTGTGGTTGAAACACCGCTAGCACGGTTGATACTGTATGTTCTTTCCCGTATTAACCCTGGTCGGCAGCCTTCCGTCCTTTGTTTATTGTTTATTATGGTTTAATGAGCAACAGGTGCGCGTTCCCAATGGCAGCTCAATCAAATAATTCTAGATAAAACAGTAGGGATGATGGGAGCAGTGGAAAACAAGTTTTCGCATTACATATTTTATTATAAAACACATTGGCAAACAAAGAACATGACAGGCCTCGCCAGATGTTGAAATCTAATAAACAACGGCGCATTTTTTCACTCTAGTACTTGGCAGGCTTGTATGGCGCGGGCGCAGGCTTGTAGGCGGGAAACTGGGCTTCGCCCTCGTAGGTGACTTCGGCCTTATTGCCAGAGTAGGCGTCTGCAGTGTAGTAGTTGACAGTCTGAATGCGACTGTCGGGCAGAGCCACGGAGAAAGAGCCCTTTGTGCTCTTTCCGTCGCTCTCCTCATTCTTGGCGAACTGGGTGCCCGTGTATTTGTCGTCGACGGCGTAGTCGTAGGCGAAGGGCTTGCCCGACTCCTTGTAGGCTGGCGCCGGCTTGTAGGGGGCCGGGGCAGGGTGGTAGGCGGGCGGAGACTCCGGGGCGGGGGCGGCGGCGGCGACAGCCAGCAGGGTGGCGGCGAAAATCGCCTGACGAACGACGATGGTAGACAACATTAGTTATGTGCACATCAAAGTCTTGTAGTTTTTTTCGAAGGCATGCAATGGAAACTCACGTCTTATGATGTAACGTGTGGCTAGAGTAAAGCTATAGACAATGTATAAATGATATTGGAATTCTCTCGTCAAGTTTGATTGGATAGTGTAGTGTTTGATATTGTCGGGTCAAATGTTAAAACTTGCTTGGCCCAAGGTAAGATCAAGGTCAGCATAGGGCAAAATGAATTTTATTTGAACCACAGTGCCAATCCAAACAGGATAACCTCAAAATAAATGTTCTATCACAGCTTTATAGAAGCTATCGAATTATACCCCATTTCCCCTTTTACTTAAATGGAGAGGTCATAACACTGACCGGGACCCAGGTCATCGACATGAAAATTCATGGTACCACAAACCGTTACTCTCGGTACCCTAACTATGTGGGGATGAATGTCAAATGAAAACAATAATTCAGTTCTTACTGTTTTATTTTATTTATTTTATTTTATTAGGGCCGCTCCCAACAGGCACACTTGCCCAATTACAGGGAGTATTGGCGTGGGTGTTTAAGGATCCTCTCCACCAGGTCAGATCGGACACGGAAGGCGGTTTCCCGCCGTGGGGATTGAACCCACGTTAATCCATGCTATCCGATCCGAAGACTGGCAACGAAGTCACTAGGCCACCTCGGTCCCTTTTTTGCACCAACACCCATTTTTTAGGCAAGATCACTTCAGCTGGACTGGTGACCAGACCTGATAGGACCTGGACCTAAATATTTTTTCTCAGAAATTGGAGAAAAATATGTGTCAGGTATGCCAAGGACGGCGGTGGGAAGGCAGTTACGGTTAGCTACCTTTCATTCGTATCAGTGCGTATTGATCATGCACACATGAAGATAGACAACTAGTCAATTAAAGTTATCATGAACACTGTAGTGGCATTTAATGCCTACAGAAGATACCATCACTATTGTCGCCTACTGAACGATACAATCCAGCTTTAAGGTTCTACTAGATAAGAAAACAGTATGCTTTTACAAAGCTTAACCATAGGCGTCGGAAAGGGGGCGGGGCAGGGGGCCTGGCCCCTCACTTTTGGCCAAAAATTTCCTGTTCTCAGTCAAAATGGGAGATCCCCTGACATTTTCATAACCAGCCATTGCGGAAGGCAACGAGGAGCCCAAATTTAAAGTTTTTTTGTCCTATCGTGGAAAGTTTTTGTCGGCATCAGGTTGAAGTTTGGCTGGCCCCCTCACTTTTTCCGGTGGCGATGCTTATGAGCTTACCTTCATGTTTCAGCTGTTGTGTGGTTGTTGTAGATGAGGGAGCACCCAGACACTGATGCTCGTTGTTCCACGGCGCCCGCTTTTATACAGAGAATGGTTGTCTCGGCGGACGCAATAGAGCGACGACACCTCCAACATTACCTCATCAGCGGTCTGAGGCCCAAACGAAAAAAGAAGCACATACCACCTGACAGATCGTCAAAGATCAGGTAGACAATTCATGATAATATTACCGAAGATATTAGACAATGAAAATAAATATGTTTTTTTTACTATCATTGTGTTTTGTGAACCTATGGTCCTGGTCATTGTATAGCTCAGCTTTTGAATTAGAGCTTACTTAGTAATGTTATCCATCATTTGATTTGCACTACCGCTGTCTGGGTGCGTTTACCGCGCGTGTCGACTGGTTTGTTTGATGTGCATCCCATAACATCTGACCAGCTTCTGGACGTTGTATCCCGGATGCGCAGTAGTGCGACCGCTGGCGCCGATGGGTTGTGCATGCGCTTCATCAAGCTGTGCATTCATTCACTTTGTTCTGTAATCACACACATTGTTAATACTAGTCTCATCACTCACACCGTTCCGGACTCATGGAAGCGTACTATCGTCCATCCAGTTCAAAAGTCATCCAACTCAACCAAACCCTCAAATTTTCGACCAATCTCTATTCTCACAACAATAGCCAAAATCACAGAACGTGTCGTTTATGAGCAGCTCTCTCACTATTTTACAAGTCATCACCTGTTCTCGCCATCCCAGCATGGTTTTAGACCTCATCATTCAACCGAAACTGCGCTCTTAACAGTCACTGACAGTGTTTTCTCAGCAATTGACCGCCGCCACATTACTTTGCTATGCCTTCTAGACTGTTCTAAAGGGTTTGATCTAGTACCCCATGACAAATTGATCCAGAAACTGCAAATGTACGGGGTTGTCACACCATGGTTCGAAAATTATTTGAAAAATCACTACCAACAAGTTCTCATCCAAAATCCTGCAGGGACACCACCATCGGCTCATCAGCATGTCGACTGCGTCCTCTCTCGGCCACTCCTCAATCCTATGGGAACATTCCAAGGTTCTGCCCTCGGGCCCCTGTTATTTTCCATATACGTCAATGACATCTCTCTATACGTAAATCACGCCAAAATAGTTCAATACGCAGATGATACCCAAATTTTCGTTTCAGGACCACCCAGTAATCTAGGAAATATTGTTTGCTCTCTAGAAAACGATCTGTCACCATTATCGAACTGGTTTAGCCAAAACGACATGAAAATTAATAGCTCTAAAACACAGTTCATAATTTTAGGCTCTCAGCAGAATATTCGTAACATTCGTCACCCAACAATCAACTTTATGGACTCAGTCATAGAGGTGTCTAAGACTGCCAAGAACCTCGGTGTTGTTTTCGATCGATGCATGTCCTTTACTAGTCATGTAGATGATGTAATTAGGCGCTGCACCGGAACACTACGCGGACTCGGGCATATACGTCACTGCATTCCTGAAAGGACCATCATAACATTGGTGGAGGGCCTAGTACTGTCTGTGATACGTTATTGCTTAAGTGTATATGGTGCTTGTACGATTACTCAGATCCGGCGGTTACAGAAACTGATAAATTTTGGCGCACGAGTGATCTCAGGACGGCGTAAATTTGACCATATCAGCGATGTAATACGCAGACGCGGCTGGCTTCGTGCAGAATACCTCTTTGAATACCACTGCCTGATAACTTTGAAAAAAATTTTTAACTGGACATCCCGCGATAATGGCCAACAGTCTTACGTTTAGACAGTCAGTTCACGGCAGAAATACACGGCAGAACCAGCGGCTGCAGACGCCGGTCATTCGGACGGAGTCGGGCCGGCGAAGGTTCCTGTACAACGCTGTGAGATCTTACAATGACCTCCCTACCAATGTCCGCGATGCCACAAATATCACTGTGTTTAAGACACGATTAAAAGTGTATCTACGGGAGCAGCAGCTGAATGATGCTTAACCAACAGTCTGGACAAGTGTGTGCATGCAATGGTGAGCGTCTAGTTGTGTCTGGTTTGTTTCCATCGTTTTGTTTTCATTTAACTCGACCCGGTGGTGAAGAATAGCCATCGTTTGATGGAATTGCCCTTGAATGTGAAATAAATAATAAATAAACAAGAAAACAACATTTATGCATGGGCCATTATCACATTTTCCCTATTTGGAAGTTATTAGTGAGGAAGGAAATAGCTGGCAATACAAGCGCCAGCTGGAGTCCCCCTTCACTCTTTCAGTGCGTGTGGGTATGGCCAGTGTCGCCTGTTGACCATCACGGTGCTGCCTCCCATGCTCTTGCGTGGACGCCGCGCCGCGCCGGTGTGGTCGTCACTCGCTTCATGCGCCGAAGCGTGACGGCAAGTGCTGGCGCCGGGCTGCCGACTGGGGATCGAACTGAGCTGTGTGCTCAACGAGGGTCTCTGCCTGGAATCAGGATGAGCAGAGGGGTGCCGCTGGATTGTTCCTCAGCGCCACGGACGCACACTCCAGTCTGGCGTATGGTCACTTTACGGTTAATGGTCAATGGCCGCTGAAACTGTTGCGGAACGGATCTTCACGAGTCACCTGACCGTGGAACAACTGGAGGAGCCGAAAAACGCACCCCTCAGCTCCCACCATATCACTGCATGTTCAGAGTTGCGAGCGAGCTGTAAAACTGGTCACAACAGCATTGGAGTCCGTCTGTGGATGAGAAAGAAGGGATGGATTTGTGAGGTCAATGGTGCGGAGCTGACATCATATGCCTGTTCTAGGAAGCAAGCAGGACTTTTAACCCTGTTTGAGACTTAAAAAGGAGTGTTAAGAACAATCTAGTTATGTACAGAGATAGCCCGACAAATCATCACTCATCATTCGTCATTGCATCCTGCCTCATATCCCGCCTCGAACGTGCCAGTCCTGAGCTTGTGGTTTGTTTGCTTTCCCGATAATTCATAAACACGAAGAGATGCCTAGATTATGACATTTTCCGGAACAAACTACTTTTTGCTTTTATATTGCGATGAAATCCCTCACCAGGGCTTAGACATTTTTACTGCACTACAGATGTGCATGGAGGCAGCCCTAAAGTGTCCCCCAGCTATGTTTTCTGGGGTGGCTGGAGTGCCGCTCACCGCCGGAAAATGAAACCTGGCTAAATTTGAGGGAATTCATAATCGCGTCGATTGGTGAAGAAACTTTGAAAATTGGTCAATAGTTTTTTTACTTATAGGTTTTCAAAGTCATACCCATATTTTGAGACCATCGCAATCGCGCGGTCGCACCAGTTCGCCTGCACTGTAGACCGATTGGTGACATCATAACATCATATAATCAGGTTATAAGTCAAGGCTAATCCACACAAAGGTCAAGGTCATAGGTCAAGGTCATTGACCCGATTATTCTGGTCAGATGCCATTACTTAGCATGACATATATTATGCTATGACTTCATAGGTAGGGCTAATTAAGGTCACAGTTCAATGTCAAAGGCCTTTTTCAAGGTCAAACGATCATTTCCTGCCCAAACGCTTATATAGTGTCCGTTATATTGTACATTATTGGGAATTTGGCATGTTGTAACGTCATTGGCCATTGACCTTGAATGACCTTGACCTCAAAATTTAAGATAACATTTTTAAGACCTCTCTATGACCTTAGTCCGCTTTTGGTGTTCCCGGCTTTTTCGGCCTAATCACGGCATTTCCCAATAAGTATCCAGCACGGCCCAGATTTGACCTTTACGACCTCGTTTGACCTTGAAGATATTGACATAGGTCTTAAAATCTGTGCTGTAAGGCTATTTTGCTTGCTACAATTGATTGCCCTTTATTTCTCGGCAGGCTCGTATTAAAAAAAGAAAATTAATAGCAAGAAACGACGTGGTCACGAGAGAGCCATAAAAAAGTTTTCTGAAAAGCGAGGTTGGCAATAAGTTTTCAGTCAGAAATCTAAGGCGAAGGGTAAAACACGAATTTTGGATTTTATCATGACCAAGGGAGCAAAAGTTCGCTGAAAATTCGTCAAAATCGTAGGATTTCCTGTGTTCATGAATGTTTATTCTGGAAAAGGCAATTTCTGGGGAAATTTTCACGGTAAGCGAACTCAGTTTTATCCAACTTAGCCGTGGTCGAGACCCGTGTGCCTACTTTGCCACTTGGTCTGTCGACTGCTTTTAAGCATGATGCTCATCATTATCACCTAGTTAGACACCCGCTATGACTATTTGAATTCATACGATGAATGCTAGGTTCTCAGAAGACTATTGTTGGCTTACCCACAATAGCCAAATCTGGGTAATGCTGCCTGCACCATCTTCCCTGGATGTGCTCCACCAGATGTGCTCCACAGTACTAATTGGCATGAGTGGGTAATATCCTTTTTGGTAGTTTCAATGACATATATGTTTTGTAAATACGCATTGGAAGGGGACAGGGCCTAGGGGCATGCGCTGTTGTTTTCGTCAAAATATTTCTCGATTTGAGCTAAATTGAAATGGAATTGGAACAAAATTGCCAGCTGACGTTGTGGAAGGCAACATCGAACCCAAATTCAATGAGTTTTTAGTTCTGGACGGAAAAATTATTGTCAGGAGCTGTTTGAGAATTGACTGATCCATTCACTGCCTTTGCCGGTGGCCACGCTTATGGTTTTATACATCATTTTTGTGCCTTAACATGCGCACTGGAGGGGGCCTCGGGGGCCCCCACCTGTTTTTCCGAGGTGGCCGGGAACTGCTCGTAGCCGAAAAATGATACTCAGCCACGTTTAACAGAGTTCAATAGCGTATCGATTGGTGAAAATTTTTGAAAATCGGTCTAAAATTTTTTGACTTACACGCTTTCAAAGTCAGACCTGCATTTTGAGATCGCCGTAATCGCGTGGTCGGACCAGTTCACTTGCATTGACCAAGTGATGACGTCATAACACAATATAACCGGGATGATATGTCAAGATCACCTCTTATAAAGGTCAAGTTCAAGGTCAAAGGTCACAGGTCAATGGGCATATGAACACTTTCAAGATCACTGACCTCAGTGCTTACGGTCAAATGGCGTTACCCGGTCTGACGTATATTATGTTATGACGTCATAGTTGAGGTACCTCAACGCAAAGGTAAATGTCAAAGGTCATTGGGAAACGTCAAAGCTCATTTCCCGCCAAACACTGCTATAGTGGTAGTCATATTATACATTATAAGTAATATACCCTATTGTGACCTTATAGGTCCATGACCTTGAATGACCTGGACCATTAAACCATTAGGAAGGTTCTTTGAGACCTTCGCTCTATGACCCTGGCCCGCCTTTAGATTATTCCCGCCTTTTTTCCGCCTAATCACGGCATTTTCCACTCGGTCCCCAGCATGGCCAATATTTAACCTTTATGACCTCGTTTGACCTTGAAGATATTGACTTAAGTCAATAAAAATTGGTCATGATGCAGTGCACTATAGTCTCCACCCATCCCTCAAAAGGCGTTTTTCTACGCCTTTTAATTTTTTTAGATCTCAAGGGGGCCTACCCCCTCCAGTGCGCGTTAGTGCCAGACCCCTCTCCAGTGCTGGTGTTAAGACGGAGCCTGCCCACGCTTATCTAGTTATATTTTCCAAAGGCCGGGGCTGCCCCGGGTTAAAAGATTCGTCAGGTCCGAGTCCATACCTACGAAATTGACAGCGTCTTCCACCTCTACATACTATATACCAACGGGCTTAGAAATTGGCCCATGACTAGCCTGGCCTGTATCAAGATTTTTACTGCATCGTCAAATTAATTACATTCGGGCATTCAAAGTACCCTGGATGAACCTGGGAACTTGAAATTATTTGCAAAACAAATCGGGGTTCTGATTAGATCATCAGTTCACTTGTTCCATGTGGTTCCAGCTTTGCTTTGTCTTGATGTGCCCAACCAATATTTTATTTCAAATACATTATTTGATATAATTTACTACAACTAAGCCTTAAATACTAATAATTTCAGATATTGTTCTAGCGTTGGATCGTGCACAGGGAATTAATCTAGGTCGCGGGTGTCCCCAATTATAATTTTAATTTATAATAATAATTTTGGGGCTTATCGACGCACCACTGCCAGGGTCAATGGCGTCGCCAACTCTTCCCTGTTGGAAGGGTTTCGGGAGCCAGCTTGCCCTGTTCAGGAAGCCGCCGGGCCAACCCGGGTCGGCGCGGGCAGACAGCATGCGACCACCCACACCGCGCCCTTATAATTTTAATTTGAGACATGTTCTTAGAAGAAGGGATCTCGAGAACGAGAATACAGTTGCTGCTGTGGGAAGGTGACGTTCAAGGGGACAGAAAACATAGGGCTTAGTTTGGGCAAACTTTAAACCAGCTTTAGGTGAGCTTCGAAGCGGTTAGACGGTAGGCCTGAACCAATCGCTCTGAAGTGATGTGCTGCCTCGGCGCTGATGGAAACAGCTGAAATCACGGTACCATCCTTGTTAAAATGTGAAAAGGGCCCAAAGAAAGGATTAAGGACCGAGAATCCTGCCACGTTATATCTGAAAGGCGTCTAAAAAAGTTTTAAACGGGAATCATGGATCCATTGAGAATCTTCTGTTTGATAGTCCAGTCACGATACTTAGGTGGCATAAGTTTGATTATGCGGGTGCTTGTTGCAATGAAATAAACATTGGACGGAAAAATGATTTATTTTTTTACGGTTTTATTTTCAAGTCTGTCTTTTTCTATTTTGTTCATCTGGAGCTGAACCGTTGGTTGTTCCGTTGATGCCGTATGTTTTTTTCGCATGAATGCTGGTGGGCAGCTTCTCGTCGCTTGCGATAGGAAGAGTGAAAACAATTATTTGTTTTATTATAAAAGCACACTGACAAACAAAGAACATGACAGGCCTCACCAGATGTTGAAATCTAATAAACAACGGCGCACTTTTTCACTCTAGTACTTGGCAGGCTTGTATGGCGCGGGCGCAGGCTTGTAGGCGGGAAACTGGGCTTCGCCCTCGTAGGTGACTTCGGCCTTATTGCCAGAGTAGGCGTCTGCGGTGTAGTAGTTGACTGTCTGGATGCGACTGTCGGGCAGAGCCACGGAGAAAGAGCCCTTTGTGCTCTTTCCGTCGCTCTCCTCATTCTTGGCGAACTGGGTGCCCGTGTATTTGTCGTCGACGGCGTAGTCGTAGGCGAAGGGCTTTGCAGGCTCGTTGTAGGCTGGCGCCGGCTTGTAGGGGGCCGGGGCAGGGTGGTAGGCGGGCGGAGACTCCGGGGCGGGGGCGGCGGCGGCGACAGCCAGCAGGGTGGCGGCGAAAATCACCTGACGACGGGATAGAAGACAACATTAATTATGCATGCAGGAACAGAAGTAGTGAATATAGACCATTATCAACTTGTGATTTAATTTCATCCTTTCAAAGAGTATGCGATTCTGTATCACTATCATAGCACTGATCAGCGATACAATCTAGCCGTAAGACTCTACTAGATAAGAAAACGGAATGCGTTTACTCAGCTTACCTTCATGTTTTAGCTGTTGTGTGGTTGTTGTAGATGAGGGAGCACCCAGACACTGATGCTCGTTGTTCCACGGCGCCCGCTTTTATACAGTGAACGGTTGTCTCGGCGGACGCAATAGAGCGACGACACCTCCAACATTACCTCATCAGTCACGTGCTGAAATGGTCGCTGCTTACCCAGTATCGGCTTTTTTACAGACTGCTGAATGCTGGTAAGCGCTTGGCGCTTCCTGGGTAAGTTTGGAGTGTTTAGTACTCGAGGCCGTAAACAATAACGCTATTTCAATAATCGTGTGCATACATGCGATTAAATATGCTCTTTGTAGGGACGTGATTGCATTTATCTGCTTTTATTATTAGATCATGGGTCATTCTGGATACTTTCTTTGTGGTTTTTGTTTCTTAGAATTCTACAGTTTCCTTGAAATGTGCTTAAATAGTGAGCAAAGGATTTTTGCAATTAAGAACACATGAGCTTGCATCCATTTTGAGGCTTTAAATGCTGTTGCTGCTTTGTCTTGAACATTTATTCACATGTTTTTAAATTATTTTGTCCCAGGCAGTATCCTACACCTTGTTTGCCTTTTCGTTCCAGTAGGTATACCTAAATAAGATGTTGCCTTTGTCTGTGAATCCACAATGGCAATGCGTCGAAAATAGAATGGGTTCCTTGAGTTTTGCGGAAATTGGAACTATATCATATCCGATTACTTTGGAAGGTGTTCATAGAAACAGTGGCACGAAAATGTTTGAGACGACTGCCTGTAAGCCTCCGGATCCGGATGCTCATCGAAACAGGTACCACCATTCCCCCCCTGCTCGTAGGTATTCCAATGTCTCTCGACCGATGCAGAGCCTCGCTCTCCCGCTCGACTTTCATGCCCTCCCCCTTGTCTCTTCTGCTATTTTCTACTCGTTCATCGCTTTGGTCGTCCCTGCCCTTTTCCTGCCCTTAAACCCCTTTTATGTGCCGCGATCCCCTCGTCTGCCCCGTCTGGTGATAATGTAGCTCACCATGGCCTCCACGAACCTCCAAACGGGCGCTTGCTAACCGTCTTGGTTTCTGAGATCTCAGGGGGAAACTTTCGGATCCTCCCTCCATTGCGAGCCGACGTCAGACCCCTCTTCATTGCGCGTGTTAAATACCTATCATATGACCTGGCTTCGCTTTCGTGTGCTCTGTCCTGCGTCATCTGCCCCGGAACACCCATACATCTCGTGTCTTGGCGTTGGGGTATCCCAGCGTCAACCGTCTGCTCTGATATTCACCTCATTTACTCTGCCCTCGTCTCTCTGTCCTAAGACTATGATGTGTCCTATCGTTTTCGTGCAACCTGTCGTCCCTCGTCTGCTGTTATCCCTACCGTAGCCGTCATCTGCCCCATCCTAACCCATCGGCACCAATATATCACTAAAAAGTCCTTTGCTTCGTTTGACTTGCCCTGCCCTCATCTAACCTCTCCTCCCTCTTCTGCTCTGCCCTACCCTCATCTAACCTCTCCTCCCTCGTCTGCTCTGCCCTGCCCTCATATAACCTCTCCTCCCTCGCCTGCTCTGCCCTGCCCTCATCTAACCTCTCCTTCCTCGTCTGCTCTGCCCTGCCCTCATCTAACCTCTCCTCCCTCGTCCGCTCTGCCCTGACCTCACCTACCCGCCCTCCCTCGTCTGCTCTGCCCTGCCCTCATCTAACCTCTCCTCCCTCGTCTGCTCTGCCCTGACCTCACCTTCCCGCCCTCCCTCGTGTGCTCTCAAATCCCTCCCATCTGTCACGCCCTTGCCTTCATGTGCCCAGTGCTGGCATTTTCTGCCCTGCATTTCTTAATCTCCGGTCTGCCTTGCTCTCACCCTTGTCTCAGCTTAAAATCGCATATTGACCTGGCCGTTTACATAATCATACCACAGTCGAGCATAAAAGCACCACTGACGGAAAATGAGGGGTCAGGAAATCTCAACCTGTTACTGACAATAGAATTGATCATTTGGAACACAAAATAATGGGATTCGAGCTCCTGCTGCCTTCCACAGCCTTGTAACATTTTTTGAATTATTTCCAATTCGGCTGGAATTAGGTTTTGTCGGGATGAAAAGTGAAGGGGTTAGGCCCGTCTGCCCTCTATTGTATCTAATTATGCCTCCTTACAGATATAATAAAATTGATCTATTATCACAAAATAGCAATATAAATAGCTAGTTCTCAAAAAGGCCACTACTTCACTTTTCTTCCAAAAGTTAGCCTTTTGAGCAATTATGTAAACAAAATAAAGGCGTTAAGTCGGCTCAACTCTGGCTCAAGGCTTGCATGCCGACTCCGGTTTCAACCCGACCCGACTAGTCGAGCAGTTGAGAGGGCTCTTGTGGTTCGACACAAATCCAGACGTGACTAGACTCATCAACTCTGACTCGAGAAAAACTGAGTCGACTCGGATTCCACTCCTACTCTGAGTCGCGACTCAACACGTCTCGCACTCAGGGTGAAATTTACCGATCGTATGCTTAGTTGTATTACGTTCATCCTCTTTCATCGCCTTTAAGCAGTCGTGTAGGGGTTAACCCAGTGGCGGATCCAGAAATTCATTTGGCGGGGAGGGGGGGGCTAAGGGACTGGAGCCTCACCCGCCAGTGCCTCGGGCAGCCCCTTGACTATGTATTAACTATGGGGGCTCGGAAATCTGGAGGGGGGTGCTTAAGCCCCTAGCCCCCTCCCCTTGGATCTGCCACTGGCTTACACGCAATGATGCCAACAACTTCCAACGTCGCACGGTTGAACGAGCCTTAAGGGAGTCAAAAACCAATCCAAGTTTAATTCCAAGAGAAACCGTTCTTCTTCAACGCCTTGCAGTTATATCGAACGCTATTGCGATGTAGCGTGATCCAGCAGAGGCATTGCAGCAGTGACAAATTCAGGAAGCAGTGAAGTTTTTTCAACCACATTCCTATCTCTTTCTTAAGCCATCAATCCCATTGAAACATGGGGCTAGTAGCATTGACGGACGCAGGGGAGGGGGGCCCATTCCGGCCATGCCCCCCAAGCGCTGGAGAAGGACCAAACTATCTTTTGGCCCCCTCAAACGCCGGAGAAATTTTTGAAAAAAGGTGTTTACACTAGGTCTGTAGAGCAAAAATATTCGTTCCTCTCCCCAGGAGGAGAGGCAGACATGGGTTTGCTCCCCCCAAAAACTCGTCCGCGTCCGCCCCTGGCTAGTAATATGTTCCAGAATCATCCTGACGTCACGATAACCGTTAATCACCTGTCCCATTGGAGTACAACTTGACTTGCAAACGTATGTTTGATGGGTTGAGAAAATCTAACGGTGTCATACTACTACTGCCCATCCGGAACGAAGTATTGGCCTGTATAAAAGAGAGCATCTCCTCACACCCACTATCAGTGTCGTGGATCCCCACCACAAAACACCAGCCAAGCAACTATCAAACAACTATGAAGGTGAGTGTCGTCGAAGCGAGAAGATTTCAAAACCGAGTGCCGATTCTTGCGACCGGCGCATGACTAGATCGCTGCATGACACAAGGTGTATTATCGTTGCATGACACAAGGTGTATTATGACTGTCTGTGGATACATCACATGACTTAGAAATGCGGCGTAACAATTATAACATATACTGACTTACACGCGCATTGACGGGGGTCTGAGCCACCTTCGCTTTGACGAGGGGGGGCGGGTACCCGCCCCCCTAAGATCTCGAGAACCACGGTAGGTAGCGAAAAACGGTAAACGGCGTTGGGTAGCCCATCCACTTCTCCGTCGAAAATATTTGAGCACTTTTTTTGTCAGGTCACATTTAAGGTCACGAGAGGTCAAAACATGCCGTAATAGGGATAACATGTAAATTAAGTTTTTGGCCATTACATCTGAACAAGTAAAGATAGAGCAAAACGACTTAAGCTATATGAACCTTCGCAACAAGCCGAATCGAATGATATATAATTTGACCTTGCTAGGTCAAATCAAGGATTTGACCTGACCTGAGGTCAGGTCAGGACCAAATTATATAAAATGCATATCATTAGAACCGCAAAGCCAAGGCGAGTCTAATGCAGTCAAAATAAACGCTCTATCACTATCCGTTACTGAGTTATACAGTAAAAAACATTTTCCCATGTATTTCCAATGGAGAGGTCATGCCTCGTACCTGACCTTAGGTCATCGATATCTAAAATACCGGAACATATTTTAGAGAACTCGGTGGGCCCAATGTGTGGTATGAGTTTCAATCGGATAAGTTCACCCTGCACCGACTTATGCAACCTTAAACTTTTTGAGGTCGGGTCACTTGACTTGTACTGGTGACCTGACCTGAGATGACCTAACCTTAAAATTTCCACAGAAGTTGTAAAAGGAATTATGAGGAAAAAGGTATGCCAAGTACGGCGGCGCTACGCGCCGCCGTTTTTCTACTGTTTCCGAAAAAAACCGAGAAGGGGGGCGGGTACCCGCCCCCGTCAATGCGCGTGTTAAATGGAAGATACCACACGAGAGCAAGCCAAATCACGTGGCTGCCTTGCTTACAGGTGATTTTCGCCGCCGCCCTGCTGACTGTCGCCGCCGCCGCCCCCGCCCCGGAGTCTCCCCCCGCCTACCACCCTGCCCCGGCCCCCTACAAGCCGGCGCCAGCCTACAAGGAGTCGGGCAAGCCCTTCGCCTACGACTACGCCGTCGATGACAAATACACGGGCACCCAGTTCGCCAAGAATGAGGAGAGCGACGGAAAGAGCACAAAGGGCTCTTTCTCCGTGGCTCTGCCCGACAGTCGCATCCAGACTGTCAACTACTACACCGAAGACGCCTACTCTGGCAATAAGGCCGAAGTCACCTACGAGGGTGAAGCTCAGTTTCCCGCTCAGAAGCCTGCGCCCGCGGCATACAAGCCTGCCAAGTACTAGAGGATGGTACGAGACCTTCGTTTTGTTTTTACCTCATTGTATGTTTTATTCTCTTGACTTGTCTTTTGTCCAGGCTGCATTTTGAATACACTGATAATGCCAAGTTGTATTGTATTTTAGAACTAGAGGCCAACGATTCAGGAACCTAGCTTCCAGATGCGGAGAGATCTCTGTGGGAACAGATTCTATTTAACAACTTACCATAAGATAAAAACTCTGGAACCCTCAATTGCAGTAAATGCACGCAGGAGGCTACTTTTTTCTTTACGGGGCTATTTTTCGGAAATGGCACCTCAGTAATGTAAAATTGTCACTTTGGGGACTGTTCCCATAAAAGGCTAAAATAGTAAAAATCATATGATTAGGGTCATAATGAGAGAGTAATTTACGGAAACCTTTTCCATGCTCAGGGGCCGGACGTATGGTGAGCCGTTTCATGACATTCGACGCTTGTTACCTATACGCCTACTCCGATTTTGATGCTCGCCACGGAACAACTGCCCATTTTGGTTATAAAACTGAAATTTCTCGAAACTGGGAAGAAAATGGGCAATGTTTGACCGTTGCGGTATAGCCCCATCCTTGGTTGAGTCGATGCACTTGGATATAGCATGGTAGGTATCTACAATAATGATTGTGCTTCAATAAACCATCGAGGCTTCAGAAAAAGGTTGGAGCCTGAAAAAGGCTCCTCAATCCAGGGGGTCCTGGACAGTGTCCCAAAACCTGGGGTGCTGGGTGCAGAACACACCCAGTCAAGCAGAATTTTCCACTCACTTTTATATATTTTTGCTGAATTTTCCCCACTTCCAACAATACCTACTACTATTTAATTTTACTCAGCAATACTTACTACAAAGGCCAGTTCCATTACCTCCTCTACCAACGTCCACTGGAAAGAGAGCAGCAGAATCGACTAAGAGATCGCCAAATTAACTCGGCTCTTATGCGCTTCTCTGGCTTTCTGCAAGAAAATCTGGCGATTTCTATTTTGTAGCCAATTATACCTGGCATCCTTATATTCACCGATTTCAGTGGAACAACTAAATCGAAATTCTGGCGCGGCAAGACGCTCAGTGCCCCCTGCCCCACCGGAGAAAGTTCCAATGGGTGAACACCGCCACTAAATTCCACCACTCACAAAATTGGTAGTGGAAAATTAGACACCCTAGCCTTGTGTTGCCAAAAATGAGCTGACCGCTTAGAAAGATACATTTCTGGAAAGCAGTTTATCTATGCACATGACTTCTAGGCTTACGTCCTGAAAAGTTGTTTTGTATTTCTGGTACGGAGAATAGTGAAAAACCATTTTGGTGATCTTGTTGTTAAAAGCAATTATCTTGAAATTTGTATGCTAAGCAGCATATTTTTTGACATTGTATGGTAGAAAATTGACCATTTATTTCGAAGAAAATAATTTTATCCATACCAGCCCTTCATTGCTGCGTCCACGCCCTGTGACACCCAAATCCACCACGACACCCTACGACACCCTAGGCATAAATACGCTGATATTTAAGTTCAACTGAAAGTGTCCGGTACTTGAATACATTGAAACTCACATTTTCATGAAATTATTTTTTGGGCAACAAGAATGCATCCAGTTACCCCTCAAACATCGGGACTTTTTGTATGGCTGGTCTACGGCGTGGACTTACCAAATCGCCGTCTTTACATCTAGTAAATAAAAGCGGCATCTTTAGGCTTTTGAAAGGCCGGTTTCATATTCGTTATTGACAAAACATTGTTAGTCTTCCTCTGGTGTGCTTTTAGTTGTATAATTATCTAGTCTATAAGGATTTAGAAAATTAATTTAGAGCAATTTTTGAAATGCAAATTATGTTGCTCATGCGACCGGCAAGCGGAAAGCGATCAGAAATTTAAATTAGTAGTTGCTCTGACGCTGTCGCAACCCGCCGCGCCTGGCTATTGTAGACGAAAGGAAGAAACAACACAGAAAGGAGGCTGTAGCTTCGATTAGATATTGATAGAAGGCAGCATATTCATATGAAGGTGAGTATATATGTGAAAATAAGCAGGGAATTGACAGGTAAAGAAAGAAACTTTTAGCAAGAGTCTGAATAGCTTATTGCCATGATAGAAAGTTTGTAGTTTCGTTTGGGTTAGTTAGGTTTAAACCAAGGCTCTACTGGGCCCTAGCATAGGTGTATGCAGGTGCAGTGATTGAGGTCAGGAGTGGCCTCCAAAATTCCGATAACTATAGGTATAGGTGTAGGAGGGGCGTTGTCCCGACAGAAAAAAACAACAGTGTATGCTTAGATAATTAATTTGGCACTAGGTATTGCATGAAAAAATCCCTTTTCATTTTTACCACCTGCCGATCTGGGAGGCCCCCTCTGCAGAGTTGGTCAAGGGGGCCCCCGATATTTCGTCTCAGGGCCCTTTAGAGCTGGTCGTGTGGGAGAGGAGAGGAGGGCACAAGAGTTGGTCTAGGAAGCCCCCAAGAGTTGATCTTCTTCCCACAAATGTTAGTCTTGGTGGCTCCCAGAGTTCTTTCCCCGAAGGTTGGTCTCAGAAGCCCCCAAAAAGCTTTTTATTTGTGAAATTCACCCAATTCCTTAAAAAAATTTGAAGACTGCATCAGGGGTTTTCAGTTGGTAAAGATTTACCTGCTTAACCCAAATTTTTCACATGGTAATGGTCAAACAATGCTGCTTGGGGACGATTTAAAAATATTTACTTTGAGAAAATTAAAGGAAATATCCATCCCTCAGTTCAAACAAGGGCTCGAGAGTTTACCACCTGAGTACCCAAATTGGAAATTTTTTACTCCGCCATACATTTTGGTGGAATTTTCCACTCACTCGCCATACATTCCGAGCTGAATTTTCCACTCGACACCCTAGCGCAAAACCTATTTTGGGTCACTGGTCCTGGATGGGCTAACGCCAGCACGGCAATACAAGCCTTGTGCAAAGCCCATTGCTCGACCACTAATTTTAATTCGTATATGATGGCATGCCCGCTTTCCGACCCTTTTAGGTCTTCATTTGGTCAGTTTGGATCACAGGTTCGTTTATGTATTAACCGTCGCCCGGGTGGGGGTCTTTTTAGAGCCCCCTCGGGTTTTTCCAAAGCGACAAAAAAACGGCGGCGTGCAGCGCCGCTAAACTTGGGCTAGCTGTTCCTCCATCATTTTTACATCTTTCCTGAAAATTTTAGCTCAAGGTCATATCAGGTCAGGTCATCAGGCCAGGTGAAGTGACCTCACCTCAAAAATGCTTAGGATCGCATAACTAAAAGAAGGGTTAATCGATCAAGTTCAAACTCATATCACATATTGGGCTCACCAGGAGCTACAACATATGTTTCGGGATTTTTATATTGGTGACCTAAGGTCATGTGCAGAGCGTGACCTCCCCATTGTCAATACATGGGGAAAATCACTAAATGAGCTTTTCTCAGTAAGTATGGATGGAATCAACTTCAAACATCAGTTACGACCTGTTCTTAGTCCATTTCTGAAGTTGATGCCAAAAATTTTGACTTGTGACCTTTAAAAGGTCACCTTAGGTCAAAAAATTTTTTTGGTGTTTTACTCTATAAATTTTAAATAAACTAAGATAGAACTTTTATTTTGTCACCAAAGTGTTTTTATAGTCACTGCAAGTCAAATGATATACACTATGACTATACCAGGTCAAGTTGGGTCAGACCGTTGACCTGGGTCAGGTCAAATTCTTAAATTTGACCTGGCATAGCACTATCATATATCATTCAATTTGTATTGAAGAGAGGACTGCAATGGTGCATAAACTATGGCTGTATCTTGTTTGGTTTGGAAGCTATTAGCGAAAAAGTAAACGCCCTTATGCATGGGTGGCTATGGACATTCCCAAGAATATGCCAAATATTCAGTGACCTGTAGCTCCCTAGGCTTTGAGCTGACACGAAAATGAATGCCACTGTAATGAAAGAGCATCTCAAGAGCTTTCGAATGGTGTTAAAAATGTTTTTAGCTATCATAGTTTCTGAGATATATGAGGTTTTCTTAGTACACCTCATATTAACGATTTTGACCTATTTTGACCTCTGGTGATCTTGATATTGACCTGACAAGAAAAATGACCGATGTATTTTCGATGTAATTTTTCAAGAGCCGTCGATTGCCGTTTTGCGCTTTTTCTAGCTCTTTTAGTTTTTGAGATCGTGGGGCGTCTTTTTAGCCTCCCCCCACCAGGGCGAAGGTGGCTCGTATCCGCCACCGGGGCAAGGATTAAGTCGCTGTCTGCGAGTTGAGCACAGTAAAATTTTCTTAACTATTTGATATTCGCATGCTTACTGTTTTGATTGCATATCTTATTCAGCTCGCAAGGTGATTCGTGTTTGTAGTTTGTCGATTCCTCATTTTTACTTGAAAATTGTATTGCGCTGAAATTAAACCACTATTTTTTGTTATTGCGGATCATAAACGCAGTCAGGCTGAACATAATATTTACACTACCCGAAACCGCAATTGTATTGCCTATTGATTTTCCCCCTGTCATAGGCGGGTCCAGGTTCGTCGGTCAGGGGAGAGGGGGAACGTGGTGAAGTGAGGGGGCGGCATCCGGATCAGGGTTCCCACTTTTGTGCGAAAAAAAACATCAGGTGGGCGTCAAATCGTACCGCAGGGGAGCCGATACTATATTCTGAGGGAGAGGCGGTGGGAAGTGACATTTCAAGGGGTGCCATCCACCTTTCAAGGGGGCACCGAGAGTTGATCGGGGGAGCGCAAGTGAGTGCCCTTCTTTGGCCCTCCTGGATCTGCCTATGCCACCTGTATGTAGGTGAGGAATTTTTCCCAGGCCATGTGAGGTAAGGGTAAGGTCAAATACGTAAGGGTCCTGTGACGTCACAACACTGCTATCAGTCACATTTGCACTGCACTGCACTGCTATCACACACATTTTGCGGGAAATCTGAAATACAACCAGCATTTTTATTTATTTATTTATTTAGGTACAACTGTTACCTTGAGTAATATGTAATATATATACATTAACGTGACCTAAGCTTATGTGACCTTGCTTGACCTTGCATTACTTAAAACATAGGTGGATCCAGGGGGCAAGGGGGCCACTTGTCTCTCCTACGATCGCATCTCGACGCCACTTGAAATGGTTATGGCCCTCCATTTGAAATGCCAGTGGCACCCCTAAAAGGTCACATCCTACCCCTTCCCCTCCCCAACTCAGGATTTTGCTAAATATTGAATAGACATGGTTTGATAAAAATAGTGAAAGAAGAAACGTTATACGTTATATGGCACTGCTGAGTAGCTATCTAAGACCCGGATTCTATGTGCAATGGGAAACAGGTATGCGTGTGAAGAAGTACATACAGCACAATTTATCAGGTCGATGAGCAAAGGAAAGGCTTCCGTAGAGTATTTCCTCATCATGCCGAATACTATACTATGTTTTCATGCCTTCTGGCCTTTCTGGTGGTGCCCTTCATGGTCGTACGAGTATATATGTCAAATTATTAAGGTGTCCTTGTAGAAAAATAGCTCCGTACTAAAAACGTGAAAAAGTGGCCTGCTGCGTTATAAACCAAGCATCCACTGCAGTTGAGGGTGACAAAGTTTTGCTGTTATTGTTAAATAGAATCTGTCCTCACAGAGACCTCTCTGCATCCGGAGGCCGTTGTCTGATCCGTTGGCTTCTGGTGCGAAAATGTAATAAAGCTTAGCGTAATTCGTGTATCTAACATGCAGCCTGGACAAAAGACCAGCCAAGAGAATAAAACATACAATGAGGTAAAAACAAAACGAAGGCTTCGTGTCATTCTCTAGTACTTGGCGGGCTTGTATGGCGCGGCCGCAGGCTTCTGAGCGGGAAACTGGGCTTCGCCCTCGTAGGTGACTTCGGCCTTATTGCCAGAGTAGGCGTCTGCGGTGTAGTAGTTGACAGTCTGAATGCGACTGTCGGGCAGAGCCACGGAGAAAGAGCCCTTCGTACTCTTTCCGTCGCTCTCCTCATTCTTGGCGAACTGGGTGCCCGTGTATTTGTCGTCGACGGTGTAGTCGTAGGCGAAGGGCTTTGCAGGCTTGTAGGCTGGCGCCGGCTTGTAGGGGGCCGGGGCAGGGCGGTAGGAGGGGGAGACTCCGGGGCGGGGGCGGCGGGCGGCGACAGCCAGCAGGGCGGCGGCGAAAATCACCTGTAAGCAAAGCAGCCACGTGATTTGGCTTGCTGTCGTGCGCTATCTTTCATGTAAGTAGATACATTTTATAATTGTTATATTGAATTCCTAAGTCCGTTGATGTATCTAATCGTAGTCGTTTCACACCTTGTGTCATGCAATGGTCGCAAGAATCGACACTCGGTTTTGAAATCTTCTCGCTACGACGACACTCACCTTCATATTTGTTTGATAGTTGCTTGGTTGGTATTTTGTGGTGGGGATCCACGACACTGATAGTGGGTGTGAGGAGATGCTCTCTTTTATACAGGCGAATGGTTAGCCCCGCATGGGCGGTGGAATGACATCACCCTTGGATTTTCTCAACCCATCAAACATACGTTCCCAAGTCAAGTTGTGCTCCAATGAGACAAGTGATTAACGTGTATCGTGATGTCAGGGGTATTCTGGAACTTATTCGAAACCACATGTTTCAATGGGATTGGTGGCTTCGGAAAAGGATGGTTGCTTGCTGGGACATATGTCAGTATCCTGCGTTATTGGATTAGTTCTGAGGATGGGAAAATTTGAACCTGCGAACCCTGATGTTCAATATGTGGTATGTTACGGGCATTCTTATGATTTGAGCTTTGCAGGGAGCAGCGACAGATATTTGATTTCAATTTCATTGAGTTTGTCTCGTAACCAGGAGCCAATCGTCGAGTATAACCGTTTTATGACCACAAGGAAACAGGGTTGGCACCGCCCATTACCTTAATGTCCTGGTTTTTTTAGTGTTTTTTTGGTTTTAATGAATAAAACCCACCCGGGTTTTTCATAAATGATTTTCTAGATGGCCCTGAGTAAACATATTGTCTTCTTTTGCTATTCACATCCCTTTTAAAGCTACTAAGCCTTGGTATGTGTAGAATAGGCCAGTTTGACAGAATTGGTACCATATGCCACATCATACAACCCGCTGGAAAAGTACATTAAAAGTGCATTTTTAAATTCTTGCCGTCTTACCAGGAAAATAATTCTCAAGAATCTACACGTCATCAAAATTGCATGTTCTGCAACACAAATTTCTATAATTTTTTGCCACAGGTAAAAGTCGCTGGATAAGACCAATACTCTCTGAATATGACGTTAGTTTTTGTATGTATCATGAAGTTTTTTTCCAGAATTCAACCTATATATATATATATATATATATATATATATATATATATATATATATATATATATATATATGTACACACTCACATGTATATGGGTCATTCCATGCCAACTCAACCAGTAAAAGTGTGATTTTACACGGCACCCTCTCAGATCTCTTTGACCTCAAAAAAAGTTTAAGATAGCATAAGTCGGAACAGGGTGAACATATCCGATTGAAACTCATATCACACAATGGCCCCACCGAGTTCTCTAAAATATGTTCCGGTATTTTTGATATCGATGACCTAAGGTCAGGTACGAGCCATGGCCTCTATTGGAAATGCATGGGATAAATGGTTTTAACTGAATAACTCAGTAATGAATAGAGATAGACCGTTTATTTTAACTGCATTAGATTTGCCCCGTCATTGCAGTTCTAATGATATGCATTTTGTCCAATTTGACCTTGACCTGACCTCAGGTCAGGTCAAATCCTTGATTTGAACTAGCAAGGTTATATTATATATCATTCGATTTGGCTTGCTGCGAGGATTCATATAGTTCAAATTGTTTTGCTCTATCTTTACTTGTTCAGATGTAATGGCCGATAAACTTCATTTACATGTTATCCCTATGACGGCACGTTTTGACCTCTAGTGACCTCAAATGTGACCTGAAAAAAATGGTTCAAATATTTTCGATAGAGAAGTGGATAGGCTATCCAAAACCGTTTACCTTTTTTGCTACCTAGCGCAGTTCTCGAGATCTTTGGGGGGCGGGTATACGCCGGGGGGTACCCGCCCCCCGTCAAGGCGAAGGTGGCTCAGACCCCCGTCAATGTGCGTGTTAAGATTCTTCGCCTGGCGCCGAGAGACGGAGGCGTGAATCGCCACCGTACTTGGCATTCGTGCTCAGGGGTGGACGCAGGAACGCCGTTTAGGGGGTCAACCCTGGAGAAATCGTAAAAACATAGTGTTTAAGAAAATTGGCCAAAATATCGCAGTTTGGGGGGCGGCCATGGCCCTTGTGCCCCCCCCCCACCTCTGCGTCCACCAGTCTACGTGCTACGTGGTCATTGTTGTAGCCTCTGCCACAGGCCCCTCACACACACGAGGTCCCGGCAATATCAGGTTAGGTAACCAGTCCAGGCCAAGTGACCGCAAAAAAACGTTTATAGGTGCCGCGGTGAGAAAAGAATTACTCTTACGATCAGACATTCATCTCCCATAATAAGGCCACCGAATACAACAATGTATCGTAACGGGATTTCTGTTATCGATGATCTGAGGTCTGTCCAGGGTCCTGAGCTCTCGATTGGAAACACATTGGGAGAAACTGGTTTAAATTTGATAGCTTCCCTCACAATGGTGATAAAACGCTTATTTTGACGACATCGTGCTTGGGTTGCCACTGCAGTATGAACTGTAAGCATTATCAGCTATAATAATATTGGCCTGACCTAAGAACTCAAGGACCGTTTCATGTTTTAATCTCACTAGATAATAGGATAGGTTATCCTTTCGTGCTCAGCTAGAGGATCCCAATGGTGCTTATAACTGTTGTGTAAATTTTCTTTGTCAGTCGTTACGACACAACGCAAACTCTTTCTTTCTTTTATACGAGAGCATTGCGCTGAATTTATTGATGAGCGATGTTTAGAAAACTAACTGAATTATAACCGATATTGTAACAAACCTTTAGTTCTGTATTAACTAAAACACAAAACACATTGTCATATTACGGTCAGTGGCACGCAGACATGCTCCGACGGTAGCATTATTTCGGGTGTGTGTTACTTCATCACACGGTTGAAACCTCCGGCTTAACACGCGCCCCGCTGGGGGGGGCGAAATTCGCCCCCTCCTGGTTTTCCAAGATGACGCAAAAACGAAGAGACGCAGAACAACGAAACTTGCAGTACCTTATCCCTGATTAATTTTGCGCATCGGGGCAAATTCTTTAGGTCAGGTCATGTCAGGTGAAGGAGCTATTCAAGGTCAAGTGACCTGACCTCAAAACCCAAAATCACGGGTTTGAAGCAGTACCTAAGGAACATCTGTCAAGCAATCAGTTTGAAACTTTCACAATATGACGAAGTCATAAGGTTCTAAAGATCTACCATATCGGAATTTCGATATTGTTGACCTAAGGTAGGGTCAATTTTTTGCTCACCCCATTATTAGTCTATGGTGAAAAATAGAATGGGCTCGTTTACTGTAAATACTGGATAGATAAAGTTGAAAATCCTCAAACCGTCTATTCTTACCATCACCTTGACCATAAAGTTGAGTTTTTGACCATCTGACCTCTCAAAGGTCATGTCCGGTCACAGGAGCATAGAGTGATTGTTTTGCCAATAACTTCTTACTGAATTGAGATAAAGCTCCCATTTTGCTTGCATTGTGCCTATATTGTCACAGGGAGTCGATTACTATGCAACATGACCATACCAGGTCACTTTGTGACCCTGACCTAGCTCGAGGTCAGGTCATTTTCACCATTTGACATAAAAGGTCATATTATACATCATTCGATTCACCGCGATGAGAGGAATCCAAGGATGCTTAAAGATTTGCTCTAGCTCCACTAAGTACAGATCTAGAGAGAGAGAGAGAGAGAGAGAGAGAGAGAGAGAGAGAGAGAGAGAGAGAGAGAGAGAGAGAGAGAGAGAGAGAGAGAGAGAGAGAGAGAGAGAGAGAGAGAGAGAGAGAGAGAGAGAGAGAGAGAGAGAGAGAGAGAGAGAGAGAGAGAGAGAGAGAGAGAGAGAGAGAGAGAGAGAGAGAGAGAGAGAGAGAGAGAGAGAGAGAGAGAGAGAGAGAGAGAGAGAGAGAGAGAGAGAGAGAGAGAGAGAGAGAGAGAGAGAGAGAGAGAGAGAGAGAGAGAGAGAGAGAGAGAGAGAGAGAGAGAGAGAGAGAGAGAGAGAGAGAGAGAGAGAGAGAGAGAGAGAGAGAGAGAGAGAGAGAGAGAGAGAGAGAGAGAGAGAGAGAGAGAGAGAGAGAGAGAGAGAGAGAGAGAGAGAGAGAGAGAGAGAGAGAGAGAGAGAGAGAGAGAGAGAGAGAGAGAGAGAGAGAGAGAGAGAGAGAGAGAGAGAGAGAGAGAGAGAGAGAGAGAGAGAGAGAGAGAGAGAGAGAGAGAGAGAGAGAGAGAGAGAGAGAGAGAGAGAACTGTCTTTAGATCGCAGAGCAGATAGAGAGAGAGAGAGAGAGAGACAGACGAGAGAGAGATTTGAGAGAGACCTCGAGAGAGATCGAGACAGAGAGAGAAAGAGAGAGAGCCAGCCGCTGTCTCGTTACGAGAGAGTCCCAGAGAGCCACGAGAGAGTATTTTGAGAAACGGAGAGATAGAGAGAGAGAGAGAGAGAGAGAGAGAGAGAGAGAGCACGATGGCTGTCTGCTGCGATGCCCGTGACCGGCCGGCCCAGCACAGCCGGGACGGGGAGGGTGAAATGTCAGGCAGTTTGGGATTACAATCAATATTTTTTGCGGTCTTAGGGCACCTAAACTGTGAGGAGGTTCAGAAAAAATGATTCAATACAAAAACAGCACTTATATTTTTCATGTGTGCTTCCCTGCTCCATTCGGTGGCGGAAGTCGAAAGAAGTTATGTGTCGCAATGTTACTTTATACTCTGCCAAAGTCAAGAACACCATCACATATTTCTAGGGAGCAAGGTAACCCTCTCATGTTTGTATTCAAAAGTAGGATTGATAATTTTTAAGGGGATTTCACAGCGTTAAGATTACATTTAAAGGCTAAAGCCTGTCTTTGACAATTATTTGTATTGGTTATATGCTAAAGGTGAAAGAACGTTAATTTCCCCAAAACGTGGGGTCCGGCCCCTACCCGTTCCAATGGCGAAGCTACTGGCTTAACACGCGCATTGACGGGGGTGGGTACCCGCCTCCCTCGGGTTTTTCGGAGATAGCAGTAAAACGGCGGTGCGTAGCGTCGCTGTACTTGGTATACCTTTTCCCTCATCATTTTTACAACTTTAGTGAGAATTTTAAGGTTAGGTCATCTCAGGTCAGGTCACCAGTACAGGTCAAGTGGCCTGACCTAAAAAAGTGTAAGATAGCATAAGTCGGAGCAGGGCGAACTTATCCGATTGAAACTCATCACATAATGGGCCCACCGAGTTCTCTAAAATATGTTCCGTTATTTTTGATAACGATGACCTAATGTCAGGTACGAGGCATGACCTCTCCATTGGAAATACATGGGAAAAACTGTGTTGCTTTATAACTCAGTAACGGATGGTGATAGAGCGTTTATTTTAGCTGCATTAGACTCGCCTTGACTTTGCGGTTCTAATGATATGCATTTTATATAATTTGACCCTGACCTGACCTCAGGCCAGGTCAAATCCTTGATTTGACTTAGCAAGGTCAAATTATATATCATTCGATTCGGTTTGTTGCGAGGATTCATATAGTTCAAGTAGTTTTGCTCTTTCTTTACTTGTTCAGATGTAATGACCGAAAAAACTTAATTTACATGTTATCCCTATTTCAGCATGTTTTGACCTCTCGTGACCTTAAATGTGACCTAAAAAATGGTTCAAATATTTTCGATGGAGAGGTGGACGGGCTACCCAACGCCGTTACCGTTTTTCGCTACCTACTGTGATTCTCGAGATCTTAGGGGGCGGGTACCCGCCCCCTCGTCAAAGCGAAGGTGGCTCAGACCCCCGTCAATGCCCGTGTTAAAGTAATTAAAGGAAATGGCCGTATGAACACTTGGCATTAAGGTGAAGTGTCAAATGAAGTTACCTTCTCGACCTATCTCGCCTTTCCTTACCGTGGATAAAGCAAACAAATACATCCCATCGCAGTTTCACTTTTCTCACCTCCGGTTGGGCTTGCTTCCACAACTCACGCCCTCATTTTCCTGTTCTCCCAAGAGAGCGAGAGTTCCCAGGGTCGGCCATAATTAGCAAACAGTTATAAAAATGCAATAAGGTGCTTGTCGCCACGAGTACTGCTTTTAAACGGAGTAAAACATTTTGAAGTATGACGGCAGGTAGCTAACGTATTGAACCGTACATACAAGATCCGTAAAGGAGAAACATAAATATTTGTCAATGGAGCCAACCGAGAATGATAAAAAATTGTGACACCAAGAATTCATTTCAGTTTTCGTTTTTCCTGTTTGCGTGACAGCAGCTATGATAAAGCAGTTTCAGAATTTACGGAACTCTTACAATAGACGAAAACTATAAGTAAGCCAATGCAGACGAATAGGCGTGGTACCCTATCTGTTTTCTTTTCACGTCTTAAGCTTTTGCATACGCTGCAAAGAAAATTTGAAAATTGCTTTGATATCAACACATGTCATGTTACACGTCCTTATTATTCCATGAGCACGTCAAATATGTACTTTGAAATAAGTCCCGCCATTCCCGTCGTTATATGTAAGTGTCACTAGGCGATTTTAGCGTGTTATCGTGACTGATCGAACCGGGCCGGGATTTCCACTTTGTTATGTCGTACTCGGAGACGTAGATGAAGTGAATGCCTATACATAAACAATCAATGTTAACAATTTCTTAAAGTTCTTGATCTTTGTGTCCTGTCTCTCCACCCTCCCCTCCCCAGCTCCAAACCGACGCGACGCGTCGGGCGATTCATTTCTCGGGTGACGCGGCGCTCGAGGCGGCTCCGGGGCTCGTTTGGCGGGAGGCCCGCGAAGAACTCGAGCTGTTACAATATGTTGTTATCGGATACCCAATGTTTTTTTACGGTTCCAGGGTAGGAATACTTGCAGATTTAATGTGAATTAATTTTAGGAAAATTGAAGTCCTCGCTCTTTAAAATTTTACAATTTATGTTTTTGGTTCGCATTTTTTAGAAGTCTAAAAAATTTCAAAAAAAATTTTAACCATAATTTGTATTCAACAAGCGTCCTCTTTCTAAAACTTTTGACTGGTTACATATATCTATGTAACTTTTTGAGATACAAGGCTTTCAATGTTTCGAAGCATGTAATGACGTCACAATTTGACGTCACTGTTGCTACGAAACTAAAAGTGCGAGGTCTGTTTCGACCACGGGTTGGGATTCTAGCCTATGAAGAACACATATACACCTCATTTCATAGAGATATGAGGGGGTGCCGTGTACACCATTGGTTGAGTTGGCATGCAATGACCCATATATATATATATATATATATATATATATATATATATATATATATATATATATATATTAACGTGTACAAAAGTCACGTTAATATACACCCTTGTACAAAAATAGCTACATTGGCGTAGCAGCCATCTCACTGTCAAGAAGGATGACGATGCACCTCGCTGAGGGTGCACCAAAGCATCACATGGAACAGAAGCACGGCCGAAACATCACCCGAAGAGACCTGATGGACAATACAACGATACTGGCATCCACACCAAACAAAAAGAAACTGCATGTCCTAGAAGCCATCTTCATCCGCGACCTGGCCCTTGCACTGAACAATCAGTCAAATCCATCCGTGACTTTGCACTTGTTTGAGTAGCTTAGGTGGAGGTGCTTATGTCCTTAGGCCATGAAGATGTTGACTTGAATTTTTAGTGCATGAAAATATTTGTGTTTTTACAAACTAGATTTTAACACGCGCATTGACGGGGGGGCGGGTACCCGCCCCCCTCGGGTTTTTCGGACACAGTAGAAAAACGGCGGCGCGTAGCGCCGCCGTACTTGGTGTACCTTTTCCCTCATCTTTTTACAACTTCTGTGAAAATTTTAAGGTTAGGTCATCTCAGGTCAGGTCACCAGTACAGGTCAAGTGACCCGACCTCAAAAAAAGTTTAAGATAGCATAAGTCGGAGCAGGGTGAACTTATCCGATTGAAACTCATATCATATAATGGCCCCACCGAGTTCTCTAACATATGTTCCGGTATTTTTGATATCGATGACCTAAGGTCAGGTACGAGGCATGACCTCTCCATTGGAAATACATGGGAAAAATGGTTTTTACGGAATAACTCAGTAACGGATGGTGATAGAGCATTTATTTTAGCTGCATTAGACTCGCCTGGGCTTTGCGGTTCTAATGATATGCATTTTATATAATTTGACCCTGACCTGACCTCAGGTCAGGTCAAATCCTTGATTTGACCTAGCAAGGTCAAATTATATATCATTCGATTCGGCTTGCTAAGAGGATTCATATAGTTTAAGTCGTTTTGCTCTATCTTTACTTGTTCAGATGTAATGCCCGAAAAACTGAATTTTACATGTTATCCCTATGACGGGCATGTTTTGACCTCTCGTGACCTTAAATGTGACCTGACAAAAAAATGGTTCAAATGTTTTCGATGGAGAAGTGGATGGGCAGCCCAACGCCGTTTACCGTTTTTCGCTACCTACCGTGGTTCTCGAGATCTTAGGGGGGCGGGTACCCGCCCCCCGTCAATGCGAAGGTGGCTCAGACCCCCGTCAATGCGCGTGTTAAGAGGATAGGTTGCGATCATGTGATTTTTGATATTGTTTTCAAACTGAAATGTGCATATTAGCCTGATGACGATAGATGGCTGTCGAAACGCGTAAAACATCTCTATAAACATCTCATCTATAAACATCTCTGCAGCGTCAGAATATGCCAAAGTAACAGTGCAGTCTCAGATTGTGACTCTGATTGACTTTAACCTGCGACACACAAATAGTTTCTTTGTCCAGCTCATGGAACCTCTAAGGCTTATCGTGGTGGAGTCACATCGTGCTGTACTCAGGCGCGCAGCCAAGGTGGGGTGATCCCTCCCCTTGGCTGAACTTAAGCACTGTATAGAGCTTACCGCACGATCTCCCGTCGTTTTCTGATTTATGGTCCCCAAGTTGATTATAAGAAGACGGACACCATCACAGTGTTTGTCTCGAAGACTCTTAACACGCGCATTGACGGGGGTCTGAGCCACCTTCGCATTGACGGGGGGCGGGTACCCGCCCCCTAAGATCTCGAGAACCACGGTAGGTAGCGAAAAACGGTAAACGGCGTTGGGCTACCCATCCACTTCTCCATCGAAAACATTTCTACCATTTTTTTGTCAGGTCACATTTAAGGTCACGAGAGGTCAAAACATGCCCGTCATAGGGATAACATGTAAATTCAGTTTTTCGGGCATTACATCTGAACAAGTAAAGATAGAGCAAAACGACTTAAACTATATGAATCCTCTTAGCAAGCCGAATCGAATGATATATAATTTGACCTTGCTAGGTCAAATCAAGGATTTGACCTGACCTGAGGTCAGGTCAGGGTCAAATTATATAAAATGCATATCATAAGAACCGCAAAGCCCAGGCGAGTCTAATGCAGCTAAAATAAATGCTCTATCACCATCCGTTACTGTGTTATTCCGTAAAAACCATTTTTCCCATGTATTTCCAATAGAGAGGTCATGCCTCGTACCTGACCTTAGGTCATCGATATCAAAAATACCAGAACATATTTTAGATAACTCGGTGGGACCATTATGTGATATGAGTTTCAATGGGATAAGTTCACCCTGCTCCGACTTATGCTATCTTAAACTTTTTTTGAGGTCGGGTCACTTGACCTGTACTGGTGACCTGACCTGAGATGACCTAACCTTAAAATTTTCACAGAAGTTGTAAAAATGATGAGGAAAAAGGTATACCAAGTACGGCGGCGCTACGCGCCGCCGTTTTTCTACTATCTCCGAAAAACCCGAGGGGGGCGGGTACCCGCCCCCCGTCAATGCGCGTGTTAATAGCAAGTCTCAGGGGCCCAAATGTTGGTCTGGCAGGGACCACCAAAATGTTAATTGGGGGCCCCAGATTCGGCTATCGGGACATCAGAGTTTATCTTTGAACCCCCAGACTTGGTCTCTGGAGCAGCCCCAAAAGTTTTCCTGGGGTTTCCAGAGTTATTCTGGAGGACCCTCAAGAGTTTTTCACGGGGGGGAGGAGGCGCCCAGAGCTGGTCTCTGAGGGCCACCAGAGTTGGTCTCGGTGGGCCCAAGAGTCTGACTTGGGGGATCCGAAAAGCTTTCTCGGGGAGCCCAGGGCTGCTCTCGGATGGCCTTTAAGAATTCGTCTCGGCAGTATCCCAAAACAGGTTTTGTGCTAGGGTGTTGAATGGAAAATTCAGCGCAGAATGTGAGGCGAGCGAGTGGAAAATTATCCTCAGTATGTTTGGTGGAGTGATAATTTTCCAATTTGGCTACTCAAATTCTAAAATTCTCATGGTCTCATCTCATCTCAATGGTCTCAAATTCTTATATGAGGCATTGTTGAGGTGCCACCAAAAACAGGTTTTGAGGGCCTCTCTCAGACCAGCCTTTGGGGGAGAGAACTCTGGGAGCCCCCATGACTGACTTTTGTGGGCTGAAGATAAACTCTTGGGGGGTTCCTTGACAATGGACTCCTGTTAGGTATATGGTTTCTTCTCCATATATCTCAAATACTTTGCTCGTCTTCACATACTTGCTCACCTTCATATGAATATGCTTACCTTTTATCTAGTCCATAATGCAAGTGATATTGTGGGCGCTTTGTGGCCTTACCAGGTTGGTGCGCCCCGTAAGCCCAAATAACTAACTGTGTCCATTGTCGCAGAGGTGTCGCGTAGCTTAAGTAAAGGTATCTTGTCGCGGAGCTGCTATTCTAAATTCTGGCTCATTTGTTTCTTGCTGGTCACCTTTTTTAGAAAATGTTCTAAATTTCTTTTAAACTATCTTAGTTTATCATATATTTTAAAAATATTATACGCAAATAAGAAAACCGATATATTTTTGGTAAATCTCGAAAATGCAGCCTGGCTTAGAAGTTTAAAGATGCTGCATTTATATACTTTGTACATGAAAAGACGGTGTTTTGGGAAGTTCACGCCGTAGACCAACCATACACAAATTGCCGATGTTTTAAAAACAACTGGATGCGTTTTGTGGCCAGACAATTTCATTTGGTGAAAATTTAGGGGTTTCAGTTATTCAAATACGGGTACTTTCAGTTCAAGTTAAATATCAGCGTATTTATACCTAGGGTGTCGCAGGGCATCGTGAGTGGATTTGGGTGTCACACACCGTGGACGCAACAATGAAGGGCTAGTGTGGATAAAGTTAATTTCTATCACAATAAATGGTCAATTTTCTATGGTAAAAACTCCAGAAAACATGGTACTTGCCATCAAAGTTTCAAGATAACTGGTTTTAACGCCAAGACGACCAAAAATGGCTTTCTACTATTCCTGGTGCCAAAAATACAAGGTTAATCTTTCATGAACGTAAACCTAGAACTCATATAAACAGATGAACCTCTTTCCAGAAATTAACCATTCAAAGTGGTCAGCTCATGTTTTTGGTAATTCAAAGCTAGGGTGTCTAATTTTCCACTCACTTATTTTGTGAGTGGTGGAATTTAGTGTCGGTATTCACCAATTGGAACTTTCTCCGAGGCCACTGAGCGCCTTGCCGGCGCCAGAAATTCGATTTTCTGGTTCCACTAAAATCGGTCGAGATAAGGATGCCAGGTATAATTCGGCAGAAGAAAGACAAATCACCAAATTTTCTTTAAGAAAGGCCAAAGTAGCTTGAAACAGCCGAGCCAATTTGGAGATTTTCTTATCCATTCTGCTCTCATTAGCTAAAAATGCTGGCATTCACTTTCCGGTGGCAGTTGGTAGAGCAGGCAATGGAACTGGCCCTTAATCAAGTTATATTACCCCGTGTGATTAGTCGGCAGGGTACATCATGACCGTGAAGTAGATGGAACACAGTGCCTGCGCTCTGGGTTTTGCGTTACTGTTATTGCATCGCTGTCTCCTATCCATGCCGCAGTTACGCGCTGACACCGGTCAAGGTCGGACGTGCCTCGCCGGAGCTCCGTGGTATGGTGTGGGGTTAGCGCCAGGCACCTGGGGGTCTCCCGCAGTGTGACGCAGTGCAGAGCGAGTGTACCCACCAGCCCCATGTGAAAAATTAAGCTGTTATTGTACAGCATCAGCTCAACGAGAGGTGGAACTTTTCATACATTTTCAGACGTGACCATTGTGAGGTGAAGTGAAATGTCGGAGTCCGAGAGCGAACGAGACCGAGAGTGTGTCTTCACCGATGCAGCGGAGGACACGGACAGCGCGACTGGCCGCAACCGAAAACGGCAATTATCAGTCACGGAGATGGCGAAGAACATCGAAAAGAAAAGGAACACACAAAGGAAATCACCCCGAAAGAACACAGACAGGTCTGGTGAGTCAAATCCGGTCACCCTAGATGCCATAAAAGTTTGATTCAAGCTGGAAACAAGGAAGTGATAGCAGCTTTTGAAGTGAAGTTTGCGACTATGCAACGGAAGATTGAGATCCTAGAAGCCGAAAACCATGATAAAAGTTTGATGATCGAGGGCCTCAAAAATGACATCGACTTATGCCAAAAAGAAAATAAAAAGCTCACAGACCAAGTGAAAGCGATAGACATGAACCGGAGGCTGTCATCACTAATCCTAACATGCAACGAGTTCAAAAGAAAATCTCCAGGAGAAAACATCACCGCAAAAACCCTTGAGGTGCTGCATCAATACTTTCCTGATATGGAACTCAGCGAATCCGACTTCCAAGTAGTTCACAGACTACAAGGGGACACCAAGGTCATCGCAAAAATTCTGCCAGCGTCGGAAGCGAGACGATCTTTACGAGCGTAGATTTGACCTCATGCCAGGGCAGGTGCACGACGGTCGCCGCGCGGGGAGCCAGACGGGTTCTCAGTCCCGCCGACAGATGGCACCACTTTTCCTATCTGAGTCGCTGGTGCCTGAACACCAAAGACTGTACCAGCTGCTGCTCGCAGCGAAACGCTCAGAAAATGGTGCCAAAGTGCGTTCGGTGTTTTCCCGTCGGGGAATTGTGTATTGCCGAAAGGAAGTGGGGGAGCTAACATCCGAGTTGACTCCGAGCAACAGTTGAAGGAGCTGTTGGGCGGTCGGTTGCCTCCGCTACCAAGCTGGAACAGAGACTGAGTGAGAGGAGGAAAACCAGTGAGGGACAGCAGGTCTGCCTGCGAGGGGCGAGGTTGCTGGCAGCCTTTCTCTGCACGGTCAACTCAGACAGTTCGGTCTGACTCGGCCGGCCGTCTGGGAATTTCAGCGGCATCGCCAGGAGCACTTCTCGCTGCCGGATCGTGGGACCTGCTGGCAGAGTTCATCCTCACTGGAGCAGTTCTTCCGTCTGCCGAGTAATGCCTCTTCGTTTTCGCGGGAGATGGACCTGGGCCACGTCTTCTTGTGGTCCTACACTAGTGGCGATACTACCCGCTAAAATACTGCTACACCGCTCGCCGATCTTCAAAAAACAGGAAAGTGTTAACTGGATTGTAGCTGTCGGTATTGTGAGCGTATTTAATAATTTTGTTATTTCAATTCTTCTTGGTAAATTGATTTTATCTTCTCCTCACACAGGTACATGATATTGGATATGTAAAGCGACTTGTAGAGCATCATGTTTGCAAAAGTAAGAAACAATGTTTGCTGCCATGTTTTTTCTAGCATGTTGTAGAGTGCAAACGGTCACGTAATTCGGAAGAGTCAATCTAATTGCAGTTGTTATCAGCGCTGAGATGATCCCAAGTCGATGTGTCTTTCCTACACTCTCGTTAAAAGTTTTTTTGCTTACATTCTAGCACCCTTTCCAAGGTTAGATCGGTAGAACAAGCTGTTAAGAAAGGCCAGAGATGGTTACTATCAATATGTCTCCTTGTCATAGAATGCAATCGGAAACGTGATGTACGCGGGAGAAAACCATGTGGTGATGAAATCCCCAGCTGACTGGGTTAGGTCATCGGGTCAATGCGATGACAACGCCCTCTGTACCATATGTGTGATTCACCCGTTAGATGGCGTTGTAACTAGACTGGCGTTGTAACAAGTTTGCCAAATAGGTGACTGACTGGAATGATCAATTGGTCATATTACCTAATGCAGTATTTTGTTAACCATGCGTAATTCAGATTCAGTCCAGATTCAGTTTTGTATTGCTGTGATGATTCGCTTCCGTTAATTTCCTGAATCATGTGAGCCACAAACTGTGTGCATTAAGGCCCTCTGGTCTAATCGGCCCCTCGTGTACTTGTATGCCGCACTGCCAGATATGACAATGATTGTTTGTGTCCGCAGATCTCAGAGAGCGGTGTGGCCGGGCTCGCCCGGCGACCTGCTGCAATTTGGCAAATCCCGATATCTTCTACAGAGAACACCTTCCCATCTAAATTTCGACTCCACGCATGGGGGTCGCCGGTCAGCAGGCTCGGCCGCCCGCCCCTGCATGCTGGGTATCTGGGGATTCAGTGTGACTTATGCAGGTATGACCACGAATCTGCGGAATGATCAGTGAATTCGAGGGCTTAACTGCGTTTCATGGTCCAAATGTATTTGCTTAGTATGTTTGGTAAATTGATACTGCGTTACCTGTTGGAGGCTCCCAATACTTCGGGCCGCGATCGAGCTGTTCGATCTTGCGCCGTTGTCTTGCGGCGCGCTAAATTGTGGGGGTGGGGACCAGGGGGAGGGGGTTTCTGGCTGTAAGCCGCATTCGGTGCGGGGGAGCAGTGTTTCGATCACTTTCGATATCGTGGATGGGATTTCATTAGGTGTTTGTGCACACCATATAACATGCTTGTTCGTCGATGTGGGGTCTGGATTAGCACCTCTAGTTCCTATACATTTCAGAAGGACATTGCTCAGGGCTACTAAATCATCTTATGTATTCGAACATAACATTGAACTCTCAAACGAATTCATTGAAATAAGACACTTCTTGGTTGCTCCTGAATTGACACTGTACCGTTTAACAAATTGGCTATCCGATAGATGGCGAGTAATCTTGCTAGTTCCTCATTTTTCCGCAAGGTTATGGTCGCTGTTCAACGGTAGCTCAGGAAGAAGAGGAAAACGTTAATTTATCTTAAGTTGTATGTCGGATCTTAAAATCCTAACATTTAATGCTCGTGGCATTCGGTTAGCGTCCAAAAGAAGAACTTTGTTTCGATTCCTACATTCTCACTTTCCCAAACACATTGCGGTAATTCAGGAAACCCACTCATGTGATCGCGATGTTTATGTTTGGCAGGCTGAATGGGGATCGGATATAATTTTCTCGCATGGAAAGACTACTATTGAGTGCGGAGTCGCCATTCTTATGCCCCGGTCATTGCAAGGAAGCTGTGTGTTTAGTGTTTCACATTGCTCTAATGATGGTAGGCTTATTATCGCGGACTTGAAATTTAGTAAGTTTACGGTGAAATTAGTTGCAGCTTATGCGCCAACTCAGCGACAAAAGAGCCAGCAAAAACAGTTTTTTCGTTTGATCAATGATAAAATCAACAGCATGTCTGAGGCTGAAAAGTCTTACATCATCTTCTGTGGAGACTTAAACACACATTTATCACATCGAGACACCTCAAGGACCGATTTTCGTGTTTCATCCGCAGCCAAAATATTACTCAATTCAATAGAGGAACATAAGCTTATTGATCTCTGGCGTGAGAAAAACCCTGAACTGCGACGCTATTCATGGCGCCGTTTAACACCGCAATTACAACAATCCAGGCTGGATTACATTATCATAAGCGAATACATTAAAACTCATCATGTTGTAAGCAAGGTTGAGATAAGGCCTGGGATATTAAGCGATCATAGCATAGTAAGTGCTGAATTTAATTTGTTTTCCTCTGATAAAGGTCCAGGGCTTTTTCGATTCCGTAATGAACTGCTTGAAGACACAATCTTTGTAGGATTAGTCAAAACCGAAATAGAGAAAGCAAGACGGGGTCAGGAACTTTACAATAATGTTTCTGATTCTGGTCTTTTATTGGAACTTCTATCTAGTAAAATAAGAGTAGCTAGCATTAAAAGATGGAAAGAAAGAGAAACTGCAAAACGCGAAGAAAATAGTAGGATTTTAAAATCATTAGATAAGATCGAATCCAAAATAGCCACGTGTGGTGATGATTGTTTACTAGAAAGGTATAGACAATTGCAAGTACGTGCTGATGAAATACAAGAAGAAAAAGGTAAACTAGCAATGATTTATTCTGGTGCTAAGTGGCTTGAACAAGGTGAACGCCCCACTCGCTATTTTCTCAACCTGCATAAGCAAAGGAATATGGATAAGAAAATTGAGGTGCTGCAATCGGAAAATGGTGATTTCGTAACTGGTAACAAGGATATTCTAATTATGTGCAAGGAATTCTTTAATAAGATATACGCAACACAGGATAGCTATGATAGAGGTAGTGAATCAGCTTGCGATATGTTTTTGGGAGAATTGGAATGTCCTAAGGTTAGCGCCGAGAACAGAGAATTATGTGACGCTCCCATCACCGGCATCGAATGCAGGTTAGCTCTTGATGGTATGAAAAACAATAAGGCACCGTCGGTTTCCAGGCTTCACTAAGGAATTTGTTCGATTCTTTTGGAAGATTTAGAACAGATCATTGTAAGTTATATTAGAGAGGTGAAAGAAAAAGGACTATTTTTCGTTACTCAAAGGAGGGGTATTATAACGATGATTCCTAAACAGGGCGATCAAAAAATTTTGAAAAACAAACGAGCGATCTGTCTTTTAGATATTATATATAAAATAATTGCAAAAGTTATCGCCAATAGGTTAATGCTAGTAGTGAGGGATTTAGTTGCTCCTGATCAGACAGGTTCAATACGAGGGCGGAATATTGGAGTAAATTTAAGAATAACTTCTGACATCATAGAATATTGTGACGCCGATAAAATAGGTGGAATTCTTATGGCATTGGATTTCCAGAATGCATTCAATTCTGTCGAGCATAAGTTCATTGAAGACGCTCTGAAAAAGTTCGGATTTGGAAGTTATTTTATTGAATGGATTCAGATACTGCATAGGGATATGGAACTCGCTATCATAAACAATGGATTTACTTCCTCATGGTTTAAACCATCACGTGGTCTGCAACAGGGCTGCCCTGCTTCCAGTCTCATATTTTGTTTAGTTGTCGAAATTTTGGCTGTTAAGATTCGTGCATCGCCTAGGGTGAACGGTATAATAATTTCCAATGAGGAAATAAGAATATCACAATATATCGACGATACAACTTTGTTCGTAAAAGACGTTGACTCAGCCAAGAATGCTTTGGAGCTAGTGAAGGAATTCGGAATGTACTCCGGCCTGCAATTGAATCTAAATAAATGCAAATTTATGTGGTTAGGCTCCCAGAAACACTCAGCGGAACGTATTTGTGGACAGGAACCTAATGAGCGAGTTAAGATTTTAGGCGTTACATTTAGTGCCTTGCATGAGTGTAGTGACATTAATATTCAGCCAGTTTTGATTAAGATTCAAAATGTGTTGAACCAGTGGTCCCAGCGAAATCTCACGCTTAAAGGGAAAATAACAATAGCGAAAGCTCTCGTTATTTCTCAGCTAATCCACATGACCTCCGCAGTAATTTTTCAAAAGAGACATCTGGACACAATCCAAAGTAAAATTATGCGTTTCATTTGGAGGGGGCGTCCGCCAAAAGTTGCTAGAGATGTGCTGTGTCAAGAAGTCAAGAATGGGGGCTTAAATTGTCCAAATGTGATAAATCTTTATAAAGGGCTGCGTTGCTCTTGGATGGGCAGACTATTGAGGAATATGGATATAGGGTTCGTTAAAATTTTTCAGAAAAGGATTCGTGTCATGTTAGAGCACTTATTGCATATGAATTACAATTTTGCGTGGGTTAAAGACAGAAGAGTAGCTGCGTTTTACAAAGAGATGTTAGGTTGGTTTAGAGAAGCGGTCCCCATCAAAGAACCTACTTGTGGAAAGGAAGTCCGTAAACAAATAATGTGGAATAATGAAGCTATTCGGGTGGAAGGGAAAATTATTTTCAATGCTGCATTGTACGAAAACAGTATATTGTTCCTTGATGCATTCTTTAATCATGAGGGACAAATCTTGGATTATAATTCGTTTAAGGAAAGCAATAACTTGACACGACTGGATCCTCTTGTTTATATGGGCTGGTGCCGGGCCATTCCTGCGATATGGAGACGGCTTGCCGTTGGCAGTGAAGTACTAACCGTTCAGGAGAAGGTACTTGGCTGTGGCATAGAAGTGAAAGGAAAAGTTGTCCCGGTTCAGCGGATTAAAGTAAAATATTTTTCAAATAAATTTCTAAAGGAGATAACCCCCAGAGCGCAAATGAAATGGATAGACGAAGGAGTTGAATACGGAGAAAACTGGTGTAAAGTGTACTTACTTCCATTTAACATCACGAAATCAACAAAGCTTCAAAATTTACAATATAGGATAGTTCATAGGTTTTTTCCCACTCGAAGATTCTTGTGCATACGAAATGTGATAGATGATCCATTCTGTGATAGGTGCGGTAACATAGAGACAATCGAGCATTTCTTTGTAGAGTGTGGAGAGGTTAGAGGATTTTGGGATGATCTAGTTAGAAAAATTAACCCAAAGCTTGCTACAACAAAACAGTTCTCTGGCACTGTTACAAACATTCTCTTTGGATCATTGAAAACATTGAATGTTGTCAATCTTATAGTCTTGGCTGCAAAACAGTTCATTGTGAATCAGAGGTTTAAGGATGAAGAAATAAAAATGGGAGTCTTTTCAGCATTTCTGGAAAAAAATATTTCAAATGGAACGGTGCATTGCAAAGAAGGATAGAAGAATTGACAGGTTTCACGAGAGATGGCTACCATTCATAAATGAACATTTTGAGCTATACATTTTGTTTGCATAATCTGGACCCACTTCGGCGAGCTGCATACGGTGAAGGAGGTTATCGTGATGTGAAGTGATCTGTGAAGTGTATGAAATCAACGTGATTGCACATTGTGGGAGGGTAGGGATTGGGAAGGGGGGGTGAGGGGGGGTGAGTTTGGTGTCGAGACGATGTTACGTTGAAGCGACGTGGGGCTACTACCGTGACACGAGCGGCAAGGTGTGAAGGAGAGTTGTTAAATTGTTTTGCAAAGTTTACAGCCGTGTTTTGTGAAATAAATGATTGAGAAAAAAAAGTCTCCTATCCATGCCGTTGATATATATATATATATATATATATATATATATATATATATATATATATATATTGTGGCGTTCGCGCGGGATGCAATGTTGAATGGGCTGGTGGGGTAAAATGGTGTTTTTGAGCGCGTAGACGGCAGGGGGAAATGGCAGCTCAATATAATTTGCTACTGATTAGATGAAGTAGCTGAGGTAGGCATGGGAGGTGGTACCTTTCCACTGAAATCAGTCAAGAGAGGGCAGAAAATGTTCTATAAAGATACCATACACTACCTGGGACAGTCAGGGTACAGGTACTACTTCCTATATATTCATAAGTGGTATGTAATTGGAAATCTTTTGAATCATTAAATGGTTAAAGATTACACCTTTTGCCCTTACGAATATTCTTGTGCGCTCGCTTGTGTGCTCTCAACAAGGTTATTCACCTCTCTTGGAATCTTGTAGTCTAAATTCAATGCCCACATTTATATGTTTCCACTGAGGTTCATATGCAAAATCACTGTGAATGTATCAGATCTGAGCAAGTGGTGAGAAAGAAGCACGTCTTATCAGTGAAGTGAGTTGCATTTCCATGTTAAGCCATTGCGAGCACATACTTCATTTACTAATGATTTCACAGGCCTGGAAGAAAAGACAGAAACATTTCCATAATACTTTTATGTTTGTGTACATGTTGCAGATAGCCACTTAAGGAAGCTGTTGTCTGTCCACCTTCAGGTAATATGCTCCCTTTCGAAAAAGAAAGAAAACTTAATTATGTCTTTGGTAACTAGAATCACAATTGAAAAATGAGTGTAAAATTGAGCTAAAAAAACATAAAAGTGAGTGGAAAATTCTGCTTGACTGGGTGTCGCTCTGTACCTAGCACCCCAGCTTTTGGAACACTGCGTCTCGGGGCCTTAGAGTTGGTCTCCAAGGCCTTCGAGGGTTTGTCTCGTCGGCCGATAGAGTTGGTCTCGAACCTGGCTGAAAGTTGGTTTCGGGGGTCTCTAGATTCGGTCCTTGCGGTCCCCAGGTCTGGTTTCGGAGGACCCCAATAATTTTTCTTGGGTTGGTTTCGAAAAACTCCCAGTGTTAGTTTCGAAGACCTTCAAGAGTTTGTCTTGGTTCATGGGGCCCCCAGAGCTGGTCTTGGGGATCCCTAGACTCGTTCTCGGGCGACTCAAGAGTTTTTCTTCTGGCGGGAGGGAGGTTTTGTCTCAAGGCTCCGGTCAATTTTTCTCAGACTGCCCAAAGAATTTGTGTTGGGGATACCTCAGAGATGGTCCCGGGTCACAAAATAATAAAAAGGATACCACGCTTTATTTAGTTATATAGGCAAAGAAACAAGCAAGGTATGTAAAAGCAGCCAATAAAAGTCACATGAACCACGCAGATTCACTCCACAATCCCACCAACCACCGCCGACATTAGCGATGTTGGTGATATTTTCATTAGCAATGTTTGCACTTGGGCCCCGTAAAGTGCCTCCAAGCCTATATCCACACCCCCCCCTCCCCATGAGCAATTGCCCCTGAGCCCCCCTGTTATGCTGAGAATTGTGATCTGGCCTTTATTGATGCACCGGACTAAGATTTTCAGCGCCAGCATTTGTCCGTGAGGAATATGAGCTACTGATTTAGACAAAAAGTGAAAGTAAATTCCTGTGGGGCGCGGTGGTGTGGTGCTTGTTGCATTTGCTTTCTACGGGGTCGCCCGGGTTTAAGTCCGGTGGATTTCTTGAGCACGGAGAATCCGGCTCCTAAGAGAAAACAGTAACAAGAGTCGACGAAGCCGTATAACCATAGCAGTGGATGAGTTGATAAACCCCAAACATTGTTATATTGGTCAAAAGTTGGATCATTTTTCTTTCCCATTCCAGTTTAAGCGCCCATAAAACTAGAAGGGGTTCTGCACGCTGCCGTCAATCGGGTACTTCAGAACAGCTTAGGGAATAGGAACTTCTTCTCCCCTCCGCCACCTGAGGCAAAAACTGATAGGCAACGATGATATTGAAAGCATTTCAGTCCTAATGCGTGCTCAAACCATGGTATTCGTCTAGAAATGGTGTGATGAGAATGCTACAAAAATAAAACCCCGGAAAAACATAAAAAACGCAAAAAAACCCAGACCGGCGAGTTTTTTTAACAAAAAAAACATTTTTTTCTAACTCTGCAAGGAAACCCTGGTATGACCTTTGGTCAAATCATTTTCCATACTGACGTAGTGGAAAACAGGCATGATTCGTTTTGTCCTGGCGAAAGGATGTCAATGATGCCCAAAAGTGGATTTCTCTGATCGAGTCGTAATGCACTGACAAGAACCTGCAATTGCTATTCTGTTTCTGCCCTGGATATATTTTCCGCCCCTCATGGCGCACATATTCACTTGAGAAAAAAAACTACTCAATGTATTCGTGCGATGAATTCCCACAAGCTATCCAATGCTATTGCGTGCTTCTAGTTTTCTCATAGGCATAGGCGTAGGAACGGGGGGGGGGCAGGGGGGCCATGTCCCCCAATATTCTCGTTGGGGGCCAGACCATAGAGCTGGCCCCCCAATATTTTGTGGTAGATGCTCATCCAGAAATTTAACCATATTGTGCTGAAAATGATTGCGGTGATATTTATCATTAAAAACGAAGAATGAGTAATTCATTAGTGTCCCAGCATATAGAAAACTGCAATTGGACCCGTGCCCTATGCGCTCTAACTGGGCTTCACTCAGCCGATGAAAAGTGAAGTTCTAATCGCCCGCAACTAGCACCTGAGTGGAGGATTCCGCGGAATGGCTTCAGCTGAATTTTGAGCTCGCGCGGAAACGTCATCTCGCGTTGCTCGGAGGCGCGCGAGAACCCGCGGTGATGTGCGAGAATGGAAATAACAGCCGACGATTTGTTATTTTCCTGTACCAATTGGCAGAGCGCTGAGGCAGGCGTGGTTCAAACGTTTGCTTTGTATCATCGTTCCAGTTGCTGGAGACAGCGACGAGAACAATGGGCATCCGAAAGTTTTTCTGCAAGAAGGTAAGCGAGCAACGATGAGTGTTACCACAACGGAAAAAAGTGGCGTTAGCTAGTTAATCTCGAAGTTCCTGCTCACAACAAAACTTCGTTCTAAAACCAATAGTTGTTTGATTTGGGCCAGTTGCCACCCTGCGTTCATGTCCCTAACATAACCCGCAAACTTGTGCAGGGGCGCAGCCAGAGCCTCAGTATGGGGGGGCACAGCACCATGGAGGGGCAATTTCGAGGAAAAGGGGCACTTTTGCTAGCTTAAAAAACGTCACCAGGGAAACGCTGAGGAGTGTCTCAGTCTGTCTGGCCGAATCCTGCTGCCGGAGAAAACTAGGGCACCTCTGGGGTTTCATGGGCTGCTTCACATAGGCACTCAATTTTCTTCCGAGCTGAGCGTCTGAACTGGTTCGTGGCTCTGAGTTGGCCTAAAGCTCCCAGAGCAGATCTAGGGGCTCTTTTAAGGGAATGTCCCGCTTCATTAAGTTCTTTTAGGGAAAGTTTAGCGATTTTTCCCGATTTTACCCACCCAAACGGGTGGTTTGACCTCCCAAAAAGTGCTTCTAGATCCGCCAATGCCTGGGAACCAATGAGGGGCACGTTCCCCTGCATCCATTTGGCTGCCTCTCTGACCGAGGGGCAAATTCAAACTAAACCCAATTGCAAAAGTTAAAACAACAGTTAAAATTATCAAAGACATTGGAGCACTTTCAGTAGGTCAACCTATACCATTCTAGGTAGACACCTAAATGAGGAAATGTCTTTGTTCAGAAGAAAATTCACAAAGAATGTACACAGTTACCGTGATTAAGGGGCAATTGTGAGCTAAGGGTGCATCCATAAAGAAGATGCATGTTTCAGCGGCCGAGGGGCACTTTCATTCAGAGGCAAATTCACAATGGAGGTACACAGCTAAGTGGTTAAGGGGGCCCTTGGAGCTAAAGGCACATCAAAAAGAAAGCCCACGTTTCAGTGGCCGTGGGGCACTTTCATCCGCAGAGGGCACCCGGGAACTAATGGGGGCACGTTCCCCTGTGCCCGCTGGCTGCGCCACTGACTGAAGGGCACCTTCAGACTAAAACCACTTGCATTTTCGGTTGCATAGGGGCGCTTTTAGTAGCTGAGGGCACTCAACAATTGGTTAGGGGCACATGCCTCATTTGCCGTTTGCCTCTACCATTGTAGGTAGACACCTAAATGTGGAAATTTATTTCATTGAGAGGCAAATTCATGACGGAGGTACACAGTTACGTGATTGAGGGGAATTTCCGGGCAAAGGGCACTTCAAAAAGAAGGCACACGCTTCAGCGTCCGTGGGGCAGTTTCATCCGAAAAGGGTACTTCGGGACCAATGGGGGAAAAGTGCCCCATGTGCCCCTCCCCTGGCTGCGTCCCTGAACCTGTAGTTGAAACGGTTTTATGCAAAAGGTGAGGGGAGAGTGTCATTGCAGGCCCTTTCCCGCCTTTTTTGGAAGTGCCGAAAGCGGATTTAGTCGTTTTTTTGTTGTATTTTTCGATATCCGAAAAACACAAATAATTTTGCTCGTCAGCTTGTGTTTTTCTCTATTTGTGCGTCCTCTGGAATTTTTGTCCGGCTGCGGACTTGTAGGAGCGCCAGAGCCAATATTTCGCCTTAAAACAAAGCTTTTTCAAAGCATGGTCCAATTTTATGTCAGCGGCCCTGCCCCCCCCAATAATTTTACCGTTCCTACGCGTATGCTAATAGGACCTGAGATCAAGGGGGAGGGAGCTTTGGTTGGGTTTGATAAACATGTCACTACCTAGGTTGGAAGCTACGTGAGGTCAGCTGCTGCTTGAGATACTTTTTTCTGATGGCGTGTCAGAGCCGCATGACGAAATCCATGGAGCGAAGCGCATTGAGATTTCTCAAGCGGCTCTATTCTGGCCGCTCAGACGGGTCTCGTCGTGGTCTGTCAGAGCCGCATGACGAAATCCATGGAGCGAAGCGCATTGAGATTTCTCAAGCGGCTCTATTCTGGCCGCTCAGACGGGTCTCGTCGTGGTCTGTTGTCAGAGCCGCATGACGAAATCCATGGAGCGAAGCGCATTGAGATTTCTCAAGCGGCTCTATTCTGGCCGCTCAGACGGGTCTCGTCGTGGTCTGTTGTTGTCAGAGCCGCATGACGAAATCCATGGAGCGAAGCGCATTGAGATTTCTCAAGCGGCTCTATTCTGGCCGCTCAGACGGGTCTCGTCGTGGTCTGTTGTTGTCAGAGCCGCATGACGAAATCCATGGAGCGAAGCGCATTGAGATTTCTCAAGCGGCTCTATTCTGGCCGCTCAGACGGGTCTCGTCGTGGTCAGAGCCGCATGACGAAATCCATGGAGCGAAGCGCATTGAGATTTCTCAAGCGGCTCTATTCTGGCCGCTCAGACGGGTCTCGTCGTGGTCTGTTGTTGTTGTTGTTGGCGTCTGTCAGTCCTGAGAATTGATGTCAGAGCTCTGGAATTTTGTAGGGTGATAGCCCGTCTGCTCCAGACACCCAAACTGAAGCCCCGAGTTGAAATCCAAAATAGGTTTTGAGAAATTTTGGCTCAAACTTTTTCTGTTTTATATTTTTCTAATTTTTACTTCTTAACCTACGAACTCAAAACTTATGTCCTTTTCGAAAGATAACGAGGGCCAGCTAGGGAAAACGAATTGAGCTGATCCGACAATATTTGTTGCGCGAAAACGCGGCATTTCTCACGCGAGCAAAAAACCTGCTAAAAAGTTGATGGCCGACTTGTGCGCTCGAAATGTCAGAAGACAGGCCTCAGTTAGCTGAAAGGCAGTTACCTAGGGGTAGCTAGGAAAATTTTGTAGTGCTTAGGCATAGTTTTGAGTGCAAAACGCAAAATTTTGACCTACTTTTTACAGTTCTTCCGGAAGACTGAATTTTGGTTCATTTCATTTCAACGTTAATATCTCACAATCTAATTGACCGATTTGAGTTTTCATTTCAAATAATGAAAGAACATTGCTTCCGCCTGATAATATTTGTAGATGGAAATTGTGAATGTAAAATTCTTTGTTTTATAGGCATAAATAGAAATTGAGTAAAAAACTTTTTATTTGCATCTTCCTGGTTCCAAGCTCATGTCACTCACAAACTCAGAACTGACATGGCTGAATAGGAAAGTTACTTGCGGTCATTTCGCTCACTTATACTACCCACCTATCTCTAATGGCTTTCGAGTAATTAGTCCAAAATGTATTACAAGATGCTAAATTTCTCGGACCACCATTGCTTCTCACCATGGTTTCAAGTCCTTAAAATGGATGGAAGTGGAAGAAATTTGGCATGAAGCTAGCTAAGGATCCTAGCTCGACGATACAAGTAATTTCAGCCCAAAAGAATGCTTGGTTCGTCTTCTAGAAGCACATTCATATCGTGCCTTTTCGGGACAAGCACAGCACCCGGCGCCAGCGGCCCGGCATATTCGGCGGAGTTGTACTAGCCAGTGACCTCCTGACGGGTCACAGCTGTTCAGCTAGTGGGAGGGTGATTGGTATGGCACGGTGGTCTAGTGGTTAGAGGCCCTGTCTCTTGATCAGGTAGGTCCGGTTCGAATCCGGGGTGACCACGTACTCTTTATTGGTTATTTCAAAGAAAAGAATGATAAAACTGACTTGCAGGCTTATGAAGAGATACATTAAGAACGAAATATGGTTTGCTTTCAGCACATTGTCATGCGGCTCTCCTGCGCCGGTGGGGCGTTAGCCCAGGCCGCAGGCCGAGGTTGTTGTTGGCGTCTGTCAGTCCTGAGAATTGATGTCAGAGCTCTGGAATTTTGTAGGGTGATAGCCCTTCTGCTCCAGACACCCAAACTGAAGCCCCGAGTTGAAATCCAAAATAGTTTTTGAGAAATTTTGGCTCAAACTTTTTCTGTTTTATATTTTTCTAATTTTTACTTCTTAAGTTACGAACTTGAAATTTATGTCCTTTTCAATGGATAACAAGGGCCAGCTAGGGGGAAAAAAATTGAGCTGATCCAACAATATTTATTGCGCGAAAACGCGGCATTTCTCACGCGCGCAAAAAACCTGCTAAAAGTTGATGGCCGACTTGTGCGCTCGAAATGTCAGAAGGCAGGCCTCAGTTAGCTGAAAGGCAGTTACCTAGGGGTAGCTAGGCAAATTTTGTAGTGCTTAGGCATAGTTTTGAGTGCAAAACGTAAAATTTTGACCTACTTTTTACAGTTCTTCCGGAAGACTGAATTTTGGTTCATTTCATTTCAACGTTAATATCTCACAATCTAATTGACCGATTTGAGTTTCCATTTCAAATAATGAAAGAACATTGCTTCCGCCTGATAATATTTGGAGATGGAAATTGTGAATGTGAAATTCTTTGTTTTATAGGCATAAATAGAAATTGAGTCAAAAAACTTTTTATTTGCATCTTCCTGGCTCCAAGCTCATGTCACTCACAAACTCAGAACTGACATGGCTGAATAGGAAAGTTACTTGCGGTCATTTCGCTCACTTATACTACCCACCTATCTCTAATGGCTTTCGAGTAATTAGTCCAAAATGTATTACAAGATGCTAAATTTCTCGGACCACCTTTGCTTCTCACCATGGTTTCAAGTCCTTAAAATGGATGGAAGTGGAAGAAATTTGGCATGAAGCTAGCTTAAGATCCTAGCTCGACGATACAAGTAATTTCAGCCCAAAAGAATGCTTGGTTCGTCTTCTAGAAGCACCTTTATATCGTGCCTTTTCGGGACAAGCACAGCACCCGGCGCCAGCGGCCCGGCATATTCGGCGGAGTTTTACCAGCCAGTGACCTCCTGACGGGTCACAGCTGTTCAGCTAGTGGGAGGGTGAGTGGTGTGGCACGGTGGTCTAGTGGTTAGAGGCCCTGGCTCTTGATCAGGTAGGTCCGGTTCGAATCCGGGGGTGACCACGTACTCTTTATTGGTTATTTCAAAGAAAAGAATGATAAAACTGACTTGCAGGCGTATGAAGAGATACATTAAGAACGAAATATGGTTTGCTTTCGGCACATTGTCATGCGGCTCTCCTGCGCCGGTGGGGCGTTAGCCCAGGCCGCAGGCCGAGGTCTGTTGTTGTTGGCGTCTGTCCGTCCTGAGAATTGATGTCAGAGCTCTGGAATTTTGTAGGGTGATAGCCCTTCTGCTCCAGACACCCAAACTGAAGCCCCGAGTCGAAATCCAAAATAGTTTTTGAGAAATTTTGGCTCAAACTTTTTCTGTTTTATATTTTTCTAATTTTTACTTCTTAACCTACGAACTTGAAATTTATGTCCTTTTCGAAAGATAACAAGGGCCAGCTAGGGAAAACGAATTGAGCTGATCCGACAATATTTATTGCGCGAAAACGCGGCTTTTCTCATGCGAGCAAAAAACCTGCTAAAAGTTGATGGCCGACTTGTGCGCTCGAAATGTCAGAAGACAGGCCTCAGTTAGCTGAAAGGCAGTTACCTAGGGGTAGCTAGGAAAATTTTGTAGTGCTTAGGCATAGTTTTGAGTGCAAAACGCAAAATTTTGACCTACTTTTTACAGTTCTTCCGGAAGACTGAATTTTGGTTCATTTCATTTCAACGTTAATATCTCACAATCTAATTGACCGATTTGAGTTTTCATTTCAAATAATGAAAGAACATTGCTTCCGCCTGATAATATTTGGAGATGGAAGTTGTGAATGTGAAATTCTTTGTTTTATAGGCATAAATAGAAATTGAGTCAAAAACTTTTTATTTGCATCTTCCTGGTTCCAAGCTCATGTCACTCACAAACTCAGAACTGACATGGCTGAAGAGGAAAGTTACTTGCGGTCATTTCGCTCACTTATACTACCCACCTATCTCTAATGGCTTTCGAGTAATTAGTCCAAAATATATTACAAGATGCTAAAGTTCTCGGACCACCTTTGCTTCTCACCATGGTTTCAAGTCCTTAAAATGGATGGAAGTGGAAGTAATTTGGCATGAAGCTAGCTTACGATCCTAGCTCGACGATACAACTAATTTCAGCCCAAAAGAATGTTTGGTTCGTCTTCTAGAAGCACCTTTATATCGTGCCTTTTCGGGACAAGCACAGCACCCGGCGCCAGCGGCCCGGCATATTCGGCGGAGTTGTACTAGCCAGTGACCTCCTGACGGGTCACAGCTGTTCAGCTAGTGGGAGGATGAGTAGTGTGGCGCGGTGGTCTAGTGGTTAGAGGCCCTGTCTCTTGATCAGGTAGGTCCGGTTCGAATCCGGTGGTGACCACGTACTCTTTATTGGTTATTTCAAAGAAAAGAATGATAAAACTGACTTGCAGGCTTATGAAGAGATACATTAAGAACGAAATATGGTTAGCTTTCAGCACATTGTCATGCGGCTCTCCTGCGCCGGTGGGGCGTTAGCCCAGGTCGCAGACCGGAGTTGTTGTTGGCGTCTGTCAGTCCTGAGAATTGATGTCAGAGCTCTGGAATTTTGTAGGGTGATAGCCCTTCTGCTCCAGACACCCAAACTGAAGCCCCGAGTCGAAATCCAAAATAGTTTTTGAGAAATTTTGGCTCAAACTTTTTCTGTTTTATATTTTTCTAATTTTTACTTCTTAACCTACGAACTTGAAACTTATGTCCTTTTCGAAAGATAACAAGGGCCAGCTAGGGAAAACGAATTGAGCTGATCCGACAATATTTATTGCGCGAAAACGCGGCATTTCTCACGCGAGCAAAAAACCTGCTAAAAGTTGATGGCCGACTTGTGCGCTCGAAATGTCAGAAGACAGGCCTCAGTTAGCTGAAAGGCAGTTACCTAGGGGTAGCTAGGAAAATTTTGTAGTGCTTAGGCATAGTTTTGAGTGCAAAACGCAAAATTTTGACCTACTTTTTACAGTTCTTCCGGAAGACTGAATTTTGGTTCATTTCATTTCAACGTTAATATCTCACAATCTAATTGACCGATTTGAGTTTTCATTTCAAATAATGAAAGAACATTGCTTCCGCCTGATAATATTTGGAGATGGAAATTGTGAATGTGAAATTCTTTGTTTTATAGGCATAAATAGAAATGGAGTCAAAAAACTTTTTATTTGCATCTTCCTGGTTCCAAGCTCATGTCATTCACAAACTCAGAACTGACATGGCTGAAGAGGAAAGTTACTTGCGGTCATTTCGCTCACTTATACTACCCACCTATCTCTAATGGCTTTCGAGTAATTAGTCCAAAATGTATTACAAGATGCTAAATTTCTCGGACCACCTTTGCTTCTCACCATGGTTTGAAGTCCTTAAAATGGATGGAAGTGGAAGTAATTTGGCATGAAGCTAGCTTACGATCCTAGCTCGACGATACAACTAATTTCAGCCCAAAAGAATGTTTGGTTCGTCTTCTAGAAGCACCTTTATATCGTGCCTTTTCGGGACAAGCACAGCACCCGGCGCCAGCGGCCCGGCATATTCGGCGGAGTTGTACTAGCCAGTGACCTCCTGACGGGTCACAGCTGTTCAGCTAGTGGGAGGATGAGTAGTGTGGCACGGTGGTCTAGTGGTTAGAGGCCCTGTCTCTTGATCAGGTAGGTCCGGTTCGAATCCGGGGGTGACCACGTACTCTTTATTGGTTATTTCAAAGAAAAGAATGATAAAACTGACTTGCAGGCTTATGAAGAGATACATTAAGAACGAAATATGGTTTGCTTTCGGCACATTGTCATGCGGCTCTCCTGCGCCGGTGGGGCGTTAGCCCAGGCCGCAGGCCGAGGTTGTTGTTGGCGTCTGTCAGTCCTGAGAATTGATGTCAGAGCTCTGGAATTTTGTAGGGTGATAGCCCTTCTGCTCCAGACACCCAAACCGAAGCCCCGAGTCGAAATCCAAAATAGTTTTTGAGAAATTTTGGCTCAAACTTTTTCTGTTTTATATTTTTGTAATTTTTACTTCTTAAGCTACGAACTTGAAATTTATGTCCTTTTCAAAGGATAACAAGGGCCAGCTAGGGGAAAAAATTGAGCTGATCCGACAATATTTATTGCGTGAAAACGCGGCATTTCTCACGCGAGCAAAAAACCTGCTAAAAGTTGATGGCCGACTTGTGCGCTCGAAATGTCAGAAGACAGGCCTCAGTTAGCTGAAAGACAGTTACCTAGGGGTAGCTAGGAAAATTTTGTAGTGCTTAGGCATAGTTTAGAGTGCAAAACGCAAAATTTTGACCTACTTTTTACAGATCTTCCGGAAGACTGAATTTTGGTTCATTTCATTTCAACGTTAATATCTCACAATCTAATTGACCGATTGAAGTTTTCATTTCAAATAATGAAAGAACATTGCTTCCGCCTGATAATATTTGGAGATGGAAATTTTGAATGTGAAATTCTTTGTTTTATAGGCATAAATAGAAATGGAGTCAAAAAACTTTTTATTTGCATCTTCCTGGTTCCAAGCTCATGTCACTCACAAACTCAGAACTGACATGGCTGAATAGGGAAGTTACGTGCGATCATTTCGCTCACTTATACTACCCACCTATCTCTAATGGCTTTCGAGTAATTAGTCCAAAATGTATTACAAGATCCTAAATTTATCGGACCACCTTTGCTTCTCACCATGGTTTCAAGTCCTTAAAATGGATGGAAGTGGAAGAAATTTGGCATGGAGCTAGCTTAGGATCCTAGCTCGACGATACAAATAATTTCAGCCCAAAAGACTGCTTGGTTCGTCTTCTAGAAGCACCTTTATATCGTGCCTTTTCAGGACAAGCACAGCACCCGGCGCCAGCGGCCCGGCATATTCGGCGGAGTTGTACCAGCCAGTGACCTCCTGACGGGTCACAGCTGTTCAGCTAGTGGGAGGGTGAGCAGTGTGGCACGGTGGTCTAGTGGTTAGAGGCCCCGTCTATTGATCAGGCAGGTCCGGTTCGAATCCGGGGATGGCCACGTACTCTTTATTGGTTATTTCAAAGAAAAGAATGATTAAACGGACTTACAGGCTTATGAAGAGATACATTAAGAACGAAATATGGTTTGCTTTCGGCACATTGTCATGCGGCTCTCCTGCGCCGGTGGGGCGTTAGCCCAGGCCGCAGGCCGAGGTTGTTGTTGGCGTCTGTCAGTCCTGAGAATTGATGTCAGAGCTCTGGAATTTTGTAGGGTGATAGCCCTTCTGCTCCAGACACCCAAACTGAAGCCCCGAGTTGAAATCCAAAATAGTTTTTGAGAAATTTTGGCTCAAACTTTTTCTGTTTTATATTTTTCTAATTTTTACTTCTTAAGTTACGAACTTGAAATTTATGTCCTTTTCAATGGATAACAAGGGCCAGCTAGGGGAAAAATTGAGCTGATCCAACAATATTTATTGCGCGAAAACGCGGCATTTCTCACGCGCGCAAAAAACCTGCTAAAAGTTGATGGCCGACTTGTGCGCTCGAAATGTCAGAAGGCAGGCCTCAGTTAGCTGAAAGGCAGTTACCTAGGGGTAGCTAGGCAAATTTTGTAGTGCTTAGGCATAGTTTTGAGTGCAAAACGTAAAATTTTGACCTACTTTTTACAGTTCTTCCGGAAGACTGAATTTTGGTTCATTTCATTTCAACGTTAATATCTCACAATCTAATTGACCGATTTGAGTTTCCATTTCAAATAATGAAAGAACATTGCTTCCGCCTGATAATATTTGGAGATGGAAATTGTGAATGTGAAATTCTTTGTTTTATAGGCATAAATAGAAATTGAGTCAAAAAACTTTTTATTTGCATCTTCCTGGCTCCAAGCTCATGTCACTCACAAACTCAGAACTGACATGGCTGAATAGGAAAGTTACTTGCGGTCATTTCGCTCACTTATACTACCCACCTATCTCTAATGGCTTTCGAGTAATTAGTCCAAAATGTATTACAAGATGCTAAATTTCTCGGACCACCTTTGCTTCTCACCATGGTTTCAAGTCCTTAAAATGGATGGAAGTGGAAGAAATTTGGCATGAAGCTAGCTTAAGATCCTAGCTCGACGATACAAGTAATTTCAGCCCAAAAGAATGCTTGGTTCGTCTTCTAGAAGCACCTTTATATCGTGCCTTTTCGGGACAAGCACAGCACCCGGCGCCAGCGGCCCGGCATATTCGGCGGAGTTGTACCAGCCAGTGACCTCCTGACGGGTCACAGCTGTTCAGCTAGTGGGAGGGTGAGTGGTGTGGCACGGTGGTCTAGTGGTTAGAGGCCCTGGCTCTTGATCAGGTAGGTCCGGTTCGAATCCGGGGGTGACCACGTACTCTTTATTGGTTATTTCAAAGAAAAGAATGATAAAACTGACTTGCAGGCGTATGAAGAGATACATTAAGAACGAAATATGGTTTGCTTTCGGCACATTGTCATGCGGCTCTCCTGCGCCGGTGGGGCGTTAGCCCAGGCCGCAGGCCGAGGTTGTTGTTGGCGTCTGTCAGTCCTGAGAATTGATGTCAGAGCTCTGGAATTTTGTAGGGTGATAGCCCTTCTGCTCCAGACACCCAAACTGAAGCCCCGAGTTGAAATCCAAAATAGTTTTTGAGAAATTTTGGCTCAAACTTTTTCTGTTTTATATTTTTCTAATTTTTACTTCTTAAGTTACGAACTTGAAATTTATGTCCTTTTCAATGGATAACAAGGGCCAGCTAGGGGAAAAAAATTGAGCTGATCCAACAATATTTATTGCGCGAAAACGCGGCATTTCTCACGCGCGCAAAAAACCTGCTAAAAGTTGATGGCCGACTTGTGCGCTCGAAATGTCAGAAGGCAGGCCTCAGTTAGCTGAAAGGCAGTTACCTAGGGGTAGCTAGGCAAATTTTGTAGTGCTTAGGCATAGTTTTGAGTGCAAAACGTAAAATTTTGACCTACTTTTTACAGTTCTTCCGGAAGACTGAATTTTGGTTCATTTCATTTCAACGTTAATATCTCACAATCTAATTGACCGATTTGAGTTTCCATTTCAAATAATGAAAGAACATTGCTTCCGCCTGATAATATTTGGAGATGGAAATTGTGAATGTGAAATTCTTTGTTTTATAGGCATAAATAGAAATTGAGTCAAAAAACTTTTTATTTGCATCTTCCTGGCTCCAAGCTCATGTCACTCACAAACTCAGAACTGACATGGCTGAATAGGAAAGTTACTTGCGGTCATTTCGCTCACTTATACTACCCACCTATCTCTAATGGCTTTCGAGTAATTAGTCCAAAATGTATTACAAGATGCTAAATTTCTCGGACCACCTTTGCTTCTCACCATGGTTTCAAGTCCTTAAAATGGATGGAAGTGGAAGAAATTTGGCATGAAGCTAGCTTAAGATCCTAGCTCGACGATACAAGTAATTTCAGCCCAAAAGAATGCTTGGTTCGTCTTCTAGAAGCACCTTTATATCGTTCCTTTTCGGGACAAGCACAGCACCCGGCGCCAGCGGCCCGGCATATTCGGCGGAGTTGTACCAGCCAGTGACCTCCTGACGGGTCACAGCTGTTCAGCTAGTGGGAGGGTGAGTGGTGTGGCACGGTGGTCTAGTGGTTAGAGGCCCTGGCTCTTGATCAGGTAGGTCCGGTTCGAATCCGGGGGTGACCACGTACTCTTTATTGGTTATTTCAAAGAAAAGAATGATAAAACTGACTTGCAGGCGTATGAAGAGATACATTAAGAACGAAATATGGTTTGCTTTCGGCACATTGTCATGCGGCTCTCCTGCGCCGGTGGGGCGTTAGCCCAGGCCGCAGGCCGAGGTATTTTTAAGGATATCAGTGTTAACAACATCACAAGAAAATATTAGGCAAAGCCAGGGCTTCTCTGTAACTGCTGTTCCCGCACGTCTAGGTACAAGGGTACAATGCTTTGACGACACGGCACATCAGCGCCGGGAGAGGCGCATACATAGAGAAGGTACGAGAAAGTTTACGTTAAATAGGTACGTTTGTATCTCGAAAGACACACATCGCTCATATGTTTCCATTCAAGGCTGTGGCGCACGTGTGTGCTTGAGTTAAAGGGAATGTGGTGCCTTAATAACATTATTTTAACTGAGATAGCCAAGTTGTAAAGCATGCCGGTAAACCCGGTGCACAATATATCATTTTTATTGAAGCTAAAAATTTCCGTGGAGAAAAGCTAAAAATCTACGTGAAATGTTCCCCACATGTACCTCAGCCAGGCGGCCACAGTTGTTAGCTGTTGGTGTGACGACAGCGCTGACGTCACGGTGAGTAATCAGCCAATTGAAGCCCTTGAAGCCTATTGAATATGGTAGTTGCCAGATCATGACGTCATCCACAGACAGAGGTTTATTTTTCCTCCTAGAGGAACATTTTTAAAATCAAAATTTTGAGCTCATTGTAAAATTTTCAGAGAAATCATGGACGTTTTCATGATTTTCGGGAACAAATATCCCTAATTACACTAGATTCCTGGGTTCGACAAAGTGTCAGAGTCCCTTCAAGAGTCGTTTGAAACAATTGGGTATCGCTAACACCTTAACTTAAAACATCCTATGAAATACTCTTAAAAATCATGGATGCCCAAAACTTTATTGGACCTATTGTCAGAAAGCTAGTTCCGAAAGTCAATTGTGAGCGTGTATGTTATCCGTTATAAGGATGTAATCATTTCACGCAGTCGACCCGGGTTTAAGGCCCGGCAGCTTCCTTGAACAAGGAGCAAGATGGCTCCCGAGAAACCCTTCCAACAAGGGAAGAGTTGGCGACATTATATGGCCCTGGCAGATGGTGCGTCGATAAGCCCTAACAATTTAAGGAACTAGTCAACATTAGGCGGAACATCAGGCGGAGTAGCATGAAAACTAACTTGCCCAGGGATGGATGGGTCAAATTGCTGTAAAAGCCGGCGCACCCTTAAAACTCAGCCATGGTAATAATGAAGGCTGGAAGGACATGGGCGTTGTTGTTGATTCCCTCGGCCCCGGCTCACTGCGAACGTTGCCGTGTGGCTCCAGATATAACGGTAGGCGGCCAACACCACGTCGCAGCGGCGTGGTTCGGTGGAGTCCCCAGAGCTAATTCCAAGAGTTGGTAAGCGGATTCCGGCTAGAGCTGGGCACCGCAAAAGAATACGGTGCGGCGTGTGTCGGCCTCTCCTCTGCAGGAGGTGCAGGGAACTGGAGGGCACGCATTACTTACCCCGCATACATGATCAGTTTCATCACCGTCTGCTTACCTACCGGCGGTGAGAACGAACTTATCGACTCATGTAGCCGGATTCTCAAAGACTGATTACATCAGTCGACAAGCTGGTTCCCGTATTTGGTACGTTAATGGAGTGCACTGAGACTGCTCACGTGTCTGGGGTAACTATCGCAGCCCCCACTGGACGCCGAGAGGCGGCGACTGGTCCTGTGCAGGGTTTAGGTGCTGCTCAGATCCGCTTCAGTGTGCTGCGCGGAGTTGGTGGGTCTCCCTGTTGTCGCCGACCTGAAGCACACCCCTCCAGCTTGACGTGAAGCAGCCCCGGGGGAAGGGCTACACACCCGGCTGCAGTGTGGCTGACGACACATGTGGCCGTTCGGAATTTGGTCACCTGTTGTGGGAGCTGACTCGGCTCCTTGGCCAGGCGTGGAGCATCATGCAGTACAAGCACGATGCGAGCATATGCATATGCATAGCATATGCTCTTACGTTGTCGTCACTGCAGGCAAAAGTGGCTTCTGCCATGCACAGGGCATTAACATTGTCACTAACCTCACCACTGGGGCGACAGCTGCAATCAGAGGCCGGAACAGGTCGGGTATCTACTCTGAATGAAAGGGCATTTCGCCGGAAACGCGGCGCATCAATTACCGGGATACACCTTGCAGTGATGACAAGTTCTTGGACTTCCAAACAAAAGGAGTCAACAACCTTGACTATCTACGCTAATTTGGCCTGAAACCCCTTATCGATGAATATTCCTTTTCAGTCGCCATAACGATGATAGTATTCATATAATATTCACTATGCGGGCTTCGATGCAATTTCAAAAGCTAGCCATTTAAAACTTTGAAAATCGACGCTCATAGCGTGTCTGAATTCGGTGAATATGGCCAGACGTAGATCTCATCTAAGCATTTTCTGACAGTTTGAAAACCTCTGCGTTTGCTTGAAATGACATGTAATTTATATTTGTCAGTTTCTCTGCAGAACCAGCGCGCCTGAATTGACCTAAGAAGACTTCGGGTGCTGGAGCACTACACACTTTCTTCTTGCCCAGAGATAAAGTATTACCAATTCGACTTTTCAAGAACAAATTGTGTTATCGGTGAACACTTACGACCATATTATAACTAAACATCTCTAAGCGTTAGTGTTTCCCGTGGCACCATGAAGTGATAATGATAAATATCTTGTAATAATTTTTGGGGCTTATCGACGCACCAACTGCCAGGGTCATATGGCATCGCCAACTCTTTCCCTGTTGGAGGGGTTTCTCGGGAGCTAGCTTGTTCCTTGTTCAAGGAAGCCGCCGGACCTTTAACCCGGGTCGGCTGCGTGGTAACCAGCTGCGCAGACAACTGCACCACCGCGTCCCCAAAAAAATGAGTCTTATTGATAGCCAAAACGACTAATAGGTTTGCCTTTCTTGATATTTTTAAATAGCCTGCGTGGCCAGAAGGAGCCAAAATTATTCATTCTTAATTGACTTTTGAAATTTGCATGTCTGATAACATCAAAATATCCAGGGAGCTCAAGTTCTAGAAACCTTATTTTCCTCATGGTTGTCTTAGTTCCTAGCAAGCTTCCGTAGTTGAATCGCTAAAACCGTGAGGTCCTTAAAAATAAATTTGTCGGACTGAAACACATGTGAAAGCGATTATTTTCATCATTGTGAATCTATACCCATGAAGGATTATTTTTATGCGCTAGGTAACCTATATTAAAGGTATTTCAAAGTTGAGGATATTTACTCGCTCGTTTCCTGCACCTTACCAAATATTCACTGAATGAGTTACCAAATTAATGATTTCATCACTTTAATGGTGAGCTCGTGATATAAAAGCTGTTCTCTCTGACATGATCCCAAATTCCAAGGTCGGTGGCTTGAATTTTAGCACGAAAATACAATGATGCTTCTCTTATTTGTGTATTACAATTATAACCAGGACAACAGAAAAACAAAAACATTAGAAACCACGATTTAATTTAAAAGCAACGGCTTCGTGTCATTCTCTAGTACTTGGCGGGCTTGTATGGCGCGGCCGCAGGCTTCTGAGCGGGAAACTGGGCTTCGCCCTCGTAGGTGACTTCGGCCTTATTGCCAGAGTAGGCGTCTGCGGTGTAGTAGTTGACAGTCTGGATGCGACTGTCGGGCAGAGCCACGGAGAAAGAGCCCTTCGTACTCTTTCCGTCGCTCTCTTCATTCTTGGCAAACTGGGTGCCCGTGTATTTGTCATCGACGGCGTAGTCGTAGGCGAAGGGCTTGCCCGACTCCTTGTAGGCTGGCGCCGGCTTGTAGGGGGCCGGGGCAGGGTGGTAGGCGGGGGGAGACTCCGGGGCGGGGGCGGGGGCGGCGATAGCCAGCAGGGCGGCGGCGAAAATCACCTGTAAGCAAAACAGCCACGTGATTTGGGTTGCTGTCGTGTGCTATATTCCTTGTAAGTAGATACATTTTATGATTGTTGCGCTGTATTTCTAAGCCCGATGATGTATTCCTCATACTCGTTCCACACCTTGCATCATACAACGGTCTTCATGCGCCGGTCGCAAGAATCGGCACTCGGTTTTGAAATCTTCTCGCCTCGACGGTACTCACCTTCATGGCTGTATAATAGTTGCTTGGTTGGTATTTTGTGGTGGGGATCCACGACACTGATAGTGGGTGTGAGGAGATGCTCTCTTTTATACAGGTGAATGGTTAGCCCCGCATGGGCGGAGGAATGACAACACCCTTGGATTTTCTCAACCCATCAAACATACGTTCCCAAGTCAAGTTGTGCTCCACTGGGACAGTGATTAACACCGGGGAGCACATGAGGGCGGGTACCCCCCAAGATCTGAGAACCAGGTAGGTAAAAAGGTAAACGGCGTTGGGCTGCCATCAATTCCATCGAAAACATTTGAACCATTTTTTGTCAGGTCACATTTAAGGTCAGAGAGGTCAAAACATGCCCGTCATAGGAAACATGTAAAATCCAGTTTTGGGCATTACATGAACAAGTAAAGAAGACAAAAGACGAACTATAGAATCCTCTTACAAGCCGAATCGAATGATATATAATTGACCTCTAGGTCAAATCAGATTGACCGACCGAGGTCAGGTCAGGGTTAAATATATAAAATGCATATCATAGAACCGCAAAGCCCAGGCGAGTCTAATGCAGCTAAAATAAATGCTCTATCACCATCTGTTAGAGTTATCCGTAAAACCATTTTCCCATGTATTTCCAATGGAGAGGTCATGCCGTACCGACCTAGGTCATCGATATAAAAATACCGGAATATATTTTAGAGAACTCGGTGGGGCCATTATGGATATGAGTTTCAATCGGATAAGTTCACCCGCCGACTTATGCATCTTAAACTTTTTGAGGTCGGGTCACGACCTGTACTGGACCTGACCGAGATGACCTAACCTTAAAATTTTCACAGAAGTTGTAAAAATGATGAGGAAAAGGTATACCAAGTACGGCGGCGCTACGCCCCGTTTTCTGTTCCGAAAAACCCGAGGGGGCGGGTACCCGCCCCGTCAAGCGCGTGTTAATGTGTATCGTAATGTCAGGATGATTCTGGAACGTACTCCAAACCCCATGTTTTACCACCTTCCAAGGTGGGCGTCTGAGCCACCCTCACCCTGGTGGGGGTTTCAAACACCCCCTTTCGAACTCGATTCCTATACGGGATAGCGAAAAAAAAACACGAATGCTGGTTGATAGCCCATAGGAAGTCGTGGAGAAACTACACCTGTCACTTTTTGGCTCAGGTCAATATTGAGGTCATGCCAGGTCAAAGAAGAGTTTTTATTTACGGATTAACATCAACACTATCTGTCCAGAACCATAGTGTCACACATAGGCAGACTTGTCCAGAACCATAGTGTCACACATAGGCAGACTAGGCGCTTAGCTTGACTTTGCCAACGTAGGAGACACGCTTAAAAACAACACATAGGACACTATAATCTGGCTGAGCATCCCCTACCCTCCCATCCCACCCTATACCCCACTTACTGAAACATGAGTCGCGCTGTGATCAAATTCCACACCAAACAGCGTTGCATCATGATTATTTTGACTCGTGTGGATGTCAGTTAGCGATGCACCTCGTTTGAATTAAGAAAAGAAAAGTCGCGTGAGAACATATTTGAACACGCTCATTGACGGAGGGGGGCGGGTACCCGCACCTCGGTTTTTTCGGAGACAACAGAAAAACGGCGGCGCGTAGTGCTGCCATACGTGGCATACCTTTTCCCTCATCATTTTTACAACTTCTGTGAAAATTTTAAGATTAGGTCACCTAAGGTCAGGTCACCAGTACAGGTCCAGTGACCTGACCTCAAAAAAAGTTTAGGATAGCATAAGTCGGAGCAGTGTGAAATTATCCGATTGAAACTCATATCACATAATGGGCCCACCGAGCTCTAAAACATGTTCCGGTATTTTTATATCGATGACCTAAGGTCAGGTACGAGGCATGACCTCTCCATTGGAAATACATAGGAAAAATGGTTTTTACTGAATAACTCAGTAACGGATAGTGATAGAGCGGTTTCTTTTAGTTGCATTAGACTCGCCTTGGCTTTGCAGTTCTAATGATATGCATTTTATATAATTTGACCCTGACCTGACCTCAGGTCAGGTCAAATCCTTGATTTGACCTAGCAAGGTCAAATTATACAGCATTCGATTCGGCTTGCTGCGAGGATTCATACAGTTGAAGTCGTTTTGCTCTATCTTTACTTGTTCAGATGTAATGGCCGAAAACCTTAATTTACATGTTATCCCTATGACGGCATGTTTTGACCTCTCGTGACCTTAACACGCGCATTGACGGGGGGGGCGGGTACCCGCCCCCCTCGAGTTTTTCGGAGGTAGCAGAAAAACGGCGTCGCTTAGCGCCGCACTACTTGGCATACCTTTTCCCCCATCATTTTTACAACTTCTGTGAAAATTTTTAGGTTAGGTCATCTCAGGTTAGGTCACCAGTACAGGTCAAGTGACCTGACCACTAAAAAAGTTTAAGATACCATAAGTCGGAGCAGGGTGAACTTATCCGATTGAAACTCATATCACATAATGGGCCCACCGAGTTTTCTAAAATATGTTCCTTTATTTTTGATATCGATGACCTAAGGTCAGGTACGAGGCATGACCTCTCCATTGGAAATACATGGGAAAATGGTTTTTACTGAATAACTCAGTAACAGATGGTGATAAACATTTATTTTAGCGGCATTAGACTCGCCTTGTCTTTGCAGTTCTAATGATAAGCATTTTATATAAATTGACCTTGACCTGGCCTCAGGTCAGGTCAAATCCTTGATTTGACCTAGCAAAGTCAAATTGTATATCATTCGATTCGGCTTGCTGCGAGGATTCTTACAGTTTAAGTCGTTTTGCTCTATCTTTTCTTGTTCATATGTAATGGCCGAAAACCTTAATTTACATGTTATCCCTATGACGGCATGTTTTGACCTCTCATGACCTTAAATGTGGCCTGACAAAAAATGGTTCAAATGTTTTCGATGGAGAAGTGGATGGGCTACCCAACGCCGTTTACTGTTTTTCGCTACCTACCGTGGTTCTCGAGATCTTTAGGGGGCGGGTACCCGCCCCCTCGTCAAAGCGAATATGGCTCAGACCCCGTCAATGCGCTTGTTAAGCCCATAATCTCTATAGCATACGCTTAGAGACGGCCCACTTTGCATTGTGTTTTTCTATGTTTTATTTCTGATTTCAATGTTTTCTTCTAGACGGATGTGATAGAATATACTCGATTTCGCACCTTCGTATGTTGGCGTTGGTCTTTGCTCCGAGAGTCTGCATTTCAAAATGTATTGTTTTATTAGAAGAATGATAACGTTGTTTGCTGGTTCACCCCCTGTTATCCGGAAGAGTACTAATTTTAATGCACTTTCAGTATTCAAACGGATTCTATGAAATAAAGTATCCCAAATGAGTTTAACTGGGGCACATGTATATAGAAAGTGAGTGAGTGTCTCTTCTTGGGCACAGTATGTGCACGCTAGGCTATTTTTAACTGCTCTAATGAATAGATAACGGTTGATAGGCACAAAGCGATGAACAACTCGATAATGCAGGATTTGGAGCCGAGTTGACTGAGTGCACTGATATGGAATATCAAATATTGCCTTCCAATCCAAAAAGAAGCCTTCGCGTTCCCACCTAGCTATTGCCGACGGAGACCTTTTCTCCATAAACGAGCAATATTTAAGTTAACAGCATTTAAAGTTGAAGACAGATATCAGTCTTGGACAATACTAATTTACTTGTGCTGATGAACATCTTACTACTGAGACTACTTTCTCTGGTATTACACCAAGAGCTTACTGACATGTCTTCTAACCAGTCTATGATTATACGGGCAAATACAAGACGCGGAAACCGACCGTGGCGTAAACGTGGAAGTGGCGGTTGGCGTTCTTCAGAACTACGAGAGAAAATAATGTTATGCACCATCAACATCCAGTCCATCAAGCCCAATATTCTCGAACTCAATCACGAAATTCACTGCAGAAACTACGACCTCGTAGCTATTACTGAGAGCTGGCTCAAGCCATCTACCCTTTCTCGTTTAATATCATTCCCAGGATTTAACCCGCGCCCCACCGGGGGTCCGGCGCCACCTTCCCCCCGCCGGGGGGGCCATCGATGCCCCCCTTCTAACTCCGAAAATATGGGCGTTAGCGCAAATCTCCAAAGTGCAAAAGAAAGCTCGCGTGAATTCAGTAAGAAATTACTTCACATGTTTTAGTGCTCAGGTCAATGGTTTGACCTCCAGAGGTCAAATTAGGTCAAGATCGGCTATTTTCACTCAAATATGCAATGATTAAGCAAACTGGGCATAACTCTTATGTCATTAGAGCTATTGAGGCCTGGTAAAGTACATTTGATAGCAAATTGCCAGTACTTTTCCCGCTATGTGGAACGTAAAGACCTCCCGCCAGTGGTTTGACCTCCAGAGGTCACCTCGTGACCTAATATGACCTGAGGTCACGGAAGGTCAGAAAATGACCTTGCCGTATATCAAATGAAAGCCAGTGACAAGACAAACACGATGGTGTTTGTTTCACCGCTCTAGCTTAATTAGGTCAAATGTTATTGTCAAAATACTGTTTTTGACCTCTGCTGACCTTGGATGACCTTGGAAAGGTCAAAGAGCAAATATGACCCCTGGGATCCGTGAAAGGGTGTCCAAAAACGCTGTTCTGAGTTGTCTGAGTATTTGCAAACATTTTTGTGGCTCTTATATCATGAAACAGCTTTTCCCCATGCTTTTCCAATGGGAGAGGTCGCCTCGTGACCTGACCTCAGGGCACGAAATCGAAAAATCCCGGATATATACCTTGTAGACCCTGGAGGGGTCATGAAGTGTAGGAAGTTTCAAATCGATCGACTTTGAAATGTAGCTCTTACAGAGCTCTAAAGTTGAAGTGAGGTGACCTTGGTTGACCTCGTCTGGTGACCTGACCTTGGGTGACCCGGGGTAAAAAATTTCAGGGATGATGGGAAAATGATGCAGGGACAGGTAGAGCCCTCAACCGCGGTGCTGCGCCTTGTCGTTTTTCTGCTATCCCGGAAAAACCTTAGGGGGGCCATCGATGGCCCCCGGTGGGGCGAGGGTTAAGTTACTCAGATCGGATCGACCAGACAACAGTGGTTATGGTGGTGTAGCGGCTTTATTTCGATCCAATATTAAGGCGCATACCATCAGTGTACCTCCTGCGACTAACACCAACAGTAAACTCGAATCCCTTTGGGTAAGAGTGAAGCCCGACCAGCCCGGCCGTCAGTTTATCCTTGGAACGCTATACCGCCCTCCTCGACGAACCGCTGCCGCTCTGGAAGCGGACATAGGACAACTGGAGGCTCAACTGCAACATGCGATGGTTAAGTACCCCAGTGAGAAGATTGTAGTTACCGGTGATTTGAACTGTAATAATTATGTATTAATAAGATCCACCCCCCCCCTGGGGCCGGACGTGCGCCGTTGCGCCCGTGATTGTGCTGGCCAAAGTGTTGAGCCTGTGGCCTGCCTGCACCTAGTCCAGGTATTGGTAGAATATTTCACGCAGTTTAGGGTGCTAGGGCTTTAAATCTCACTAATAATTTTCACTCATACGTAGGCAAATCTTTTACCCGAGTAAAAGATTTGCCAATACTATATAGAATATTGGTATATCTTTCGCGCCCGTTAGGCCATTGTTTTTGCGCCACTTTTTGTTGTCTCTGCGCCAATTTTCTTCCGTTGCTCTTGGCGGCTGCCATTTAAAGGAAAAGGCCCCTTTCGTGAAGAAAAGCTAGTATTTCTTCCCCATTGCCCCTTAGGAAGCCGTTGGAAAACCACTTATCCGGAGGTTTCCGTCACGGCATCTTGATCTGGCGACCTGGCCGTGGCCCTGTGAGTGGCCTTCGGCTGCAGCTGCCGTCTCTTCGCACCGGCTGGCAGAGAGGTTCGGGTGTCTGTGCTGCGCTGCGTTCCTAGGTCTGTAACTTAGGATACGAATTGTGTTTTATGCTTTTATGCCCAAAATCGAAATTGGTTTCATTACTTTTGGCTCTGAGTAGGTAGGTGCTAACACTGTATGTTGGTGGAGCAAGTCCAAACTGCAGTTATAGTTATAGTAATTTAGTTGATAATAGACACAGATTGGATAGGTAGGATTAGCCAAATGTGATGGTTAGGTAGGATTAAACTCCTAGGCTGTTGAGTTGCTAGCAAGAGTAGGTGATAGGTTCATGGACTAGCTAAATTAATTACCTATCAGATTCTCACTTAGATAAATAACATTTTTTCTGGGAGGTCGGCCCCGATTGATTCTAGTTATCCACATCTGTGCCAGGGAATCAAACATAGTAAAATGAAGCCACACTGAAATTCCTGGAATCTTCCATAGAAAAACTTAGGAGAGATGGATAGCCTGAAGACAAAAATGATGGAATGCGACAGGAGCTCAAGGAGCTGCGTTCGAGCTAGTTCAGCTCCAGTTTGTAGCTTCTGAAAACTCTGAGCGTCGTGAGGCTGTTGAAAGACTTGGGACCATAAACCAAAAGACCTCATCCCTGGTTCAAGAACAGGCCAAGCTGGCTGCTGGGATTGAGGAGCAAGCCAGTATAGTAGAAAGTCTACTCTGCTTCGCTGGGAGAGTGATCCCTAGCTTTCAGATAGGCGAAAACACGCGGGCCCTAGCAGTGACTGATCAGGAGGTACCTAGGCATACATGTTCAACCAGGTGGCATCACAGCATGCCATCGCCTTCGTAACAAGAAGGTCATACTTGTGCGCTTGCGTACTTGGATGAACGCATGCATGTGTATAGGCAACGCACCAGGCCAGCACAGCATGGCCTGATGGTACATGAAAGTCTCACGTCTGAGCGACTTGCAGTGGTGAAAGCCCTGCAAGAACTGAATACCCCCAGGGACAAGGCACCCTTCCATCCTATTACACAAACTCAGGTAGGATCTTTGTAAAGGTATCTGCCACCTCAAAGCCAGTGGAACTATTTGTTGGGACTACCAAGCAGGAGATCCTTGAGATCTGCAGACAGTCGAGGCAGGCACACCTAGCAGTGATCTGGTGTAACCAACCATCCTCAGAGGGAGCCAAGAGTGCTGTTGGAGACCGGGTTTCAGGGGTTGGTGTCTCTAGATTAGTCAAGGACAAATACTGGTGTGTCCTTGCCCCAAAAGGTTGATAGACAAAAACCCAATGGGTCTGTGCAGCCAAGAGCAACTAAGGCTTCCCTCTAGCATGAGTACCTGGGGGAACATGGTCATAACCAATCCCAGGGCTTGGCCTCCCACTCTGATGCTGTCCCATTGCAGGCCACTCACTTGGGCACAGATGAGCCTGTGGCCTCTGTGGTGAACGGACCGATGGTGGGGTGGGGCGACTGGTGGTCCCCCAACATTGGCCCAGATGTATCCTGTGATGTTGAGCCTGACACAGATCAGGGAAGTGCCACCCTGGGCTTAGACAGAAATGAATCCCCGGAAGCAGACCCTCAATCTAGGTATCCATCCACATCTACTCTGGGGCGCCACACCAGCTCAACCTGGCGCCACACTTGGAGCGCAGGGCCACCCCACTCACATGCCTCCCCTAGCATCAGGGCGATAGAACCCAAAATGACGACCAAGTCTCCGCACCACAACAGGCACCACTGATGCTGTTTAGCCTTTTGGTGCTGCCTCGTAATGTCTTGTGCTTCTCAGGGACATGTAATCTTACTTCATTTATGCATAGGTAATTTACTGTAGCTGGTCCAAGCTTTAGCTGGTTCACGGTACCCAACTCCTTGTTTTTTGTTTTTTCTGGTCTTGTGTTGTTTTTTTCTTGGCCACCCCCTTACCACCCAGGTCTACAGGCCTGAGTTTAAGTGTGTTTGTCTTGTTTGTGAGTTTGTTTGTGAGTAAGTCTGCCTTAGTGTAAAAGTTTGCTTTAATTAAACTCAAGTTGGCTACTTGTCCTGACAAACACCAAAATAGAAAACCCCATCTGAATATTATGCTAATATGCTCAATATGCTAGCTAATGAGTCAGATATTTGTCTGAGAGCGTTAGCTGACTTTGTAAGTGCCTATTCTTTAATCTAGCATGTTAGTACCTACATTTGTAAGTGGCTCTCTGCTCGATGTTATTATCACGAATGATCCGAGTGTTTTTGGGCTTTATCGCACTAGGTTCTGTAATTTCAGTCCGCACAAATATCTAGTCGCTGCCTTGGCCATCTCCAGAACTCGCCCGAAGCCAATCATCGTTGAGTGCCGAAACCTTCAGCGTGTCCAGAAGCCTGTACTGAGCGCGGCACTAACTCGGTGGACCGGCAACAGCTGTTTACCGCCCTCTGAGTACAGCTGACAAATGGGAGTCCTTTCTAGCCCTTTTCATGCCTATATTGAACTATTTTGCGCCCATGAAGAACATGCGAATCCGTAATCCCATTGCACTTCCAGTATCTAACACCACGCGTGACCTGATGCGTCGGTTACGGGCGCTGCGTCGTACAAACCGCGAAAGTCAATTGTACAAAGACCTCAAGCGATCGGTGAAATCTTCCATTCGACGCGATACTGTCCTACAAATTGAGCGCCAGATTGCAAACAACGGACCCCAATCAATGTTTCGCAATATTCAACCGGGGCCCTGATCGGCAACTAAGATTCTTAGCTAAGACTGTCTTAGCTAAGACAGAGCATGCGCAGTACGTCTCACGCCACCCAGCTAGCCACCTAGCGGTAAGACTGGCGTTAGCTCGTGCATGACGTCACAAAAGTATGACGTCAGCACTAAGACTGTCTTACTTGTCAGCTAAGACAGAAAATAGTAACTGCGCGCAGACTGAAATGTCGGCATATCTGGCGCACATGGGATGATTAGAGCAAGTTGCGTTTTGCGGTCCGGCAATCTGGTGCGAGTGGTTCACAGTCGTGGATAACGATGTATGTACCTTTTACTCACCGTCTAAAGGTAGAAAAACGCGATAACACCACAAGGGTGTTCCAGCTGCCCTCTAGTGCTACGAATATGAACTAACAAATCGACTTGCCTGCCACCTGGTGCTACGACTGGCGTTACACCGATGACGTCACTGTTCATGACGTCGATTATGACGCGTCTAAGCCTAAGAATATTCTTAGATGCCGATCAGGGCCCCTATATTGGTAAGAAAAAGGCATTCCCGTTCACCCTCAAGTAAGCGCGGACGCGATGAATGAGTACTTCGTTAGTGTAGGCCCGCGAGTTGCACAAGAAGTCGCTCAAAGCTGCCAGAATGTTAGCCAAATACCTACAAGACTACCTCGAGTAGGATCCTGCTCCTTCAAAGTGACCACCATAGACTTTGCGACGTTAAAGCACACCATCCTCAGTATGAAAAACACATCTGCCTGCGGCATGGATGGCATATGCATCCGCGTCATAAAACTTTGCATTAACGAAATCGGAATCCCTCTTGTTGACATAATCAACTCTTGCCTGGAAAGAAATGATTTTGCAGATGCATGGAAACACTCGCTCGTTCACCCGATTCATAAATCTGGGCCGGCATCTGACCCCGCTGACTTTAGACCTATATCTTTGGTCCCAGTTATTGCAAAAATCGTGGAGCGAATTGTGCAACGACAGCTCTACTCTTTTCTCTTTAGAAACCATCTAATATCACCAGCACAATATGGTTTTAGACCTCATCACTCTACAGAAAATGCCCTGCTTAGTGTCTCTGACCGAATTGTCAACGGCATGGATCAATGACACATTTCTTTTATCTGCCTTCTTGACCTGAGTAAGGCCTTTGATGTCATCGATCATTCGAAGTTGATGACTAAGCTAGAACTGTACGGAATCGATACGGAATTGGTTCCGTTCGTATCTAAGCGGCCATACTCAGAGCGTATCAAGTGTAGACCACAGTAGCGGGCAAAAAGTCACTCTAAAAAACTTCCCAACACAGTCGGCGTTTTTCAAGGATCTTCCTTGGGCCCAATGCTCTTCAATGTGTTCGTCAACGACCTAAGCTAGTTTGCGATCGATTCTAGCATCACGCAGTATGCAGACGATACTCAAGTTATTGTTACCGGCCGAAGTAATCAAGCGAATCTTCGTAAAGCCCGCATGGAGCGTACCCTTACATCCTTGGATGACTGGTTCCGTGCTAATGGCATGAAGGTCAATGCCACCAAAACACAGCTAATGGTAATCGGCAGTCGCCAAAGCCTCAAGGACCTTCCGCCCCTGCAGACCCAATTTCGTGCTCAAGCCATCAGCCCAGTTCACTCCGTCCGTAACCTGGGTATCATATTCGACAATCATCTCTCGTGGGACACACACGTAAACCATCTCATGCAAAAGTGTTTCGGTCTTTTAATAGCATTAATTCGCATAAGCCACCACCTCCCCAAACGCATCATCTCAAGCATTGTTCACAGCCTGGTTCTTTCGCAAGTTCGATACCGTATCTCAGTGTACGGCAACTGTTCGGACAAAAACCATCGAAATATTAAAAAAATATAAACTTCAGCGCAAAAGTAGTATCCGGTCGCCGAAAGTTTGATCATATATCGGACGTATTGGGAGGTTCAGGCTGGCTCAGTTCTAGACAAATGACAAAATATCACACTCTCACCCTTGCCCACAACATCATCGCAACTAAACAACCGATAGCGCTATCCTCATCCCTTCAACACAACACTGACATCCATACCCGACAAACACGTCAATCTCAACAGTTAACACGCACGGCGAGCACCTGCATCGGGGGGGTATCCGCCCCAAGACAGAACCACGGTAGGTAGCAAAACGGTAAAGGCTTGGGCGCCCATCCACTTCCCATCGAAAACATTGAACCATTTTTGTCAGTCACATTTAAGGTCACGAGAGGTCAAAACATGCCCGTCATAGGGATAACAAAATCAGTTTTGGCCATTACATCTGAACAAGAAAGATAGACAAAACGACTAACTATAGAATCCTCTTAGCAAGCCGAATCGAATGATATATAATGACCTTCTAGGTCAAATCAAGGTTGACCACCGAGGTCAGGTCAGGGTCAAATTATAAAAATGCATATCATTAGAACCGCAAAGCCCAGGCGAGTCTAATGCAGCTAAAAAAATGCCTATCACCATCCGTTACGAGTTATTCCGAAAAACCATTTTCCCATGTATTTCCAATGGAGAGGTCATGCCTCGTACCTGACCTTAGGTCATCGATATAAAAATACCGGAACATATTTTAGAGAACTCGGTGGGGCCATTATGTGATGTGAGTTTCAATCGGATAAGTTCACCCTGCTCCGACTTATGCTATCTTAAACTTTTTGAGGTCGGGTCACTTGACCTGTACTGGTGACCTGACCTGAGATGACCTAACCTAAAATTTTCACAGAAGTTGTAAAAATATGAGGAAAAGGTATACCAAGTACGGCGGCGCTACGCGCCGCCGTTTTTCTGCTATCTCCGAAAAACCCGAGGGGGCGGGTACCCGCCTCCCCGTCAATGCGCGTGTTAACACTTGCCGAGGATACGAACAGAGGCTGGCCGGCGGCATTTCATATACAGGGCCCCCATGTTGTATAATGCTCTGCCGCCGAATCTCACAGAACTGCGGATGGCTGCCTTAAAAAAACCATTCGCTCGATGGTTAAAGAGTTGTTCCGTCGGATACGAACTGCAAGGTGTGTGGTATTGATTTTTTTGCGCAGATTACTGAACCAGTGTATTTTATCATTGAATAGTGTCTATCATTCTTGTCTTTTGTACATGGATTGTGTTATGAAATAATTGATGCCAGGCTAAGAATAGCCACATGTCTATTGTGGAGTGTCCTGGCGATGTAAAATAAATAAATAAATATAAATGTTTGCTCGTTTTGTCTGATATTTTAGTTTCTCTATCGCCCATGCATATAGAAAAGACTGCATCTCGCTCATCTCTCCTAAGCTTGTGGTACCAATTACTAGCTATTCTGTCCCACCATGATTGTGGTACACTCTATTATACTCTATTACACACCTTAATTGTGGTATAAGTCCTTGATACGTTCAAAAATCTATTTTTGCCCGAGGAAAAGTTCTTCTTAGCTCTAATAATGCCATTTTATTTACTCACTCTGATACGATATCGTCAATTATTGTTATGCCCGCGTTATACAATTCGCTAATAAACCCAGTCATAAAAAGTTTAGTCTCCATTTCCTGCAAAGTTGTTGACCCAAGTCTGAAAACCTGCTTAAGTAGCCCAGATGACCTATCAGAGGTCACGAGCCACAAATTGCAACATGAACCTGGAAAGGGGCCCAGGCCACTACGATTTGGAAGAAATGAAGCTATTCTCAACCTTATCTACACAAATGCATCCCAATGTTTTTCCCCATGCATTTCTATGGAAGATATCATGATCCGTACCTTGCCCTAGGTGATCGATATAAAAAGTCCTGAAATATGTTTTGTAGTCCTCAGTGGGCCCATTATGAGGTATTAGTTTCACTCCGATAGATTCACTCATCTTCTTAAACATTTTTGGAGGTGAGATCACTTGACTTGCGCTGATGACCTTACCTGAGATGACCCAACCCTAAAATTTGGGGAAAAGTTGCGGAATTGATCAAGGGTGAAGTGTGCTAAGTATGGCGGCGCTTCACTCCGCTGTTTTATCGTGCCGCCGGAAAACCCGAGGATGTTTACAAACACTCCTCCCCCACCGGGGCGAGGGTTAATGGTATCGATGGCTTATGAAAAGGATGGTAATGTGGCTGGAAATGCATCTTTGCTTCGTGGATTCACCAATGCTGCAATGTCGCTGCCCTATCTTCCATCGTAACAACGTTTAATAAGTTCTCGGAAGGCCTGCTGTAGATAGGATGCCATCAACCGCAGAGTGTTTTGGGAATCCAAGATACCTTAAAGGTACGTTCAAGATGGATTCCTTCACGCCCACGTGACGTCACATGGGCGTGGAGGAATTCCTTCACCGTTGGGCCTTGCGTCAAGCTACTCCTAAAGGCACTGCCCGCTTACGAATTTGTGAGAATGCACAGCAATCGAGTTTATCCCAAATGCAATAAATATGAATTTCGTTATCGAGTATGGGGCTCTTTCTGCAAAAAATTGGATATTCCATCATTTAATTTTCCCATGTTATATGCTACGAGGTGTAACGTCACATCCGGTCGTCTGCGCTTGCTGTTGGAGGGGTGCTGGTGGGAATGACCTAGGACCCTAAAAAGATGATAAACCAGATGACCGTAAAAACGCTAGAAGACTTGCAGCCCAAAAAGCCAAAGTCCAGAATCTAAGATGTCTAAGCCCTAAAAAGCCCCAAAAGGGTAAGTCAAGGTAAAGATAAATAAAAAGCGTGGGATGAGGTAAATGCAACGTTTCGGTCTTAGACCGTCGTCAGGCGAGGAGTGCAAGGTGGATGTGACTAGAGGCCCGAGGTAAACTTAATACCGAGTGAGGCCTCCAGTCACTGAGGTAAACTTTTCCAAATACCGAGTGAGGCCTCCAGTCACTGAGGTAAACTTTTTTCCAAATACCGAGTGAGACCTCCAGTCACAGAGGTAAACTTTTCCCAAATACCGAGTGAGGTCTCCAAGCCTCACTCGGTATTTGAAAAAAAACGTTACCTTAGGCCTCCAACCACCTCCACATTGCACTCCTCGCCTGACGATGGTCTAAGACCAAAACGTTGCATTTACTTCATCCCACGTTTTTTCTTTATCTTTACCTTGACTTAGCCTTTTTTGGCTTTTTAGGGTTTAGACGTCAGTTTCTGGACTTTGGCTTTTTAGGCTGCAAGTCTTGTAGCGCTTTTACTGCCATCTGTTTTATCCTCTTTTTAGGGTCCTAGGTCATTCCCACAACACTCTGTAGTAACGTTTGATGTAATCGCAAGGTGCGAAAAAGAACGGTTTCGTAATTTGTGGTAAGACCCCAAATATTATGATGCTGAGGATGATGATGTCCTTTGAGAACACTAAGTCGAGTATTCAGTCTGCTCCTCGCCGTCTGGCGCGCGACTGCCTCCACACTCTTCGACAGCATCAATCCCAAAGTTGGATTCAGAAGGAAGCGACGGACAGTCGTGCTGCAGACTAATCTCAACACTTATCTCGAAAAAGGTCAAGCCTGGCACACACAAAGCACGGGCGTCGTGTGTTGTGTTCTGTTTCCCCGTGCCGGTTAACAGCATATAAACTATAAACATCTAAACTTTTATTTCATTAGATGTGGCTCACTCAAAGTTAACATTTTTAACCCTCGCTACATGAAGGGGGATCAGCTTAGGTCAAGTCAACAGACCAAATCAAGTGACCTTATATCTAAAAATGTTTTAAGCGGCACCAGTGAGGTATAATCTATCGGCACCAGGGTAGGTATAATTCATCGATGTGATTCATATCACATAATAGGACTACCGAGTACCATAGGCTGTGCTTGTGCTAACGGTGAACTTAATAGTTAACATAACGGTCAACTAACGATTTCATGTTGACTGGTTAGGTACCGGAAACAAACTTATCCACTGATCTAGTGCAGAGAAAATGGGAAATGCTGAAACATTTTCTGTAACACGGGTCAGCACGACTTCTTTTCCAACTCGTGGTATATTGCTCCACTCTCGGGGGCCAAGTTAAAAAAGTTTGAAATATGGTGTCTGAGAGTTCAGCTAGAGTTAAAACAGATTTTCGAATTCGGGTTGGTAACTTTACCAAGAATAGTGATGGTTTCTTATTTTTATATAACTGTGATAGTATTGCCACTTTGACTTCTTTGTGTTTGTATTCTCACAGCTGGTGCATTTCTATGCATGATGATTGTGTTAGGTTGGAAGATAATCCCGCATTGCACGTGGCTCAGGTAACGTTAACATGTTACCCAGTGTGGGCCAATACACCATTCGATTTGACTTAGCGAGAGGTACCAAATGATGCCTAACTGGTGGCTCCAACGCAATTTAGCCAGAAACTAGAGCCCAAACTCTCCATAGCCTGTGTCGTAGCCTCAATATTGGTGGGAGCAAAACAAAATACCGGTATAGTATCGTTATCGTTTCTTACCGGCGCTATCTAGAGGTGTTTGCATTTTTTCCATCTCACATGGGATCAGAGATGAAAGGGGGTGTTCGACCCCCTCACCCTCCCCCTCTCACGGCGAAGGTGGTTCAGAGGCCTGCTGGGGTGGTTGTCAGTATTCTGCGTTCTTCGATCAATTCTAAGGATTAGTAAATTTGAACCTGTGAACCATGATATGTGATCTGGGGTATTTCACGGAATGTTTTATGATTTGAGCTTTGCAAGGAGTAGCGATAGGTATTTGATTTTACTTTCATCGCATTGGTCTCATAACTGGGAGCAAATTGATGTGTATTATAACAAGTTTATGACCACAAGAAAACACTGACGCCACCCTTGGACAGACCATTTTCTATGTTAACATAGTGCGAATCATCATATGCTTGCCACCACGCCGCTGCGACGTAACTCGGCGGGTTTGCGTGGATATTTCCGACGGTTCGTAAGCGGGTGCCGGCTTGGGCCGCGCCCTGCTAAAGAATATATGGTCAGACGTGTCGGCCTCTTGCCTTGAGAGGGTGCAGAGAACTGCAGTGTACGCCTGTTTACGCTGCCCGGGCGGCGGGCCCGCCCGCACGGACGACCGATCCTGTGCAGGTAGCGCTCATATCCAGTGCGCCGAGTTGGTACTCGTAGGTCTCTCGGTTGTCGCTGCAGAGGTATGTACATGCATCCCGCCAGATTGACGTGAACCTGCTTGGTGGTTGTTCTGTACCAGCCCGGTTACAGAACGGGTACCTACTCTGAACGAAAGGTCGTTTCGCCGGAAACGCGGCGCTTAAATGACCGCTAAACCGGGCAGTGATGACAAATTCTTGGACTTCTAAACCAACAAACGAAAATCAGCAAGCTTGATTATCTACTCCAATTTGGTCGGAAAAACTATCGATGAACATTCCATCTCTTTCGCTGTAGTGATTATATATTGACTTTGATATATTTTCGAAAGCGGCCATAACATTTTAGCAAATCAAGGTTGACAATGCGTCATTGTTCGGCGGGTGACATGCCTTTTAATGATGCTCATCAGTTTTCATGTCGCAATATAAAACTATGACCTGTGTTCTGGCATAGATCTTATTTAAGCATTTCTGACCTTTTCATAATCTCTGCGTTTGCAAAAGGTAAGGTGAAAACCAAAATTTTCATCATTGCGACTTTATACCCAGAGAGTATTTTTCTGTGCAAAGAAGGCTATATAAAAACATTTTAAAGTTGTGGCTATTTCCTCGATCGTTGCTGGCCAACTACAAATCCTGGACGTTACCAAATGTTCACTACAGGAGTTACCAAATTCATGATTTCATCATTTTCATTTTGAAACACGTGACATGAAACTATTCTCGCTGACATGATACCAAATTCCCAGGTTGTTCATTCGTCGGTGGTTTGGATCTCAGCACGAAAATGCAACGATGCATCTTTATTTGTGTATAACAAACATAACCAGGACAAAAGAAAAACATGTAAAACACAATGCAATTTGAAAGCAACGGCTTCGTGTCATCCTCTAGTACTTGGCTGGCTTGTATGGCGCGGGCGCAGGCTTGGAGGCGGGAAACTGGGCTTCGCCCTCGTAGGTGACTTCGGCTTTATTGCCAGAGTAGGCGTCTGCGGTGTAGTAGTTGACAGTCTGGATGCGACTGTCGGGTAGAGCCACGGAGAAAGAGCCCTTTGTGCTCTTTCCGTCGCTCTCCTCATTCTTGGCGAACTGGGTGCCCGTGTATTTGTCGTCGACGGCGTAGTCGTAGGCGAAGGGCTTGCCCGACTTGTTGTAGGCTGGCGCCGGCTTGTAGGGGGCCGGGGCAGGGCGGTAGGCGGGCGGAGACTCCAAGGCGGGGGCGGCGGCGGTGACAGTCAGCAGGGCGGCGGCAAAAATCACCTGTAAGCAAAACAGTCACATGATTTGGCTTGATCTCGTGTGGTATCTTCCATGAAAGTACCTACACGCTATAATTCTTGCACCTGATTTTAAAGTGCTCCAGTGTACACATCCCCGCTTTACCACATCTTATATCATATTAAAATCTGAATTCACACACTTATCGCAAGAACCACTGATGCTGAGCTCTAGAATGGTTTACAATCTAGTCTTGGACCTGCTTCTGTTGTGCTCACCTTCATGGCTATAGAATTGTTGCCTTTTTGGTGGTTTGTGGTTGGCATTCAAGACACTGATAGTGGGTGTGAGGAGATGCCCTCTTTTATACAGGCGAAGGCTTAGTGCCGCAAAGGCATGACATGACAACACCCTTAGATTTTCCCAACCCATCATTGGTCTTCCATTCGTGATGTGCTCCACTTAATGGATCTTTCATATCAAGAGAGTTACTTGCACATGTTTAACACAAATTAATTAAACTTCCCATGACGCTGGTATGGATACAAGTTAGATGGATCATTTAAGGTTTGAATACCCTCTTTACGTGTCAATTTATCATTGTTGCTGCTTGTTGGGTGCTCCATGTCGCTACAACTTGATCCAATAATATTTTTCCGATACAAAATGTTTTAAATCTCGATAGGCTCAGCCTCTTCGCTTGCGAATTTATCATTGTTGCTACTTGCTGGGTGCTCTATGTCACTTTAACTCGGTCCAATCGTATTTGTCGGAAAATGAAGGCTTCAAATCTCATTAGGTTTAGCAGTAATAGAGGGTAAGTGTAAGCAGTGGCGGACTTAGGACTTCATTTCGGTGGGGGGGACTAGGCGGCTCGAGCCTCCATCTTCATTGCCTAAAAGCAGCCTCCGGCTATGGAGTTACTACAAGCATTCGGACATTTCTGGGGGAGGGGCTTGACTCCCTTAGTCCCCATTGTATCCGTCACTGGTTGTGGCTTCTTGTGAGAATTCATTCACCGAACTTACTTCTACATGTAGAAAGTTAAGTCGAGAATGCATCTACGACATTGATATCTGCACTTTGTGAATGGCTTAATGTCTATTTGGCTTGAAAGCAAATCGCGGAATTTTGTTTAGCCTAAGTCTACTTGATTGTGCATGGAAACGTGTTTCCATTTTATGGACGAGTTATTTAAAATTCAGGTAAAATGTTTAGACGATGTGATGTGCCTCGCATCCGAATAAATTAAATAATTTTGGGGTTTAACGAAAACTCAGTTACGCTCCCAACTCCCCTTGGAAGTTTGGATCAGATCATTAAGGCCAACGGCCGGTGGCTTAAAACAAGTGCTATACAAACTCATCGAATAAATTAAAGATTATCTATTGTGGTATTGCATCATCTATTGGGCTATCAGTCGAAATAAAAATATCAGTTGAAGCATGATGCATGTGCGGCCTTTTCTCCATCCCTGACTTAATGTCCGATCCTTTGAGGCTGAGTCCGCGAGGATGCGCTTTCTGAATGACCTATTTTTTGCACAGCAAACTTAACTTCAACTGACAAAGTTCTTGGTCTTTATATTAGGTGATTTATCCCGCAGTTTTTTAAACCCTCTCTCTATCAGGCTTCTGGCTTGCACTATTCTTTCAGGGGGGGCGCCTGATTCTGCGGACTGGAACTGCACCAAGATGCCACACACGGGCGGACCCAGAACCGGGCGGTTGGGGGGTGGGGGGTAGGCACAATCCCATGTTAGCTTTGAGCCAGCGGTAGATCTCGCGGCGGAGAGGGAGGGGGGGGGGGCTAGGGGGCTCGATCCTCCCCACCATTGCCTTGGAACATTCTCCGGCTATGCATCTAATATGGGCACTCTGACTATCGGGAGGGGTAGTCTTGAGCCCCCTAGCCCCCTTATATCTTCCACTGCCTCAGGCTTCGGGCTCTGACATAAAATAACTGTTGAAGTGGCGGAGGCGGCAGCTGGCGGGATTGAACTAGTGCGTAAATTGATTTTTACATAAACTACTCGTTAATGTTGTTTCCAACGGTAACGCATGAGCCTGGTTTTTCACCTGCTCAATAGACGTTTTGAATTTTCTGCTTCACACCCAGGCTCAAACGTTATTTTAGGACTTTGCCACTGACAGGGCACTTCAAATCTTATAAAGTTGTATTTTGTCTCTAACATTTTCCGGCAAAGCCAGCCCGAAGCTTGGAGAAATTTCCAATAGACACCGACCAGGAATTATACAAATGCATGAATTTTTATAATTGGGTTCTTAATTCTCCAAAATATTGCTCGGGAATGATACAACGTGAAATTAATAACATGCATAGTTTTGATTGCGCTCTCGACTCTCAACTTGTTTTATATAGTTTTTGTTTGCTTTTTCTTCAGTAATCAGCTTTTTCCGCCCTGCAGTTCTGTGGCTGGAGAGTGGAGACTAGGAGAACTGGGCTTGCCGCAAGTATAAGTTGGGGCAGGTGGTGAACCCACGCAGCGGAGGGCGGGTCCAAAGTACCACCACCTGTTTTTCCAAGGTGGCCGCAGAATCGTACGCTGCCGGATAAGGCTACTTGGCCACATTTGAGAGAATTCACGAGCAGGTCGATTTGTGAAAGGAATTCGGTCGATGATTGATTGACTTATAGGCTTTCAAAGGCAGACCTATATTTTGAGACCGTCGCAATCGCGCAGTCGCGCCAGTCAGTTCGCCTGCACTGTAGACCGAGTGGTGACGTCACAACGTCGTATAATCAGGTTTTGCGGCAAGGTCAACCAATGTGAAAGTCAATGCCAAAGTTAAGGTCATTGACCTCAGTAATCCGGTCAGAAGGCATTATTCCGTATGAAGTACGTTATGCTTTGTCTTTATAGTAAACCCTTGCCCCGGTGGGGGTGTTTGAACACCCCCTCGGGTTTTTCCGGCGGCACGAAAGAACGGCTGCGCGAAGCGCCGCCGCAATTTACACACATTATCCTCGATCAACTCCGCAACTTTACCCAAAATTTTAAGAATAGGTCTCTCAGGTCAGGTCACCAGTGCAGGTCAAGTGACCTCACTTCGAAAAATGTTTAAAGTGGCATAAGTAAGCAATGGTTAAATCTATCGGACTGCAACTTATACCACACAATGAGCCCACCGAGTGCTACAAAATGTAGTCCGAGATTTTTGATATCGATGACCTAAGGTCAAGTATGTATGCAGGGGCGTAGGAACCGGTTGAAATGTGGGGGGCCAACCCCAGAGGGGGCCCACCTCAAGGGGGGCCCCAGCCCAAGGGGCCCATAATTATGAGCAGTTTAAAACTGTTCATTTGGTGTCGATAATACACGCATACACACCGGCCTACACTAGGTATTTCCATACATTAAATGTTAGTTATGTCTTTTCCAACAGTTCCCTCGCATCGAATAGCTCTGTGGTGATATTTTTCATTTCGCAGTGGAAGACGGCCTGTAGACGGCTCTTCACGCCCGTTGATGACCGAGGGACGGCTGCTGCTCGGCTTGTGGTGCGGGTTGCGTGTCTGAATTAGCGCTCTGTGTTGGGAGCGGTCTGGGCCAGAGTTTGATTGGGTCCAGTTTTTGGGGTCCATCTGGGGCACTCGGGTAGTAGGTGCCTTGGCCTTTTTCATGAAGCGCTTTCGGTCCAGGGGTTTGCAGAGGGCATACGCCAAAACTGGACTTTCCCAGACAAGCTGTCGTGCCCGCCCGGGTTTCTTGTTTTATATTGCAGTTGCTGATATTTGCATATTCGTTGCAGCGGTCCACCACAGAACAGTGGAGGGCCAGTGGCTCCCCTGGCCCGCCACTCTCCCGTTTCCTATGCCTATGCCGCTCAGAAGCCGCCAAGTCATCATAGATGCCCCCAGTGCCCAAACCATGGCTCAGGAACCAAATTATTCAGCTCTGGGGGCCCCAAACCTGCTCATGGGCTAAGGGACCGGCTCATGGGACCACCTTATTAAAGGACCCCACATAAGCTCAGGGCCCTAAAAGCTCCGAACAGGGCGTTCCAGATTGTCTCAGGAAGCCAGGCTAGCTTAGGGGCCCGGCTCAGCTCGGGGCCCCCAGGTTGGCTTATATAGGGTCTCAAAACAGCTCAAGGGACCCGTTTAAGCCTACGGACCCCAGCTCAGTGACCCTAGCAGAGTTCAAGGGGGCTAGACCAGCTGGGGACCCCAGTTCAGCACAGGGGTCACATATTAGCTGTGGGAGACAAGCTCAGCTCAGGGGCCCAGGTCGGCTGGTATAGGGTATCAAACCAGCTCAATGGGCCATTCAAGGTATCGGCCCCAGCTTAGCTCAGGGACGCTAGAACTGTGCAGGGGCTCCAGACCAACTCAGAGGCCTCATATAAGCACAGGGGGCCTCAGCTTAGCTTAGGGCTCGAATTAGCTGTGGGGCCCAGCACAGCTCAGGGGCCCCCAAGTTGGCTGATATAAGGTCTCAGAACAGCTCAATGGACCAACTCAAGCTCCAGCTGGTCTCCAGCTAGCTCAGCGGGTCCTATAACTGGGCAGGGGGCGCCAGACTAGCTCAGGGGCTGCTCAGTTCAGCAGAGGGACCTCATATTAATTTAGAGCCCAGAACTAGCTTTGGCGGCCTAGTTTAGCTCAGGGACCCCAGGTCGGCTGGTGTAGAGCTCAAAGCAGCTCAAGAGGCCCATTCAAACTCATCGCCCCTAGCTCAGCTCAGCGGACTTAATAACAGTGCAAGTGCCCCAGACCAGCTCAGGGGCTGTTAAGTTCATCACGGGGCGCCTGAGATTAGCTAAGGGCCCAAATTAGCTTTTAGGGGTCTAGATAAGCTCAGGGTCCTAAGTCGGCTGATGTACGGTCTCAGAATAGCTCAACGGTTCCAGCTCAGTGACTAAAGTATTCAGGGATCCCAGACCATCTCGGGGTCCCCAGTTCAGCACAGCGGGCCCCAGATTAGCTCAGGTGACCAGATCAGCTTAGGAGCCCGTCTCAGCTAAGAGGCCCCAGGTCGGCCTATATAGCGTCTCAGAACAGCTTAAGGAGGCCACTTTAAACGCATGGCCCCCAGCTCAGCTCAGGAGCCGTATAAGTGAGCCCCAGATAAGCTCAGGATTCCCAGTTTAGCTCTGAGGCCCTCCTAAGACCAACACTTAGCGGCACTCGCGAGGCTAATTTTCGGCCCCTCCCCGATTAGCTGTCAGGGGCCCCTGGGCCTTATTACCGGGGACTCTTAGACCAAAACCGAGGGGCCCCTGAGTATACCTTGGAGCTCCTAAGATAAATTCTCGGCAGCACCTCTGAGACTACCTACCAGACCTCCAGATTTTCTCTCGGGTGGCCCCAGACATAGAGTCTCGGGGCATCCAGGTTAGCTCTTGGGTCCCCTAAGACTGACTTTCGGGGGACCCTGGGACTGACTCCCGATAGCAATCTGAGACTAACACTGGGCACCCCCTGAGACTCACACTCAGGGGGTGTCCCTGAGACTGAGCAATTGGTGCTTCTGAGACCTTCTCTAGGAGGCCCCAGATTAGCCCTCAGGGGTGTAAGGCCAACTTGGAGCCCGTGAGACCAAAACTCGAGAGAAATTTTTGGGGTTACTCTAAGAGCCCCAAAATTAGCTCTCGGATGCCCCTGAGACTGACTTCGGGGGGAGGGGCCTTTGAGACTAGCTTTTGAGCGCTCCCCGAGGCTGATTCTTGGGGCTCCTTAGACAAAAACTCGGGGGGGACAACCTGAGGCCAATTCTCGAGGGCATCCAAGATCACCTCTCCGCGGCCCCCTGAGACCATCACTCTGCTGCGCAAATGAGACTAACTCTCGGGACTCCAGATGATCACTCCGGGCCCCCTGAAAGTAAATATTGTCTTCTGAGAGAGGCACCCTTGAGACTATGAGGGGCCCCTGAGACCAGCACTTGGCGGCACTCATGACACTAATTCTCGGGCCCCATATTAGCTTTCGGGGCCCTTGAGAGAAGGCCCCCTTAGACCAACACTGGTGGGGTATCTGATAATCACTTATCCCGAGATTAGTTCCCAGGGACCCCTGAGACCGACTCCCAGGGGCCTCCTGAGAAAGGCTCTCGAGGGACCCCTTGGACCGATTCTCAGGGGGCGGGGATTCTGAGGCTGACTCTCGGGGGCCCTGAGACTGACTCTCGGGGCCCCCTGAGATCAACTCTTGGAATCCTCTGAGACTGACTCAGGGACCCTTGAAACCGACTTCTGGGGGCCCTGAGATAGACTTTTGGCCCTGACACTAACTCCCGGGCCCCCTGAGACTATATGTCGTGGCCCCCCTGAGCTCGACTCTCGGAGGCCCCCTGAGACCGACTCTTCGGGTCCCCTGAGACTGACTTCCAGGAGCCCCCTGAAACCGACTTTGGGGGTCTGAGACTTAATCTCGCGGGGTGGGAGGCTGAGACCGACTCTCGGACCCTCTGAGACCGACTTTCGGGGTCCCTTGCGACCAACTCTCAGGGGCCCTGGAAACCAACTTTCGGGGGGCCCCTGAGACCACCTCTCGGGGGCCCCTAAGACCAACTCTTGGGCCCCCTAATGCTAACTCTCGGGGTGGAGGGCCCTGAGACCGACTCAGGGCCCCTATGAACCGATCTCGGGGGCCCCTGAGACTGACTCTGGGGGGCCCCTGATCAGAGAATCCTTTAGAGTGCTTACGATCGGCCCAAGGGCGGGGGAGGGGGTCCGCGAACCCCTTGGACTCTCCTTGGCTACTCTACTGGTCCCAGTCCATCTAAGGGGGGCAGGTGGGGGGGGGGTGGGCAGTTCTGCACAGTGGGTCACAGATTAGCTCAGATGACCAGATCAGCTTAGGAGCCCGGCTCAGCTCAGGGGTCCCAGATCGGCTTATGTAGCGTCTCAGAACAGCTCAAGGAGGCCACTTCAAGCTCAGCTCAGGGCCCTATAACTCTGCGTGAGCCCCAGATAAGCTCAGGAGCCCCAGTTTAGCACAGGGGGCGTCAGATTAGCTTTGGGGGCCCAGCTCAGCTCAGGGGCCCCAGATCGGCTTGTATAGGGTCTTTGACTAACTCAAGGGGCCCATTCAGGCTGATGGCTCCCAGTTCAGCTTAGGGACCATGCAACAGTTCAGAGGGGCATAAACCAGCTCGAGGGACCTTAGATTAGCTCAAGGAGCCCCAGGTTAGCTCATAGGACATCAAAGGTTAATTCAGGGGCCCCTGAACAGCTCAGGGGGCCCCAGGCCGACTCATAAGACTTCAGATCAGCTCAGGAGTCCAGGCCAGCTTTATAAGAGGCATTCCGAGCAAGCTATACGGTCCGTTTGGGTTTCTTGTTTTATGTTACAGTTGCTGGTATTTTCATATCAATACCACTTTTCTGTGGGGGGCCCCCACAGAAAAGTGGAGGCCAGTGGCCCCCTGCCCCCCCGGTTCCTACGCCTATGTATGTATGACCATTCCATTACCTCTCCATTGGAAATACATGGGGAAAACATAAATTGGTCTGTATTTGTGTAGGTACAGCTGGGAATACCGTATATTCTCCAAATAATATTATCCTGGGCCCCCTTTCCATGTTGCAATTTTTGACCTGTGACCTCTGAGAGGTCAACTGCGGCCATTTAAGCAGTATTCAGACTTAGGTCAATAACTTTGCATGAAATGACGATACAGCTTTTATTTTGATATCATTGAGGTCAGATTGCTATTGCGAGTCGATTTATTTGCATATTGACTAAGCTAGGTTAAAAAGTAACCTTGACCTAACCTGAGGTCAGGTCATTTTTGTGTTTTGACCTAGTATGGTCATAGTAGTATACATCATTCGACTCGCCGTGAGGAAATGAATGGTGCCTAAAAAGGATTAGAAATCAACTCTATCAGATGCTAGAGCCCAAAATCTCTACTCAAAATACAACCTTCTTTGACCTGTCATGGCCTCAATATTGACCTCATCCAAGAAGTTACTGATATAGTTTCTTCATGAATTTGTATTAGGTATCCACTGGTGTTCGCGTTTTTCGGTTTCCCGCGTAGGGGCCGAGTTCGAGGCAGGGTGTTCAAACACCCCCAGGGCGAAGGTGGCTCGGATACTCACTGGGGTGTGGGTTAAGGCTATTCAAGGTCAAGGTCAAAGTCAAAGGTGGAAGTCAAAGTTTTTTCGAGGTCAAACCCTCATTTCCCGCCATGGGCTGCTTTAGTGCCAGCCAGGTTGCACATTATTGTGAATGTCATATTGTTACGTAATAGGTCATTGACCTAGAATGACATTGACCTCAAAATTTCAGAGAACATTGTGTGTACCTTCCCTCTATGATCTCAGTTCGCTTCTGATGTATTCCTGGCTTTTTCGCATAATCCCGACATTTCCCAATAGGTATTCAGCACGGAACATATTTGACTTTTACAACCTCGCTTGACCGTGAAGATATTAACCTGGGTCAATGAAATTAAGTCGTAGTGTAGATCACTATTGCCCCCACGCACCCCCAACGGGCTTTTTTCTAACCCTCTTGATTTCCTCTTGGCGGGGGCGGGAGTTTAGGACTCCCTTCCACTGAGCGTTGACGCCAGACCCGTCTCCAACGCGCCTGTTAAAAAATGAAAATGCATGTCAGTGGGGGATACTGTTTCCAGTAATAGTTTCCAGTAATATTTATGTTCCCAATACTGGGAACAATGACCCATAGTTGAAAACGCGCCTTCCTAACATGGAAACACCTTCCAAAATGGAAACATGTGGTAACACTTTCTTGCTGTGATGGCATGGCGTTTGAACCATGTCTGCCGCGAAGAGGAAGAGACAGGTGAAGGACATTCAGCATATTGGAAATAGCCTACGAGCATAGGATTACGCCGTCCAGCTCCGTGTGACAGAGCAGGCATACGTTGCATTGAGTTTGTGACAGTCAGCATACTTTCTGCACCTCTGTCTCACATAGCCCTCAGCCCCAACAGTGATGACGTGAAAAGAGCCAGTTACAGTCGACGGAGGCAGCCGTGCCGCTTACCTGAGACACTGTTTATAAGCAGCCCACTCACCAGGCGGATCCATCAGTTCGCTTCTTGGTGGCCTCGCCGCAACACTTGACTAACAATGAAGGTAACGCTACCAGTCTAACCATTCACTGTACTCACCAGATTCATCCAAGAATGTGCTGCGCGGTGTGCTTTTTTAAATTTTCAGCCAGATACGGGCACATTGGCTAGTAGTATTTCCACCTGATGACTGCGTTTGTACTTAGAGATAGGCTTTCTGCCCACCTCTTGTGCAGCAGTCGGGTCAGAATCGTACGGTCAGCGCAGCATTGTCATTTTAGAGATGTGTTGTTATGGTCAGTACAGATTGGAGATTGTCCATTACTTCTTCCAGGATAATACCGATTTAAAGTTTTCTGAACATCATCTGGCTGACGACTCACTCACCAGGTTTCAATCCAGAATACCTACTAAAATCGCAGCCCAATTGTTCTCTTTCCAGGTAATCATCATCGCTGTCATCGCGGCTGTGGCCGCCGCCGCCCCCGACTCCGCTCCCTCCTACGGCCAGCCTCCGTCCTACAAGGAGCCGGGCATGCCCTACGCCTTCGACTACGCTGTCAACGACAAATACACGGGCACCAACATCGCCCAGAACGAGGAGAGTGACGGCCACGTCACCAAGGGATCTTACTCCGTAGCCCTGCCCGATGGTCGTATTCAGACCGTCAACTATGTGGCCGACCACAATGCCGGATATAACGCTGATGTTACCTACGAGGGCGAGGCTCAGTACCCTGAGTACAAGCCGGCACCCGCGCCCTACAAGCCTGCCCCTGCGCCCTACAAGCCCGCGCCCGCGCCGTACAAGCCTGCGCCGCAGTATTAGGTCTTGCCTGAATGTTAAGTAAATTATGACTGGCTAGGTTGTTTGTAGATGCGAATATATGATACCACACACCATGTTCATTTGTGTTCATCTGGAGATGCACAGGGAAATGAATTTCCTCGCGTGATATAAGCGAGGAAAATGAAAGATAAGGTACACGGTGGATAAGATGTCGGGAGTTTAAAACGCCCCTAGCGTGCTTAAAACAGCGCTGACGAATCAGGGTTATTATAACAATCCTAGAGTCGTTACAAACACCCTAGAGTCGTTACAACCACCCTACAGTCGCTACAACCATCGCGGTTGTAACGTTAAAGTCGTTTCAACCAACCTGGCGGGATTGAAACCACCCTCCTGATTTTAGACCTCATTTGATGTGTATCCATCATACAACTACAGCTATGCCTGGAAACATTATGAATTTGGAAAATAATACGAACAATTATTGGCGGATCCAGGACTTCATGAGGGGGGGGTTAGCGGCTCGGCCAAGGAGCTATCCAAAGTCAAGTGACCCGACCTCAAAACCTAAAATTACGAGTTTGAAGCGGCACCTAAGAAACATCTGCCAAGCGATCAATTTGAAACTTTCAAAATATGATAAGGTGATTAGAGTCTAAAAATCTGTTATTTTAGAATTTGGAGGTTGTTGAACTAAGGTGGGGTCAAATTTTGGGTCACCCATTATAATGCTATGATGAAAAATAAAAAAGGCTCGTTTTCAGTAAATACCGGATAGATAAAGTTAAAAATCCTCAAACCGTGTATTCTTACCAGGATCTTGACCATGAAGTTGAGTTTTTGACCATCTGACCTATCTAAGGTCATGTCAGGTCACAGGAGCATACAGTGATTGTTTTGCCGATAACTTATGACTGAATTGAGATAAAGCTCCTATTTTCCTTTCATTGTGCTTATCTTGTCACGGGGAGTCGATTGATATGTAACATGACCATACAAGATCACCCTGTGACCCTGACCTAGCTCGAGGGTCATTTTCACCATTTGACCTAGTAAGGTCATATTATACATCATTCGTTTCGCCGCGATAGAAGGAATCAAATGATGCATAAATATTTGCTCTAGCTTTGCTGAGTAAATATCTAGAGGTGGAAACGTACACTGCCCTGTTAAAAGAGTATGGAACCTTCTTTGACGTATGCTAATCTCAATATTGACCTAACATAAAATGTTTCGTATAATTTCTCTTCATCCGGTCAAGAGCTTTCGAATGCTGTCCGTAATTTTTCTTAAAGGGAGATACGCGAAAAATTTTATTGGCTATATGAAAAGGTTACAAAAAGTTGTTTCAGAAGTCCTATTCTCATTTTTGCGAATTCGGCCTGCAAATGCCTTAAAACTGCTCTCAAAGTCAACATTTCTAGACGACTTTACCGGTACATCTCATATCGATGTATATGACGTACACACGGCTAAGGCTATCAATTTCTCTAAGAATTAGGTCATATCTATCCTAAATAGTGATGTAGAACTTTGGACTACTACAGAAAAAATTACCTTAGAAAAACAACATTCCAAAACTCTTTTGAAGCAGAAATATAGGGCTTAAAAGAAATCACAATTAACCAATCAGAAGCCTAGGAATTCTCAAACCGGGGTCACGTGACCTATCTGACGCAAAAGTTTTGTCATCCTGGGGCTGAAGCAGAAAATGACTCAAAACCCGCGGTACGAAACCGCTGAAGACTTGAGTAATTATGTTTTTTCCATTTTTAGGGCAAACTAATTCATTTTGTAGTTTTTAAAAGCTTTTTAAGATTAATTCAAATACAAATACAGGAGAATAGATATTTGTAATATAAAAAACATTACTTTTTAACTTTAAATAGTTTTCGAAAAGTAAGTGATGGGTATTAGCATGGGTAAGTGATGGGCATTTTATCGAAACTGTTAATCTATTTCGATAATAAGTGAGTGGCCTCCCAAAATTTTGCCGAAGATACAAAAATAATTGATAGTTTCATTATCAAGATTTTTCAAATAGCAAGAGACCACAATAATAATTTTTTCGCGTATCTCCCTTTAAGCTTTCCTGGGAATGAGATACTTAGCCTTATACCCCCAGCGGGGCGCGTCAGACTAGGCGCCCCAGCGGGGCGCGTGTTAATATGCTTTTGTTTTTTAAATAAGTAAACAAGATCGCCTTCCCCTTTCGCCCACCCATTCACACACTCACTCTGAACTTACTCACTCACACTCATGAGCCAATGACTCATCCATACGCGTCGGAAATGGGGGAGGGCAGGGTCCTCCACTTCTCATCGACAATGCTCCCGATATCCGCCATTTTGTAAAGAAATCGGAACGTTTCTGTAACATATTGCCGAAGGCGACAAGGAGCCAAAATCTGATGAGGTTTTGGTTCTCGTGGGAATATTCTTTTGTCAGTACCCAATTGAAAGTTGGCTGTCTCCTCACTTTCTACCACTAGCGATGCTTATGCACTCACATGCTCTCAACTCACTCACTGAACACCTTAATCACGCATGCAAGTGCACATACTGTAACGAAAACAAGGCTGTCGAAACCAGTGGTCTTCAGTGAAGCGAGTATTCTCGTGAGGTGTCACTCATGTGACGCAGCTGCAGGTGCTCTGCACTGAACCGTCCATCCCCGATCCGTTCGATCTGCGCTGGACTTTGTAATTCTTTGTAGTTTTCCCACTAATGTGTCTCCGTTCTCAAGTCCAGGTCCATGCATCCAGTCCCCAGACATTCAAAATGATGGTGCGACCAGCGTGTGGTGTTCTTTCGTGATCTTCGTGCTCACAGAGTGTTTATATTTTGCAGTTGTATTTTCTGTTAAACTAGTGCATGTTGGAGTTAAAGCATGTTTTCCTTCACCCTCAGAATGCTGCATTAAAATTCATCAGGCCCTTGCCCCGGTGGCGGGTACGAGCCACCTTCGCCCTGGTGGGGGGGGGCTAAAAAAGACCCCCACGATCTCAAAAACTAAGAGAGCTAGAAAAAAGCGCAAAACGGCAATCGAAAGCTCTTCGAAAATGATATCGAAAATACTTTGGTCATTTTTCTTGTCAGGTCAATATCAAGGTCACCAGAGGTCAAAATAGGTCAAAATCGCTAATATGAGGTGTACTAAGAAAACCTCATATATCTCAAAAACTATGATAGCTAGAAACATTTTTCTAACACCATCCGAAAGCTCTTGAGATGTCCTTTCATTACAGTGGCATTCATTTTCGTGTCAGGTCAAAGCCTAGGGAGCTACAGGTCACTAGATATTGGGCATATTCTTGGGAATGCCCATAGCCACCCATGCATAAGGGTGTTTACTTTTTCGCTAATAGCTTCCAAACCAAACAAGATAAATCCATAGTTTATGCACCATTGCAATCCTCTCGTCAATACGAATCGAATGATATATGATATTGCTATGCCAGGTCAAATTTAAGAATTTGACCTGACCCAGGTCAACGGTCTGACCCAACTTGACCTGGTATAGTCATTATGTATATCATTTGACTTCCAGTGACTATACAAACACTTTGGTGACAAAATAAAAGCTCTATCTTATTTTATTCAAAATTTATAGAGAAAAAACACCAAAAATGCTTATTTGACCTAAGGTGACCTTTTAAAGGTCACAAGTCAAAAATTTTGGCATCAGCTCCAGAAATGGGCTAAGAGCAAGTCGCAACCGATGTTTGAAGTTGATTCCATCCATACTTACTGAGAAAAGCTCATTTCGTGATTTTCCCCATGTATTGACAATGGGGAGGTCATGCTCTGCACATGACCTTAGGTCACCAATATAAAAATCCCGGAACAAATGTTGTAGCTCCTGGTGGGCCCAATATGTGGTATGAGTTTCAACGTGATCGATTAACCCTTCTTTTAGTTATGCGGTCCTAAGTATTTTTTGAGGTGAGGTCACTTCACCTGGCCTGGTGACCTGACCTGATATGACCTTGAGCCAAAATTTTCAGGAAAGATGTAAAAATGATGAAGGAACAGCTAGACCAAGTTTGGCGGTGCTGCGCGCCGCCGTTTTTTGGTCACTTCGGAAAAACCCGAGGGGGGTCTAAAAAGACCCCCCACCCGGGCGAAGGTTAAGTATGCCATTGAGGGATTCTATTTTCTACATCATAATATTAGTCAATTTATTCCCAAAATCGGTCCTCTCGAGAGAACTTAAATCCAATTGATAAAAAATGTGTGCGTCTAATGTTAGCTGTGCAGCCTTCATAAGGCATAGGCATTAGATACTGCAGCTATATCCTTTCTATATCGCTTATTGACGTCACCTTGGCGACTGAATTCTTTTAATGGACCAAGCTTATGTAAAGTTATCTTGAGCCATTGTGGTCATATAACGCCCAGTTACATGAAATCAGTCGGATATCAAAATGTGCCTGTACACATGCTTGTGTTCCTAGGGACATTATCTTACAATCCACATCCTTGCGAATAATTCAAAAGATCTCGAGTTTGTGTAAAACAGATAATGTTTTGTCATTTTATTGACACAATCTATAGTTACAACATAGATGACAGGTACACATTAGTATAAACAACTGACCCCCATCTAGTATTTTGGGGCCGGCTTGTAGGGCACGGGTGCTGGCTTGTAGGCGGGCGCTGGGTGGTACTCGGGGTGCTTAGCCTCGCCCTGGTAAGACACATCAGCGTTGTACCCGTTGTAGTGGTCGGCCACGTAGTTGACGGTCTGGAGCCTGCCGTCGGGCAGGGCCACGCTGTAGGAGCCCTTGGCATTGTGTCCGTCGCTCTCCTCGTTCTGGGCGAACTGGGTGCCGGTGTACTTGTCGTTGACGGCGTAGTCGAACTTGTAAGGAATCGGCTCATCCTTGTAGACTGGTCCCTTTCCGTAGGACGGAGGTGGGCCGTAGGAGGGCGGGGAGTCCGGAGCAGCGGCGACCACAGTCACAACGACGGCGATAACCAGAACCTGCACAAATAACAGCATCGTCATTTTGCATTCCTGGGCACAGTGGCGGATACAAGGGAGCTAGGGGGCTCAACCCCCCTTGAAATGGCATGGTGCCTGTGGTTAACGCATAGCTGAAGGCTATTCAGAGGTAACGACGGGAGAGGCTCGAGCCCCCCCCGAAATGTTGTCCAGGATCCGTCACTGCCTAAGTGTCTTCTCGATGGTAAAGAAAACACCCAAACATTACGCAGGTGTTCACATTTGTCTATATAATGGGCGTGAGAAAATCAAGTCCTTAAATGACTTTTCTTGTCATAGTTGCAACTGAGTGCACAGGGGCGGGGACGGGGAGGCCGCGGGAGTCTGCTCCCTGAGGCCGGCGGACCGGACCCTCTCCCGGTGCCGCCCCTGAAGAATTGATGATCCATCCAAAACTCTCACTTCCAGTAAACACGCTGGATGCGGCCACTAGGCCATACGGCCACAGTAGTTTTCTGTGTTGAACACGCCCCAACAATTTCTTTGACTGAACTCATTTTTAGGATCAGCGTGCGCGGGAGGTGTGTACACCACGCCAGTGGCGGTTCTAGGAGGTCGGTTTGGGAGGGGCAAACCAAAGCCGAAAAGCAAAACAAAAAAGTCACGCAGTGAAAAATTGTGCTAAAATATGGCCTGTCGGAAAATGTTATGTATTAGAGGCGAACAGCAAAAACAAACATCACAGGGTGAGAAATGTGGACTCGAGATACTTTTTTTCCTATCTAAGCCCCAATAGTTACCCTGAACTTAATTGGTTCTGTTTGAAGTTGAGAGTTGAAGTACCAAAATCTTGCTTATAAACTAAAAAGCAGTCGGGGAAAAAAGGAGGTCGATCGCTTTGGAGGAGGGGGGCGGTAAAAACATAGTTTTGCCCCGATCTTTTCCGTTTGGGGGCAAATTCCTTTTTGCCCCCCTGGATCCGCCACTGCAGCACGCACAGAGGCATTTGGTACCCCCGATTATTTTGGAAACGGATGTGGAGTCGCACCACTGGGGATACGCTGGATTTGAATCCACTGCCTGGAGCACATGGCTAGAAAATTGATACGCTTGGCCCCCACAATTCTTTCACTGAGCGAAAAACCAGTGCTTGATTGCAAACACTTGACAAGTCTCTATCACTGTAGATCAACAACCCATGGCTGTGGTATGCCAGCACTTGCCTTCATGGCTGAGAGGAGTGTGCTGTTGTGATTGCGGCTGGAGAATGCCTGTGTCTTTACACGGCGACTGCTCGGCTTTTATAGGGAGAACATGCCTGTGTTGTCACTCCCTTCTGTTGCGGCAGCGGTTTGGTCGCCAGCTTCGTTTCGCATCACCTCACTGCGCGTCGGCGCGCGTGGCAACCATTGGGTGTGGACTTTCTCGTGCAACAGTGACAAGCAGGCCGCCGTACACGTTAGAGCGACCGAGACTCACATTTTCAGCAGATGTCGAGTTTCATGTGTTAGTGTGGTTCGTTGTACAAAGCGGTGAGGATTCTCTTCAGAGACATTGCGTTGTTCACGAAAAGCTTGTTTGCCGTTAGCTTTATACCGTATTTCGGGTAAACATCCTTGCACGAAGAAGTACTGTGTCTAAAAAGTGACGGACTGTTGCTAAAGAATGCAAGCTAAAATGCCCTCTTTCACGCTTCCAATCACTAAATTGGCTGATAGCTCATAACATATGTCTAGACCATAGGCGGATTTAGGGGAAAATGGGTAACGTGCCCCCATCGACCCTCGGCGCCCCTTGAAATGGTCACGGCGCCCCCACCCCCCTGAAAGGCCAATGGCGTGCGTCCCACTGAAATGTCGCTTCACACCCCCCCAGGATGCGAAAATCGGCGCCCACCGATAGGATTTTGCGCCCACCTGATATGTTTTGCCGGTCAAAAGTGGCGCCCCCTGGTCCGAATAGCCCCACCCCCCCGATCGACAATTCTGGATCCGCCTGGATCCGCTGGACGATCCTGGATTCGGGGGGGGCTAGGTGGCTCGAGCCTCTCGGTATTGCCTCGGAACAGCCTAAGACTATGCATTACCTATAGACACTCTGACATTGGGGCGGGGGGGACTTGAAGCCCTAGCCCTTGTTGTATCCGCAACTGTCCAGACCTACACAAAGGTAACACTTATTTGCAACGCACTTATTGTTATGTACAAGACAAAGGACAATGCGTGTTTTTTCCGACTTGTACTCATTTATTTCTCTCACATCCATGCACCTCAATTCACAACACTAACATTGCCTAACGCAACTCAGTAACGATTGCCGATAACGGATAGCACCCTACAAAAGACGAAGACCTGAGATAGGACAAAGACAAAACTGCACTATTAGAAACATTGCATGCTTATACCTGCTCAAAGAACACAAATGTACTAAATCCCACAACCATACGCCATCTTTCTCGTTTAGGCCACGTGCCGGTTCAATCTGTAGTAGGGGTCTCTTCTCTCAGATGCACCCACTTATCATTAGTTCGTTGCATGTTACCACCACTCCCAATCGAGGCCGCCAACTGTTCAGACCCCTTATCTCGCCACAGTCTCTGAATCATATTTTCCAAGCGTGGTCCCGTCTGCCTCCTAATGACGGTCTTTGAAACAATAATCACATGTTTAACAAATGCATTTTCTCCTAAGCCCAAAAGCACCTGCTGACTAGTAAAAGGCTCATTAACTCTCCTTGCGCCAATATGAACCAACCACGCATGTACCCTTTCCCAAAATATCGAGACAATCGGACATTCCCAAAATTTATGAATCAGTGTTTCATCTCGGCTGTGACATCTATTACAGCTACTGCTGCTTTCTAGGCCCATTTTTGCAGCAGTACATTGGTAACTTCAATACGAGTCACTATTTTGAAATGCAGGGCTCTATAAGCGGTGCAATTAGTGACGCTTACTATGTTACCATAAACGTTGGCCCATTCCAGATCCTCACCATACTGAAGGTGCCACTTGGCACCCACTTGTGTCTGTGTTCCTTAAGCTTATTCAGGATCATAAGAGTGTAAAAATTCTTAGCTTTAATATTTTCGCCCAGAATGTACCGAACTAAGGGGTGGATATCCGGTGCAGGCAGCTTTTGTTTCTCACTATTTCTCCACTGTAGAGGCACGCTGTTTACTACACCCATGTAATCCAGAAAGTTCCTGAATGCCAAATTTGTTTTGGCCTGAATGAAGGTCATTACCTGCCCATTTTCATCCAACAGATCATTGTACGTTCGGAGACCTCTAGTAAACCAGGATCGTCTTAAATCTTCATTAAACCTGGTTCCATCAGAAAACCAAATGCTACATGCTCCAAGGTCTCTTGGCTCGACTACGAAGGCATCTGATAGCGTGCTGAATGAAAGCAGCACATCTTTCCAGAAGCTGCTGTTAATAGTTGACGCCAAGTCTTTTATTGCCTTCGTACCTCTCTCCCACAAAAAACTGCCTTGGCTTATCTTATCCTGAAAAAGCCGGGTCCATAAGTGATTAGAATTCATCTCTCTCCTCACCCAAGTACATTTTAGGGCAGCTATGTATAGGCTTATGTCAGTCATTCCTAAACCACCCTGAAGAATGGGTCTCGTCACACTCTTGCGGCTTACTCTATCCTTTTTCCTCCCCATAAGAATCTGAATAACGTTGTATTAAGATCACATATAAACCTACCATCTGGGTTCGGTAGAGACAAAAACAAGTAAGTTAACTTCGAAAGCAGAAGAGATTTAACTATTACCACTTTGCCGTATAATGAAAGGTTTCTCTGCTGCCAGCTTTTATTGTGGCTTTTATCTCGGCCATTTTACCTTCATAGTTCATTCTACATATAGCGGTTTCGTCCCCATCGAAAAATATACCCAATACTTTCATTCTTTCGACCCATCGCATTCCTAGCTCAGGACAAATTGGGTCCTTACCACACCGGTATCCTACCCACATAGCCTGCGTTTTTCAATGTTAGGGAGAGCCCAGAATACTTGGCAAATGTACCCAGATCATGGAAAAGTGCCCTAGTGCTATTCACCGATCCATCCAGCATACATGGCGTATCATCTGCGTAGCATGACAACTTGCATTCTATTCGGCCAATCTTGATGCCTTTGATCTCCGGATTATTTTGTATTTTTAAAATGAGACACTCCATTACCAAGAGGAACAAGTAACAACCCAATGGGTCGCCTTGGCGACATGACCTTCCAAAGAAAACGCCTCAGAGACATGACCATTAACAATACTCTGGCCTGAGAACCGTCGTACAGTAGACGGAACCATCGCAAGATTTCGGGAGGAAGCCTCTACGTGTTAGAACCTCCCTGATGAACCGCCAGCTAACGGAATTAAACGCTCCCTCAATGTCGAGGCTAATAAATAACCCAGTTAGCTCATTTTTTGTAGGTACTGCGCAACGTCTGACATAAGTCGAATGTTCTCACCTATGAATCTATTCGGCAAAAATCCTGACTGGTTTTCACCGATTAGGCTGCCCATTATGGCTTTGAACCTATTTGCAAGAGCACTGGAAATCACTTTATAGCTGGTATTCAAAAGTGTGATGGCTCGGTAGGAATTTATGAGGTTCCTTGATTTTCCCGGTTTCGGAATCAGGGTTATGATACCCTCCCTCAGCGTCCGCGGCAATGTGTTCATTGTCCAGCTTTCATTAATCATTCGAAATACAAATTCCCTCAAATCAATCCAAAGAACTTAAAGAACTCCGGAGGAAAACCGTCACTCCCTGGGGAGATTTTATTTCGCATATTATGCAGTGCAGCACTAATCTCGTCTATACCAAGCGGCTGGTTCATATAACGATAATTTGCATCGCCTAGTTGTTTCAGCTCCATATCAGCAAAAAATGCTTCAAAATCTTGTTCCGTATCATGACTTCGAAACAATTTTTAAAGTGCTGACCAAGAGCATCCATTATCTCTCGTTGGTCGTAAATTTCACTTCCGTCACTTATCTTCAATGCTGGTATGGTTTGCTCATAAAGTTTCTCTTTTCCAGAGTCAGAAAATATTTAGTGGATCTTCAGACTGATCGTACCACCTTGCTCGCGACCGAACAGCTATTCCCTCCATGAAGGGTTTTCTTATTTCCTCTAACTCCTTTTTCTTTTCATCCAACATAGTTAGAGTCTCATCATCATGGTCCTCGTCTGCTAAGTGCTCCAATCGTGATATGACGGTAGACAAGTCCTGCTCCACCTGTCTATACTTTTTCGTTTCCTAATGCCATATGTTATCGTCTCTGTCCTCATGTTCAGTATGAGTGTTTCATACATCAGGGAATCACTTATCACAAATTGTATGTCTCTTAATCTATCGGTGCGGAGTGATTCTTCCAGAAAAGTCAAATTGTTAACTGGAACTGCGTATTGAAACAAAGTTTCCCGGACAATCTGTCTCATGCGCTGAACGAAAACGTCCTCACGCAATAAGGATACATTGAACTTGTAGAATCCTTTTCCGTGTAATTGCGCAATAATACTTAGTTCCAATGTTACCATAGAGTGATCAGTCCTATATCCAGGTGCTATGCTTGTTTGAACAATCCTTCCATTCAGACAGTCTGACACTAAGAAAAATCTAGTCGTGCCTGCTTAATGATTGGGCGTCGTACTCTCCAGGTGTACCTGCGTGCAGCCGGATGCCTTTCCTGAATATATCTATTAGGTAAAATCTTTGCATCATGTTTAGCACCTTGCGATGATGCTAAGTTATTTTGGCGCACATAATTATAGGAATCCACCCTGTGTTCTAGAACCAAATTCCAATCACCAGCCATAACAACAGGAACATCGTTCCCGTCGTTCTCAGATACTCGACAATGGTGTCAAAGAAGTCCGGTGTGCCCGATTAGGTGCATATACAGCAATGAGGATCAGCTCAAACACCCCATTAACATTAGCCTTCGTCATTATCAAGTTACCATCCTCTGTCACCTTTGTTTGACAGAAGTTAATGTTGCTTTATTAGTAAGCACCGCTATACCTCTAGCGTTGTTAGTCAAAGGCGCAAGGAGAATATCTTTGCCCCAACTATTACGAAACATCTTTTCTTGGCCCGCGCACAATGGACATCCTGTAGCATCATTAGATTAAATTGGATTGTCGAAGCCAATTAAATACGTCTTTCCTCTTTTTCCAGTCTCCAAGGCCCCTACAATTCATCGAACAGATCTTAAGCTTATCAGCCAGGTTTAAGAGGTAGGTAATTAGCCTGTTTGCATTTCTCCACAACGATTCCAGGCCTAAACACTTGCCAGGGATTTCCCGAAGAAAATCTCATACAATACGCCTTTTATCAAGGGTCTTCTAGTGCAGTAGACAAACAAAGTAAAGTGGCAGTACATGGTGTACAAAAAAAAAGAGCGAGAAAAAATTCACAACCAAAGCAAAACCAAAAGAGAAGTACCTATATCCATAGTTCGAGAAAGTACCTCGGCCGACAAATGGAAACACTGACCCAATGGAACTTAACCAACGGAAATAGGATTATCCACGAAAGTTCTTACGAATTTTTTTAAAAATCTGACGTTTAAACCTAATCTCACGAGACCATCGCCGCGCCGGTCACCACCCGTGCGTCCCCCACATGACTAGATGCTCCAATGAACCGGTGCGCGGCGCACCCAGCCCACACAGTCACGCGTACCTGCGACCCCAACCCCAGTAACAAGGACAGCACCAGGGTACCGAGGCAGGCGGGGCGCAATGCCAAAGCACACATTCCATCGCGCGCCCCCAAACGACCGAAACCGCGGGAGCTGAACTACAACTCGGCAATGCAGTACCACACAGCGGCACGCACAATGAACCTCGTCCCGGTCGCAGGGACAGATCAAAGACAACAAACTATGTCAAACAAAAACATTATAACACTTAGGTGTGATGAATGTTCTTTACTTTATCCATGCTGTCTAGCAACACTTTTGGAGCTCCTTTTTCACTTTGCAGTAGACCTGACCGAAGCGAGTAAACACACAGTAAACTTTGTTTGCCTTTTGAGCTCCAAGGCCTGCTTCAAAATGTCCCTGTTTTTCTGTGTCAAACTTTCACTGATGAAAAGTTCTGAGCCCTCAGTCTTACCCTTGAGGCTCATCCTGTTCTCGTACAGGTAGTGGCGTAGAGAGCCTGGTCCGGTCTGTACGAACTTACAGAGGAGTACACGGCCGCCGATACGTCGCACCTCCGCCAGGTCGCGCTGGTCTACCTCCGCCCGTGGGAAGGCGCGTTGCATCACCTCGCAGGCAATGCGGCGCAGGTCATCAGAGGGGCGGTCGTAGGCGGTATCAGTGCGAGGCTTCGGTGGGATGGAGCCACCGGAAAGAATGAGCTCCGAAGCCTTTGCTTCCATTTGATGTCTCTCCGCTTCTTCTTGTAAGGAGTGGATGACTGTCCTCGACCTTTGCACCTCTGCACTGAGTGTTTCTACCAGATTGTCCCGTTCATTGGTGTGGCGCTCTACCTCTGCCAGCCTCTGCTCTAATGAGAGTTTGACGGCTTCCAATTTGTTCTCGACCCCTTTTAGTGCCACAGAAAACTCTTTCTTTATTTCTTGAACAATAGCCTCCCTTTGATCTTGATTCTCTCGCCTTATCAGCAGCATGACTTCATCAAGTTTCCCTGATAGAGTGCTCTCACCTCTGTCTCCAACGGAGCCCGTTGACTCGCGGCATCGCTTGCTTTGTTGCCGCACCGTGACGTCGGCAGCTTCAAGACGTTGCAGCATCGTCCTCACCGATGCTTGCTTCTGCCGAGCTGGTTCGGCGGCTTCAAATACGTCATTTGTGTCACTGTCCTCCATTTTGCACCTCTAAGGTTTCTATCTTCACGACACTCACTTTTAAGCGAGGATTTTTACCGTTTCGTATGCAAGGTCACAACGTCTCTGGTCACTGCTGCAAATTAACACCACTCTCCGTTTCCATAATCGGCCTCAGTACAACTTTCACAGCCTCATAGCACTCGGCCGGGGTGGCAGCGGAAGAAACCCAGTGGCCTGCGGAGCGCAGCTCGCACAACCGACCTCGCCCGCGGTCAGGGCCACACTCCGACAATGCGTGTTTAAAGTCAAAGTACCTGTTCCAAAAATGACGTCCTCAAACGCAAAACGATTTCCTCGGATTTCATAGAATTACCAGGAAGAAGAACAATCATTTTCAAAATCATCACTCCTGAGAAATTCAATTTTATCAAAGTAATGATTATATCTGTTCTATAAATGTAACGACCGGAAATAGTCGTCCCCTTTAAGACATTGTGTGGGTACCAGCGGCGGATACAAGGGGTGGCGAGGGGGAGTCGAGCTCCTACCCCCGAAATGTCAGGGTGCCTTTAGTAACTGCATAGCCGAAGGCTGTTCCGAGGCAATGGCGGGGAGACTCAAGCCCCCTAGCCCCCTCCCCGAAAGGAAGCCCTGGATGCACCACTGTTTGGTTCACTCATCTAGGATTTAAGCATACTTTAGGATATCTTGAAGTTTTATTTTGTCATTTTGATGGCTAAAAGAACATTCGAATCTCCAGCATCGGAATACACTAGAAAATGAATTTTCTCATACTCCGAAATATTCTGAAGCATTCTGAGACATGTGAATATTTTAATCCCATAACTTACAAAATGATCAATTGCAAGCTGTCCGAAGATGCCCCGTTTTGTACCCATGTGTTCAAAAAGTTTTCACGTAAAACTGTATTCGGTGAGGGATGTTTGTGTTCAGTCATCTTTGTCAATATAAATAGGTCATACTGGTTACCCTAATTTATATGCCTTGCTGGGTGCATACTGCAAACGCCGAAACTGCACTCGAGAACTACCTCAATGTTAACCGTAGACACCGAAGACACCGAACACCGAAGACCATTCAATGTCATCAAATATGGCTTCCCATGGAGCTTCCCATGTATTTTTACGTCTTTGTACGCACCGTTCATTTTGCTGCAACAAATTATATACTATTTTGTTGTTCATGTTCGCGGCAAAGGTCCATTATATGGAATGAAGTAATGTGTCCCATGTTCCCAATTGTTGAAGATGCACCATTCCAAAAAACGCAGTTAAAGGGAATATGGCACCTTGGTCGAATCCTGGAATTTAGTGTAACTAGGGGTACTTTTAGCAGAAAATCACGGGTGCGTCCATTATGTCTCTAAAAATGTAAAATAAGCTCAATATTTTGATTTTTAAAATGCTTCTTTTGGGAGAGAAATAAATATCTGCCTGTGGGTGATGTCATGATCTGGCAACCACTACCATATTCAATACGCTTCAAGGGCTTCGATTGGCTGATACTCACCGTGACGTTAGCATATGCCGTCACACCAAAAGCCATGACAACTGTGGCCTGCTGCTAAGGGTACATGAGCGGTACATTTCAGGTATGTTTGAGTTTTTTCCACGGAAATCTCGAGTTCCAAGACAAATGATATGTTGAGTACCGGGTTATCCGACTTGCTTTACAACTTGGCTATCTCAGTTAAAATCACGTTATGAAGGTGCCACCTTCCCTTTAAAGAACCTCCTCAGAAATTACTTTATCAATAGATATAAAAGACAGCAGGATGGTTAGTTGTATGGATGCGAGACTTCTAGTAATTTATCATACGGTTTGTCATATATATATATATATATATATATATATATATATATATATATATATATATATATATATTACTTTTTCCCTACTTTTAGTTGTTTTTCCCCTCATCCTTTTGATAACCTTTTGGCTTTTAAACACTGAGAGGTTTTAATCCTATAGAAATAACTATAAGCTACGAACACCTTATCTTTGATCACCGTAGCCCTCTCGAGGGTTACTAGCTAGTCTTATTTGTCGAGGGCGTCCCGGGGAAGACAAACTAACCATAATTAGTTGTAAGAGCAGAAAAAATGAATTAAAAAGAATAATAGAGCGGGGAGTGGTGCGGTCCAATGATATAGCTACTTATCCTTCCCAATATTTTGGTATGAAATTCAATCAGTAGGGCTGCATGGGTATGGAAGGGAAATCCTGCCTACTTTCTATGGCAAGTGGGCAAATGGATGCGTTGCCTCTTGGTAGATCACCTGCGTTCTAAACTCTAGATCCCGAGTTCATGTCCCGGAATAGCCTCTGAATAAGTTGATCTGATCCCTCAAATCCCTCCCAACGGGGTGAGAAAGGCGACGCCGTATACCCCTGGCAGTTGGTGCGTCGTTAAACACCAACAATTATTAAGGATTTGTCCAAAAGTGGAGTGGTCAGCCCAGCTGGCTTCCAAGCAGCCGACCCAGGTCCAAGGCCCGGCGGCTTCCCTGAACAAGGAGCAGGCTGGCTCCCGAGAAGCCCACCCAACAAGGAAAGGTCTGGTAATGACATATGACCTCGGCAGTTGGCGCGTCGATAAGTTCCAAAAACTATTTTCTGGGTCCCTGGTACTCTTTAGGGGAACCTCGGCATTTTGAGCCTGTCCAAGGAACCTATCTAGAGTGAGGAAGAGTAAGGAGTTTGAGGCGAGGACCTGCACGCTGCTCAGATATGCAGTTTGAGTACAACTGTTTGGTCTTTTCTTGAATAAACTATCAAGCTGTGCACAAGTATTTGGGCTGTAAATGATGATATGTCCCAAACGCTGTGCGTAATGCAAGCTGCCAAATGCTGAGTTTTTTTTAGTTCAGCTATCAACTTCGTAGGGTAATGACTTTTTTATTTTGGATTTTAAACATCAAGGACCGGCGTTGGTTTAAAATGGCCGGATTCGTAGGTGTAAGAATATCCAGAATATTAGGAAACAGGAGGGTGATATACAGTTAAATATGATTTTTTCCATTCAACGCCAAAGTGTTATTAATTATGGAGCTTATATATGGGGATATTGCCCCCCCCCACTGGCCTCTGTTTCTGCGCTTATGTCATTATTTACATCATTGAAAATGTCGTAATGACTAGGTTTTTGAGAGTTGTGTCTGAAAAATCGCTCCCGTATGATTTTTAAAGAAATTATGCACGAAAAACAAAATCCCTTGAGGCCGAGATCGAGGGTAAGGGGATTCAAAAGCCCCCGTACTTGAGAATTTCCCTCAGGCGATCATAGCTCGGACTAAAGATAGCTTGTTATTTTATTTCGCACAGGACGCTGAAACATGACATCAAATAACAAATACCCTGGAATGAATCACTCAAGCCTCAAGTAAGTAAACACTAATACTTTGGCGCGGGCTTGTAGGGCGCAGGTGCTGGCTTGTAGGGCGCAGGGGCGGGCTTGTAGGGCGCGGGTGCCGGCTTGTATTCGGGGTACTGGGCCTCGCCCTTGTAGGAGACATCAGCGTTGAATCCGTCATTGTGGTCGGCCACGTAGTTGACGGTCTGAACACGACCATCGGGCAGGGCTACCGAGTAAGATCCCTTGGTGACGTGGCCGTCGCTCTCCTCGTTCTGGGCGATGTTGGTGCCCGTGTATTTGTCGTTGACAGCGTAGTCAAAGGCGTAGGGCATGCCCGGCTCCTTGTAGGACGGAGGCTGGCCGTAGGAGGGAGCGGAGTCGGGGGCGGCGGCGGCCACAGCCACGATGACAGCGATGATGATTACCTGGAAAAGATGAGAAAACATCAGCTGGATTTGCATGTACACGTGTGATATGGCGCATATTTGTTAGATAATTATAACCTGAAATGATTTGATGGGGCTGATGCCATATATATTCACACTGATGGATAAATTACCGCCGGGTAAAATAAAAACCCGTGGAATGTATATTGCACACAGTAAGAAACACATGTTTTACCTTCATCGTGACAGTGTAGGTGTTGCTCGGGTACGGCTTGATGTCCAACTGATGACAATGCTGGGAGCCCACGCTACTTTTATACACGACAGCGACTGACGGTGTCACAATTAGTGACTGCCCAGTGATCTTACGTGCGCTGGAACAACTGCTGCGGTTCATTTGTGGTTATCGTGCAGCCTGTGCCAATCGTGTTCAGACTTGGTTGCTTTACCAGGTGCAAAAGGCTAGAGGTCAATGACCTTGACCGCGCTCTCAGCTGGAGCCTGATGCTTGGTCAAGTACGTTTGTTTGTGGTAACAACGAAATTTAGGTTAGTTCTCACTTTGGCGTAGTAAAGTTGCGTTAAATCGAATGAATTGGCTATTTATTCATTATTAAATACTTTATAGTGAAGTAAACAAAGAGTCTTCGTTTAGTCATTTGTTTAGAGACCAGATAACGCCGTGATCTACCAAAATTAGTCAAGACAAGGCTGGGGTAGCTCAGAAATTCAAATACACTGGGACATCAGTAGGGTACAGCATACCAAAAAAACCATGACTTCACATTCTGTTTTTCTCACAATTCTGCTCTCACGGAGCCACAGTGCCTCATGGGTGTGCTCCCTTTTAAACTTACTCCTCTCACATCTCCTTTCCCCTATGTGCATAACAGTCGCCGTTGGCTGTTCGGATATAGATGGGGGCGTTTTGGTCGGATTTCGCCCTGAACACATCCGTTTGTCTCTGAAAATGGTGAGTCCTCAAACATGTGCGATCATTTGCAAGGTTTTTTGGGCATGCCTTTATCACCTCGGTATCTCACTTCAAACTTCAGTATGAAGTTGCGCGCTTTCGCAGTCCCATGGGGAGGGCGGGGCTGCATCCGGGTCATTGTCCATCCCAAATGTGACCGAGGGGAAGTGCCTTTCTGACCCCTAAAGATCATTGAAGATCGTGATTTATTTTTACAACACAGAAAAAAGTGATGTATAACTTGAACACACATTTTAAAGGGAAACAGAAATACCCAAGGTGCACACATATTGGAACAACTGTAGTTTGAGAGCACCTACACGATTTGCATGTGGAGTGAGCTCTAAGAATATGTATCAACCGAACATTCAACATCATCATCTTTTAAGACCTGAGAAACGAAAACGAGGAATCACGAAGACAAAAGCGAAGAATGAAAAAAGAGACCAGTCGAGAAATAACGAGAATAATTCATCATCACCGTCATCGTCACGCCTTGTTTGTTTGTTGTTTTCCATGTTTTTTTTGTTCACCGGATCCCTTCATCAAGTCCCACTACCTCACTCCATGGGTTGAGCGCGGCGCCTGTGGCGACCCTCCCCGTGGATAATCCTTGTCCTTCCCCATTAACCATCCTATCCTTATCGTTATCCTACAGTGTGTTTGCTTAAGTTTGTCATTTACATGTCCCTCATCTTCATTGCGATGGGCTTAAGAATAGCCACATGGATAGCGGAGATGCTGTGTGTGTCAAATATAAATATAAATGTGAATAGAAAAAAGCGCTTATAATTCTACTGAGCAATAGTCTGATCAGAAACAATGGTTTTGGAAGTGCGTCCACCACAAATTGAGAAGGGAAATTTTGATCTGGGATGCTGAGGCATTAGAGCTCCTGAGTGCATATTTCGCAACCCAGTGCTCTGTGAAATGTTTTCCGGGGGATGTATTACCCTTCCCCGCCTTTGGATTCTCCATAGCAAGTCTTGGATGTTTTGACAGCGCCACCTGGTGTGACGTTTGCAATACGAACGTTGAGGTCGCTCGCTTTCCTACATTCTTAAACTGTCCCTGTGCAGTTACATTAACACAAAACAAGGAACTGCTGTACGATATATAGAATATGGCTCTGTTTGGTAAAAATTGTGAAACGCAGTATTAAAATTATTCACACGGGCGTAAAAAGTTTTACTATCAAAATAAATATCATAAGTAAACCCAAAAGTGTGTTTGAATGCCAGACGATATCCCAGGAGGTCTTTCAGGGTAATGCCTTCCCCTTTCTCAATGGCAAGGAACCGGGCTTGTGTATCTGTGTGTGTGTCTGGGCTTGTGCTTGAGTCTGTGTGCAGTTGAACCCGAATTTTGGCGATCCAATCCGTTGAAAGTTGATCTTGAATTATATTTGCCCCCCTCCCCTGATTCTGCTTTTCATAAGATGCCATTTTTTTACCGGTGAGCTATTGAAGAAACATTGTCAAAGCAAGCTGTTTATATGTCTCCTGCTCTTCTTTCTTTTTTAAATTCTGATATTTTTGTCGAACGCATCACAAAAAGTCACCGGGAAAGGGGTGCCTGCAGTGTCCGCCTCGTGTCTGAGGAGTGATAAATCTTATTAAGCTGCCCGACCCAGACGATTATCACGGAAATACAAAACTAGGCATGCTTTTGGGTCGGAAAATTTCCATGAGAATTCGCCCGTTTTTTTCATTTTCGCAATACACACACACACACACACACACACACACACACACACACACACACACACACACACACACACACACACACACACACACACACACACACACACACACACACACACACACACACACACACACACACACACACACACACACACACACACACACACACACACACACACACACACACACACACACACACACACACACACACACACACACACACACACACACACACACACACACACACACACACACACACACACACACACACACACACACACACACACACACACACACACACACACACACACACAACACACACACACACACACACACACACACACACATATATATATATATATATATATATATATATATATATATATATATATATATATATATATACACAGTGAAAGTTGCTAAGATATTGTCCTCTGCTCCTTCTTGAAAATATTCGCTTTTTGTAACCTAAGAGTAGCCTCAGTAGGTAACAAACTAAAAATGGAGTGTTAGTTGTCCTTGATAATGATTGGTATAATACAATCGAAACGCGTCGGAAAAATGACTTATGACTATAATAGAAGTACTTAACACCATTACCGAAACAGAAAAAATATTCAACAAGCTACTGAAACTCAACCGAAAACTCTCAAAAACTCGAAGCGCTATTCTTTTCAACGACATCTGCCTGAAAGAAGATATTTTGCCCAAGGACACGAACATAAGACTACATAATAAAAGGGCTAAGAATGAAGCGTACACTGAGAAGTTTAGACGGAACCTGGTAAAAACCCAGCTGAAACACAAAAAAGTACAAGTATTTAAACTGGAACAAAAACATCAGTCCCTAACCAAGTTGTTAGAAGAGAGTGAAATAAGTGACGAAACCAAAACTCAACTTTTCAAATACTTAGATGAGAAAGCCGAAAACTCCGAGCATAGTGACAAAGTTAAGATAACAAAAAAACTCTCGAGACTTTACGGTGGCAATTTTAAAGTAACTGAAAGTGGAAAGCAGGGATACATTAATTTGTCCTCTTTTGAACTAACCACAGAGCAGCATCAGTTACTGAATCTAGGGATAAACTGTCATTTCCAAAGTAAACGAAACATAGTAGACAAGCAAACAGAATTAGAATTGCTGTACCAAAACATACTGAAGCTCGAAGCAGAAGATAAAGTATCAGTGCACCCAGACTTAAAAGAACTGCTAATCGGGGAAGGAAGTAAGCTACGAGGGAGCGACCGCAGCCAAATATTGACACCAGAACTTCGTCTAGCAGGAAAACAGCTGAAAGAAGACAATCGAATCATTGTTAGAAGAGCTGATAAAGCAACGATTTTCGTAATCTTAAACCGAGAAGAATACGACAGAAAACTAAGTGACATATTAGCAGATGAAACCAAATTCAAAAAGATAAAAGAAGATCCAACAAAAAAACTCAAAGCCAAAGTGAACAGAATTATTAAGTGTGCAAATGCTGTGAAAGGTGATGTGCATTTTGAAACTATAACCGGTGAGTACACTCCAGGATACGCATACGGCACAGTCAAAACACACAAAGCAGACAATCCTCTCAGGCCCATCATTTCACAGGTATGCACTCCCACATATAAAGTAGCAAAACAACTTAATAAGCTTTTAAGACCCTATGTCCCTTCACAGTATTGCATTAACTCTTCAGAATAATTTTTAGACTTGCTTCGTGTCAAGAAACCCCAGGGTGAGTTAGCTTCCATCGATGTAGTAAGTCTCTTCACCAACGTTCCTGTAGATAAAACCATCCAGATAATTATTGACGAAGTCTACCATAGACGTAGTAACGGATTAGAAAAACTTGCGCTATCTCCAGACATCTTAAAAAACCCTCTTATAGCATGCACCAAAGATTCCCCATTCCGTGGCCCCGATGGAAAGGTATTCACTCAGAAAGATGGCGTCGCCATGGGCTCCCCCTTGGGGCCCCTCTTCGCAAACTTTTATATGGCCTACGTGGAGGAAACTAGTCTAAGAGAGCCAGATATTAAGCCAACAACTTATTGTAGATACGTCGACGACATATTCCTTGAAGTCAGGGATAGTGGCCACCTAACAGCCATCATCAACAAATTTGAAAATAATTCAGTTCTCAAGTTCACGTTTGAAAGACATCATGACAACTCTCTGTCTTTCCTTGACGTTAACGTAAAATCCACTCCCGAAAAGTACATCACCAGCGTATATACAAAACCCACTAACACAGGAAAAACGCTGAACGCTGCGAGTGAATGCCCATCACAGTACAAACAGAGCGTACTGAGAGCATTCATAAAATGAGCTATCAACACTAGCTCGTCATATGAACACATGGACACCGAACTCAGCAGAGTGAAGCAGATACTAATAAACAACGGCTTTACCAACTCAGAAACTGACAAAGAGATCCACAAACAACTTAACAATCAGCACACACAACAGCAACAACCAGAGCAGTACAAAGTCCACCATCTATACTACAAAAATCACATTAGTTCCCACTACAAATCAGATGAAAAAATCCTAAAAGACATCTTCAAAAAAACCACATCATGCAACACAGATGGTGAACGCCTACAGCTCAACATATACTATCAGAACAAAAAAACAAGTCAACTAGTCATGAAAAACAATCCAACCACAGTACAAGAGTCCAATCGCACCAATGTAGTGTACCAGTTTGAATGTCCGCATGAGGATTGCAGGCCTCATGATAGACTCTACATTGGTGCGACCACGACGACATTATCACGCCGCCTCACCATGCACCTACAAGACCACACAGGCCCCGTAGAACACTGGCTACACAAAAACCACACAAAACCAACACAAAAACTCCTAAAAGACAACACAAAAATCATCGACTCCGCCCACGACCATCACCGCCTGTTCATTCATGAAGCCATACACATCACACGACAGAAACCACACCTCAACATACAGAAACACACACATTTTACTAGCACTGTGGGGTGTGTGAACTGCGATTGAATAGTATGTGGTATAGTATGCATTAGAATGTAATTAGTATGGTTGTGATTTATGAATGCGTTAAAACTATGCTTTGTGGTTTTGCTCAGTGAAAGTTGCTAAGATATTGTCCTCTGCTCCTGTAGAAAGATTGGTATGTCCCTTGTACAACCGTGTATTCTTCAATTGCGTCTCACCACCACCGCTCTCTCTCTCTCCGCTCCCATGGTCACACTGCCGTTCTCTCTCCGCACTCATCGTCCCCAGTATCCCCCACACCGTGACCACCAATCAGAGCGCGCGCCGCCCCTATTGCCCAATCAGCCTCTTCCACAGTGTGCGCACCAAACCTCAGTTACAGCGCGCCAAACCTCAGTTACACCTCCACCTGATCATAAAAATCACACAGAACATACACACATTCACCTACACTTTCCATGAGAAAATATACAGAAACATTGAAAACACGCTAAAGAAATACACTTATAGACATATCACAGGTTCCGGTTCTGCAGCATCTGCTGCAGCCGTTCACTGCGCCGGAGCACGGGCTGCGGAGGTGGCAGTGTCGACTGGTTTGGAAACACCTCTCCCTCACTGGTGGTGGCATTCTCTGCCGCCTCTTCCGCCGCCAGCCCAGCATCCACTGGCCCTTCGGGCACAACCATATCACCAGTCTGACCGCCGGTGATGAACAGCGGACACAACACCTCATCACAGTGACCGTCCTCAACACCCGGTGTGTCTGTCGCTGTGTCCTCAAAGCGCGGCCGCACGTCGCGCACGTGCCACGGCACCCCATCCACCTCCACCACCTGGGGCGAGACCAGCCGCGTTATCACGCCGCGGCGCGACTCGACCGTACAGCGGGTGCCGGGGCGCCGCATCCACACCCGGTCCCCCACACTAAGCCGATTACCGTCCCGACTCAGATCCTCCCTTTGTGTCGGCGGCGGTCTCTCAGGTGGGCGGGCCCGGGCCACCCAACGCGTCCCTTCGGGTCGGCGGCAGCTGCGAGGCGGGGAGGTGTGAGGCTGCTCAGATGGTGGCCGGACACAGTCACGCACCGGGTGCTGAAATATGCCGGCCGCCGGCGCGCTGGCCGCATCCTCTCCGTCGCGTGGGTGACATTGTACAGATGCACAGCCTCTGCAATGGAACACTGGCGGCGGGCCGCTATTACCTTGATGGTACGGTGACATCGCTCCACAATACCATTGCCGCCAGGCTCGTGCACCGCTCGGAAACGGAGCGTCACCCCCACCGCGACGCGAACGCAGCGAACACTCTGCTGCGGAAGGCGGTGTCGTTGTCTGCCAGAATTTCCTCTGGCGCCCCGTGCCCAGGAAAATGTCCTCCAAATGATGCACGATCTCTGAGGCCTCAGCGCGACGTAACTGGCGCCAGATGCTATACCTGGACGGCCCGCAGTCAATTACGACAAATAGGACCGCCCCTGGTAATGCGTCACGTCTATTGCCAGCCGCGCCCACGTCTCCTGAACACCCAGAGACCCGTGCTGCCACCGTGCAGGAGCGGGATCTATGGAGCGGCAGACATCACAGCTTGCTACCACTGCTCGAGCCGCCGCCCTCGTCACGTCACGCGAGATGTCTCGCTTCGCAAAATATAATGTCCGTCGCACCCCAGGGTGGCCAGCCTCTCGTGCACTGACCGTATCATCGCACGCTCATCGGCACCCTCACCCATCACCCTCTCGTCAGCCCTTCCGCAACACACGGCCCTGCCTTCCTCGAGTAAATGACACTTCCACCCTGCGCCGGCACCCCTGCTGGGTCTCCGGGCTCAGCACCCCGCTGTCGGCAGTGGCGGCCGCCTGCCGGGAGTTGACGCCCACCTCTCTACCTGGAGCGCCACGACCCGCTGACACCGCGTCCAGGTGTGTCCGACGCGTGTCAGTCCCCGCCGGCACGCCGTCGGCAACCTCCGGTCCACACAGCCACCGCTTTGGGACGCGCGTCAAAGCATCCGCCCGATTGTCTGCCGATTTGACAAGATACACTGTCATCCTCAGCTGCAGCTCCTCCACCAGCTGTCGGATGACATCAACCCTACGTCGGATGAGCATTTCGCCATGGGCCTTTGTCCGCAGACGTGAGCGTCCGGTCAAGGCGTTATCGATCCAGCGATGGACGGTCGCTGAGTCTGTGCGGAGCTCGATGTCTTTCACACCCCAGGCGATAGCTAGATTGATTCCACGAAGTGCGGCATCCAGCTCCGCCATGTTTATGTGTGCCGTCGCTTTAGCATCCCGCAGCCAGCAGGCATCCTCTACAACGCCGTCGTAGGACTCTCGATCACCACACCTGCTGCTATTGAACTCGCGTCCGTCCAGACCACAGCTTGATCGCCCGTGAAGCACCACGGCCCGCGGGCCGGGTCGGCACGTGAAAGCCGGCTCGCGGTCTCCTCAATCTGGCTGCAGAGTGCTACGTCATCCGTGACGTCATCCCAGCCACGGGTCACTGCATTTACCCGCCGCTTCAGCCAGGCGACAGCAGGGCGGAGCCAGCCGCACACCGGGAGGTGCGCCACCAGGCGGCCGCACCACGCAAACACCGCGCGCCGAGTCAGCCGGTTCGGTGGGGCAGCTATGGGGTGTCACGTGACCAGCAGAGTCCGTCAGAGCCGTGCTGCTCCACTCGCAGGCCGAGCAGCCGAGCGCCGTCCGCAGCACGTTCCGGGGCCTTGCACTCGAGGCCAAAGGTGGTAAAGTGGCGCACAACACGCTCAGCGCTGACAATATCCTCATTCACCAGGAGATCATCCACGTATGGGACGACTGCGCGCTGCACCTCTGGATCCTGCGCCAGCACTGCACGACACGGCCTTCATGACTAGAGGTGCCACATTCAGTCCAAATCCTAATCGTGTCAGACAGTACCGCTGGCCCTGCACTACGACCGTCTGGTACGGCCACAGTCGCCGGTCCAAGCGGAGCTGCAGGTAGGCCTTCCGCAGGCGACTACGGCCACGGAGACCCTGCCGCCGCCATTTGCGCAGCTGGTCAGCACAGACGTCGGCGTCGGCAGTGGGGCGTCCACGTGGCCGTTGAGTTCTGATAGTCGAGACCGGGCGAACTTTGGTCTGGTTGTCCTGAATTACTGCCATCAGCGGCAACAGTCCTCGCGGTGGGCCATCCGCCTCCTCATCGTAACGCTGCAGCCATCCATCGGCAATCCAGGCATCGATCTCCGCTTGAACTGTTGCCGCGCTGCGGAGGCACTGCGTACTGCGCGACTGTATTGTTCAGACACTTGGACCTTGGCCGGGCCCATTTCCAGGCCACAGTCCAGGCCCCTGCGCTCTGTCAAATCGCGCCGTGAAGTCTGGCGCGTCCACTGCCAGGGAGGGCGCCGCTCAGCCGAGGCACAGAACCTGACGTCAGCTGGCGTCCGGACGCTGACTCCGCCCAGGGCCGATATCCCCGCCATGCCCAGTATGGCGTCCACCCCCATGGGCCGTGTCGAAACCACCAGGGTCTCGAGTCTCACTCGACGTTCCCCAGTCTCCACAGTCACGTGACCCATGCCGCTACACTCCAGCACATCGCCACCCATCGTGGTCACCGCCAGCCCACTGCGCCGCTCCCACACTCGGCACCGTTCCGCACAAACGATATTGTCGGTGCACCCAGTGTCCACCAGCACACTGCTCGTCTCCCCGTCCACCACCAGGTTCACAATAGGCAGCGCATTCCTTAGTCCGCGGGAACGGCGCTGGCGCTGACCGCTGGCCGCCCCCACGGCGTTTCCCGGAAACCTGTCTGGGCAGGCGGCAGCCAGGTGTCCCTGCTCCCCACAGGTCCAGCACCGTCGCAGCGGAGGACGCGCCCATCGGACCGGCCGCGACCGACCCTCAGGCCCCGAGAACCACGGGTAGCGGCCGTTGCCATGGCAACCCGCTCGACACGCGCTGGGCCACGCGCTGCAGCCGCTGCCACGGCAACGCGGTCATCGCTGATGACGGCGCGTGCGCGTGCGACAACACTGGCGAGATCCAGCGCCTCGGCACGAGCCGGCGCGGATGAGCTGGCGCGTCGCCCTGGTAGGCCGAAACAAAAGCGCAGGCGAGTGTGCGGTCCTGCACGCCACCGAACAGGGTGGCCAGCCTGCGGAGGTCGGCCAAAAACACGTCCACCGACTCGCCAGGCTGAGACGGCGGCTGGCAAAGGCGTCGTAAGCTGCGTGCTGATCAAGCGCAAACGCAGCGTATAAAGCGTCTTTCACGGCTACGACAGAGCTTCGCGCAGTAGCCGGACGGACCAACGGCGAAAGCTCCACCGGTCAGCCGCAGCGGCAGCACAGACTCCAGCGCCACGCCTCGGTGCTCGCACAGAAGTTCAGCTCGTGTCAGCCACCCACCACGTCACTGCTCCCGTCGAACTCTGAGATGAGCCGGGCGTCAAACGCCGCCGGTGCAGGCCCAACCGCCACCGGCGCAGGCTCTGATGTTTCAGGGCTTCTCCATAGTTGCCGAAATAGCTTGAGAAAGATTGGTATGTCCCCTTGTACAACCGTGTATTCTTCAATTGCGTCTCACCACCACCGCTCTCTCTCTCCGCTCCCATGGTCACACTGCCGTTCTCTCTCCGCACTCATCGTCCCCAGTATCCCCCACACCGTGACCACAATCAGAGCGCGCGCCGCCCCTATTGCCCAATCAGCCTCTTCCACAGTGTGCGCACCAAACCCAGTTACAGCGCGCCAAACCTCAGTTACAGCTCCTTCTTGAAAATATTCGCTTTTTGTAACCTAAAATTAGCCTCAGTAGGTAACAAACTAAAAATGGAGTGTTAGTTGTCCTTGATAATGATTGGTATAATACAATCGAAACGCATCGAAAAAAATGACTTATGACTTTAATAGAAGTACTTAACACCATTACCGAACCAGACAAAAAATATTCAACAAGCTACTGAAACTCAACCGAAAACTCTCAAAAACTCGAAGCGCTATTCTTTTCAACGACATCTGACTGAAAGAAGATATATTGCCCAAGTACACGGACATAAGAATATATATATATATATATATATATATATATATATATATATATATATATATATATATATAGTCACAATCTCATGTAGGTAGCCACATTACATTCATAGGTACATTTCATCCAACTGACAATATGTAAAGGGAATATTCACCCGTTGATTATTTGCAGACAATAAAATTATTCGAAATCGCAACACACCTAGATTTCACCACGTTGCACATCTTTGGCGGCATAACAAAGCAGGTATGTTGATGCTGTCTTCACTTTTGCGGCCGGCACTTCCATTACAGAAACATCGTCCATGCAGTGCCAGCGCGCGGCTGGCTGGTTCCAGCAGAAAGCGGTGTAGTGGCCGGTCTGGGCGCTGCCATGGTGCTCTACTACAGCACACAGATTATATACGAAGCTGCCAGAGAATTGCGAAGGCCTGCTAACCATTATACTGAGATCGAGGTCACTAAAAGGGAAAGAAACAGGAGTCCTTGTCTTGAGCAAGGTGTTTTCACTGCAGGGAAACCGCTTCAGGTGTATAATCACCACAGGTGGCAATCACTCGATGCCGAGCTTCTTGTAGGTGTCCTGTTTCCGCTGACAATTTGAACATGTCCACTGGACATGTTCAATTTAGAAACGCATTCCAGTAGGGTGGAGTGAAAAATTCGAACTATATGGATCGTTCCTTAACATTGTTTTTATACTGTGCTAGGCCTTATGAAACACAGAAGTGAAAGAATTTTGGAAATCGGACAACGGGAAAATGAGCAATATCGATCATTTATGCATGGATGTTTAATAATTTTTGGGCGTTGCAGTCTCCTTTGGAAATCCTTGGTGCTAACGTACGGTGATTTACGGGCTGACTGTTGGAGCAGATCACGTGAGATTTGAAGCGTGGGAATCACCCTAAACACATGTAAGAGGTGAAAATATATCCCAGGTAGTGGATAGGTATATTTCAGCTGCAGTGGCGGATGCAAGGGGAGGGGGGCGGGGCTTAAACCTCTCCCCCGAAATGTCTGAGTGCCTATAGTAAATGCATCGCTGGAGGCTTTCCGAGGTAGTGACAGATTGACGGGGAATCCAGTACGATTACAAGACATTGCAATCACTCGAACAATATCCCGAGCTCCTAGCCCCCCCAAAAAATGATCGTGGATCTGCCACTTTTCTGTTGTGTATTAGACATGTACGAGACTCACCGACGAATATCTTTTAACCCGCGCCCCACCGGGGTCCGGCGCCACCTTCGCCCCATCGGGGGCCATCGATGGCCCCCTCTTACTCCGAAAATATGGGGGTTAGCGCAAATCTGCAAAGTGCATTAGAAAGCTCGCGTGAATTCAGTAAGAAATTACTTTGCATGTTTAATCGCTCAGGTCAATGGTTTGACCTCCAGAGGCCAAGTTAGGTCACGATAGACTATTTTCACTTAAATATGCAATGCTTAAGAAAACTGGGCATAACTATTATGCCATTAGAGCTATTGAGATCGGGTAAACTACATTGGATAGGACAATGCCAGACCTTTCTCCGTTATTTGGAACGTAATGACCTCCCGCCAGTGGTTTGACCTCCAGAGGTCACCTCGTGACCTCATATGACCTGAGGTCATCAAAGGTCAGAAAGCGACCTTGCCGTATAGCAAATTAAGGTTAGTGATGAGACATACACGATAGTGTTTGATTCAACGCTCTAGCTTAATTAGGTCAAAAGTTATTGCCAAAATACAGTTTTTGACCCCTGGTGACCTTGGATGACCTTGGAGAGGTCTAAGGGAAAATATGGCCCCTGGGATCCGTAAAAGGGCGCCCAAGAACGCTTTTCTGAGCAAGCTGAGCATTTCTAATCGTTTTTGTGGCTTTTACATCATAAGACAGCTTTTTCCCATGCTTTTTCAATGGGAGAGGTCACCTCGTGACCTGACCTTAGGTCACGAAATCGAAAAATTCCGGATATACACCTTGTGGACCCTGGCAAGGCCATAAAGTGTAGGAAGTTTCAAATCAATCGACTGTGAAACGTAGCTTTTATAGAGCTCAAAATTTGAAGTGAGGTGACCTTGGTTGACCTCGCCTAGTGACCTGACCTTGGGTGACCCGGGTTAAAAAATTTCAGGGATGATGGGAAAATGATGAGGTGAGAGATAGAGCCCTCAACCGCGGTCCTGCGTTTCTTCGTTTTTCTGCTATCCCGAAAAAACCTTGGGGGGGCCATCGATGGCCCGGTGGGGCGAGGGTTAAGGCGTGTGCCAAATGCAACTGTTGTAGTTGCCTGAGGCTAAGGTGCCGGAAGCTGGCATGAGTTGCCACGGTATACCACCGGAGCAACGATCACTGTACCAGAAGATATGACAGCTTAAGTTGCCACCAGGTGCTCACAGCTTTGATGTTCAGTGCACATCTTAGCGAAATATTCGCAAATTGGAGGGATGAGAAAGGTAAAGTTTGGCACCGAGACAAATTACCGCTCGCAACACATAAGTCACTACAATATTTTCACTGATAATTTAAGTGAGGAGCTGTGATGGTGTTTGTTTTAAACAAGTTTATCAGGGTAATATTATTGAACATAAGCACCTTGTAGAGGAAGGTCTTTGAGGTGGCTTCAGCAGTTTTTTTCTCCACGATTGGGCGCTTCTCAGTGTTTTTTGGTTCGAGGAGCCGGACATCTTAATATTTTCACTGGTTTGGATTTAGACACACCCAAACACTGGGTAAAGACGGGGGCGGCAATATTAAGTGATCTTGCGTCGAGACAGTTTGCAAAACGTACCAGGTGGTCGTCGGAAATGCAAATCAACATACGTGTTTTTTTATGTATCTACACGGAAGGTGCTACTTGTGTGCCGTCGCTCTAGAAGAAGCAAGAACAGAAGTATTACTTCGACTTCCTAAACATTTGTGTTTAAAACCGAACATGCCGAGGAATAGGAGCAGACGACTCTGGCGAGAAGTATGGGACAGAGATCTGATTGGCTCATCGGCCCAGTTTCCCGTTTCAGAGCTTCCAACATTGAGGGACGTCTTGGGGAAAGGTCGACTTATGAAAGAGAGATCAGCCGATTGGAGCGATAAAAATTAACATGTGAGATTTGCGAGAAAAATGACTCCTATAGGCACTACAATTAACCCTCGCCCCACCGGGGGCCATCGATGGCCCCCCAAAGGTTTTTCCGGGATAGCAGAAAAACGACGAAATGCAGGACCGCGGTTCAGGGCTCTACCTCTCACTGCATCATTTTCCCACCATCCCTGAAATTTTTTTACCCCGGGTCACCTAAGGTCAGGTCACCAGACGAGGTCAACCAAGGTCACCTCACTTCAACTTTAGAGCTCTGTAAGAGCTACATTTCGAATTCGATCAATTTGAAACTTCCTACACTTTATGGCCCCTCTAGGGTCTACAAGGTGTATATCCGGGATTTTTCGATTTCGTGCCCTGAGGTCAGGTCACGAGGTGACCTCTCCCATTGAAAAAGCATGGGGAAAAGCTGTCTTATGATCTAAAAGTCACAAAAGCGATTGAAAATGCTCAGCTTGATCAGAAAAGCGTTCTTGGACACCCTTTCACGGATTCCAGGGGCCGTATTTGCCCTTTGACCTCTCCAAGGTCATCCAAGGTCACCAGGGGTCAAAAACGGTATTTTGACAATAGCTTTTGACCTAATTAAGGTAGAGCGCTGAAACAAACACCATCGTGTTTGTCGTGTCACTGGCTTTCATTTGATATACGGCAAGGTCACTTTCTGACCTTTCGTGACCTCAGGTCATCTTAGGTCACGAGGTGACCTCTGGAGGTCAAACCAATGGCGGGAGGTCTTTACGTTTCACATAGCGGAAAAAGGACTGACAATTTCCTATCAAATGTACTTTACCAGACTTCAATAGCTCTAATGGCATGAGAGTTATGCCCAGTTTGCTTAAGCATTGCATATTTGAGTGAAAATAGCCGATCTTGACCTAATTTGACCTCTGGAGGTCAAACCATTGACCTGAGCACTAAAACATGCAAAGTAATTTCTTACTGAATTCACACGAGCTTTCTAATGCACTTTGCAAATTTGCGCTAACGCCCATATTTTCGGAGTTAGAGGGTGGGCCATCGATGCCCCCCGGTGGGGCGAAGGTGGCGCTGGACCCCGGTGGGGCGCGGGTTAAAGGAAATGTGGCACCTTTATAACGTTATTTTAACTGAGACAGCTAAGTTGTAAAGGATGCTGGAAAATCCGGTATTCAATATATAATTTGTCTTGAAACTCAAAGTTTCCGTGGATAAAAGCTAAAAAACCAACCTGAAATGTACCCCAAATCTACCCCAGCCGGGCGAACACAGTTGTCAGCTGTTGGGGTGACGATAGCGCTGACGCTACGGTGAGTAATCAGCCAATTGAAGCCCGTTGACCGAGCACTAAAACATGCAAAGTAATTTCTACGAATTCACACGAGCTTCAATGCACTTCAAATTTGCGCTAACGCCCATATTTTCGGAGTTAGAGGGTGGGCCATCGATGCCCCCGGTGGGGCGAAGGTGGCGCTGGACCCCGGTGGGGCGCGGGTTAAAGGAAATGTGGCACCTTTATAACGTTATTTTAACTGAGACAGCTAAGTTGTAAAGGATGCTGGAAAATCCGGTATTCAATATATAATTTGTCTTGAAACTCAAAGTTTCCGTGGATAAAAGCTAAAAAACCAACCTGAAATGTACCCCAAATCTACCCCAGCCGGGCGAACACAGTTGTCAGCTGTTGGGGTGACGATAGCGCTGACGCTACGGTGAGTAATCAGCCAATTGAAGCCCGTTAAGCTTCGATATGGCAGTAGTTGCCATATCATGAGGGCATACGCAGGCAAAGGTTTATTTTTCACCCTATAGGAGCATTTTAAGATCAAAGTATTGAGCTCATTGTACATTTTTCAGAGAAATCATGGAGGTTTTCATGACTTTCGGCTAAAAATGTCCCTAATGACACTAAATTCCAGGATTCGACCAAGGTGCCACATTCCCTTTCACTTGCCCCGGGGGCGGGTACGGGCCACCTTCGCCCTGGTGGGGGCAAAAGACCCCCACGATCTCAAAAACTAAGAGAGCTAGAAAAACCAAAACAGCAATCGAAAGCTCTTCGAAAATATATCGAAAATACTTCGGTCATTTTCTTGTCAGGTCAATATCAAGGTCACCAGAGGTCAAAATAGGTCAAAATCCTAATAAGGCGTACTAAGAAACCTCCTATATCCAGAAACATGATAGCAGAAACATTTTCTAAACCATTCGAAAGCTCTGAGATGCGTTTCATTACATGGCATTCATTCGTGTCAGGTCAAAGCCTAGGAGCTAAGGTCACTAAATATTGCATATTCGGAATGTCCATACACCCATGCATAAAGACGTTTACTTTTCCAATAGCTTCAAGCCAAACAAGATACACCATAGTTTATGCACCATTGCAATCCTCCGTCAATACGAATCGAATGATATATGATATTGCTATGCCAGGTCAAATTTAAGAATTACCACCCAGGTCAACGGTTGACCAACTCCCGGTATAGTCAGATGTATATCATTGACTTCAGTGACTATACAAACACTTGTACAAAATAAAAGCTCATCTAGTTTATTCAAAATTTATAAAAAACACCAAAAATCTTATTGACCTAAGGTGACCTTTAAAGGTCACAAGTCAAAAATTGTATCAGCTTCAGAAATGCTAAGAGCAAGTCGCAACCGATGTTGAAGTTGATTCCATCCATACTACTAAAAACTCATTTCGTGATTTTCCCCATGCATTGTCAATGGGGAGGTCATGCCGCACAGACCTAGGTCACCAATATCAAAATCCCGGAACATATTTAGCTCCTGGTGGGCCCAAGATGTGGTATGAGTTTCAACCGATCGATTAACCCTTCTTTAGTTATGCCGTCCTAAGTATTTTTGAGGTGAGGTACTTCACCACCGTACCACCATATACCAGCGAAATTTTCAGGAAGATAAAAATATGAAAACAGCAGACCAAGTTCCCCTTTTGGTCACTAGGAAAAACCCACGGGGCTAAAAACCCCACCCGGGCAAGGTTAAACTAGTGACGGAGGCGTCGCGTTCCGTGCCAGGGCTTGAGAGGCGCGACGGGTACATTAAGACGGGGATCAAGTTTCACGAACTGATACCAACATCTAATACGAAGCATGACATGAAAATATCCATGAAATGTATATTGTTCGAGTGATTGCAGTAGCTTCGTTTTTCAGCCCAACCTTCTAAAAGTACATCCCAACCTGTTGTCAACGCAACCTTACACGATTAAAAATAACTTCGTGCACACATTTTCATAGCCAAACAGGCGTAGCCCAAAACCAGAGTAGTTCGAGGGGCAACCGACGTAGCACAGCCCCATGCACAAACCACAGCGAACAGGAGTGTCTTGTAATCGTACTGGATTCCAGTGGCGGATGTAGCTGGGTGGTTTGGGAGGGGCAAACCAAAGTCGAAAAGCAAAAAAAAAGTCGCGCAGTGAAAAATTGCGTTACAATATGCCTTTTCGGTAGGATTTTGGGAACTGGAGACGAAAAGCAACAAAAAAACACGCCACGGGGTGAAAAATGTCGACTCAAGATACCTTTTTTCCTATCCAAGCCCCAATATTTACACTGAACTTCAATAATTCTGTTTGAAGTTGAGAGTTGAAGCACCAAAATCTTGCTTACAAGCTAAAAAGGAGTCGGGGAAAAAGGAGGTCGATCGCTTTGGGGGGGGCAAAAACATAGTTTTGCCCCGAGCTTTTCCGTTTGGGAGGGGGGGCAATTGCCTTTTTGCCCCCCCTGGATCCGCCACTGCTGGATTCCCCGCCAATCTGTCACTACCTCGGAAAGCCTCCAGCGATGTATTTACTATAGGCACTCAGATACTTCGGGGAAGAGGTTTAAGCCCCGCCCCCCTTCCCCTTACATCCGCCACTGCAACCGAAATATACCAATCCACTAGTTGGTATCTATATTCCACCTCCAACATGTGTTTGGGGTGATCCCCACGCTTCAAACCGCACGTGATCTGCTCTAACAGCTAGCGCTTAAACCACCCTACGCTAGCACCAAAGATTTCCAATGGAGACTGCAGCGCCAAAAGTTTCTCAAACATCCATGCATAAATGCTCGATATTGCTCATGTTCCCGTTGTCCGATTTCCAGAAATCTTTCACTTCTGAGTTTCATAAGGCCTAGCGCAATAAAAAACAACGTTAAGGAACGATCCAAATAATTTTGATTTTTTTCACTCCACCCTATTGTCCAGCTTGAAATGGGATCGCCATGCATGTACCTACTGCTGGATACATTGGTGGAGACTGATTTGTGCCAGCGGGTCCGGATTTGGAGGCAGCGCTAACGACAGCAGAGTAAAGTCCTCGAACGTGACATATTCGTAGCTGCAAAAGGTGCAGAGAAGCACAGACTTTTCCCTGCCCGTAGAAAAGCCGGGATATGATGGAATCGTTTGCATGACAGAACTGATGCCTTTTCTTGAATAAAATATCAAGGTGCGCACATGTATTTGTCATAGTCATAGTCATAGTACTTTAATGAGGTCCCCATTACATGACTTTTCAGTCCTCGCGTCAAATACAGGGTATAAAAGAGCAGAACACAGTAAAAGTCAAACGAACAAGGCATCTAAAAAGAAGACAGCTAAAAACGCTAAAAAAAAACTACACATTCCTACCAGTCAACCTGCTCCGATTTTGCTATTCCATGAGCTAACTGCCCGGAAGCGAAAACCTCGCATGGCCGCCTCCGTTCTTACTCTGGGCAGCTCGAGCATGCCCGCCTCTGCCCCCCGCGTGGTCCTTCTTGACACGTCAGAGCGACGCACCATGCTCTCGGCCAGCAAGGGTGGGGCATATGTGCATTATAGCCTTCTCACCATGGCTACATCACGCTCCTCCAACATGTCATCAAACCTCATCCATCCCAGTCAGTGCCTCCAAAGTAGACGATACGTGTTCACGGCGGTGCAACCCAGAAGCAATGCGCGCTCCAAAATTAATGATTTTTTTAATTCTATTTTTCTGGGTGGTGTTGCATCCTCCCCAAACAGGAAGATAATACTGAACATGGGTAAATACGCGTGACTGAATTATAATTTTTAAATATTTATTTTGGGCTGTAAATGATGATATGTCCGAAACACTGCATAATGCAAGGTGCCAAATGCTGAGTTTTTTTTAGTTCAGCTATCCACTTCGTAGGTTAATGGCTTAAGATTCTGGAGATTTAAAACATCAAGGACCGGCGTTGGTTTAAAATGGCCGGATTCGTAGGTGTCAGAATATCCAGAATATTAGGAAAGGGGAGGGTAATATACAGTTTAGTATGATTTTTTCCATTCAACTCCAAAGGGTTATTGATTGTGAAGCTTATATATGGGGATATTGCCCCCCCCCACTGGACCCTGTTCCTACGCCTATGGCGATATTTACATCATTGAAATTGTCGTAATGACTAGGTTTTTGAGAGTGGTGTCTGAAAAATCGCTCCGGTATGATTTTTAAAGAAATTATGCTCGAAAAAACAAAATCCCTTGAGGCCGAGTTCGAGGGGAAGGGGATCCAAAAGCCCCCCGTACTTGAGAATGTGCCTCAGGCGATCATAGCTCGGACAAAAGATAGCTTGTTATTTTATTTCGCACAGGACACTGAAACATGACATCAAATAACAAATACCCTGGAATGAATCACTCAAGCAAGTAAACACTAATACTTTGGCGCGGGCTTGTAGGGCGCAGGTGCTGGCTTGTAGGGCGCAGGGGCGGGCTTGTAGGGCGCGGGTGCCGGCTTGTATTCGGGGTACTGAGCCTCGCCGTCGTAGGTAACATCAGCGTTGAATCCGTCATTGTGGTCGGCCACGTAGTTGACGGTCTGAATACGACCATCGGGCAGGGCTACGGAGTAAGATCCCTTGGTGACGTGGCCGTCGCTCTCCTCGTTCTGGGCGATGTTGGTGCCCGTGTATTTGTCGTTGACAGCGTAGTCGAAGGCGTAGGGCATGCCCGGCTCCTTGTAGGACGGAGGCTGGCCGTAGGAGGGAGCGGAGTCGGGGGCGGCGGCAGCCACAGCCCCGATGACAGCGATGATGATTACCTGGAAAAGCGATGTAAAATAAGTTGAATTCGCATATACAGGCGTGAAATGGTTCATGTTCGTTAACAAATTATAACTTGAGATGTTGAGATGAGGTTAATTGCATACATACTTATTGCCATTTCTAAATTACTGCAGTGTGAAGTGAAAACCCATGCAATTTATATTGTTTAGAGCAAGAAACATATGGATTCTACCTTCATCCTGAGTGTGTCTTTATGTGCTGCTCGGGGAAGGCTTGAGGTCTGACTGATGACAATGCTGGAAGCCCACTCTTCTTTTATATGTAGCAGTAGCTCGTGATGTCGCAATTAGTGGCTGCCCCTGATCTTACGTGCGCTTGAATCACAATCGCGGTTCCTTTACAGCCATCATGCAGCTCGTAAGAGTTCATGATTTGTTAACCTTCGAAATGTACCGTGTTATTTGAGGTCAATGTCCCTGATTTGCCATTGATATGGAGCACCTGATAAACACAGTTTAGCTCATGGAAGCACGGTCAGGTAGCCATGGTCCTTCATACAGACCTTCGAAAATTAAGGACCATCCCGCCAAAATTGTTCCTCTGATTCTGCGAAGATCCATGGATATATTTTGGGAGTACTTCAAACAAAAACCCTGCCATGTAAGAAAAATAACATATTCAAATCCAAAGGTATAATAGTAGGGCATGGAAAACGAGTCAAGCCCTACCATTTAAAAGTATACATTTAGGCCTTTTTGATTAAAAAGATGATAAATTACACGACATCATTCCATTTTGGGTTGTCAATGGTGGGTTCAGAATACTGAAAGAGGGGTCTCATTCTCATTTTCTCCGTGATTGTTTTCTGCCGATGATAAATGTGCTCTATGTTTTGGGACACCTGAAACATTTAGCATCAGTCTGGGTTCTAGGCCCTTAAAATATGTCAGAAAATTACCCATCATATCTTTGCACTTGGCCAAAAGCGGCTTCAGAGCATGGAAGATACAGGGGTAGCCACTATTTTGTCACATATTGGTCGCATGGTTTTGTTAGTTTTCTACTCATGAGATATATAGATAATGTACAGCTTCCATGGAAGGGTTCCCAGTAACCATGGGCAACCAGTTTTGTGATAATTCTTAAAAGAAAATGAGGTTTCAGGACGATAATAAATGGTAGGATATGCGCCGTTTTTTCCATATTCTTATTCTGACAGCATGTATTGGTGTTATCCCCCTGATTAGAGGGGACTTCGTCTTAAAGCTTGAGTTCTACAATGTTTCTAGACAATTAGCGTGCATTATGTTTTGATTTAGCATGGGGTGTTCCAGAACATGAAAAATAGGGGGCTGAGTGTCTCCTTATCATCGTTTTCTTCTTGGCTCCTAATAGCTGGAAAGCAATAACTTAGTCACGATTTTGGGCTAAAATCTACAAGGAGTCTTAGCAAAAACTGCTTCCGAAGGCCTGGGTGGATGCAAATTTTTAATTGAGGCAGGGGAGCATAACATGGTTGGGAACTGCCATTTGGACCAGGGTTCGCAACTTTCGGGCGGCAAAAACTGTCAGGTGGGCTCAAAGTCCTGTGCCAGGAGCGCCGGTGCTCGCAGCATGTGAGAGTGACATTTAAAGGGGGCGCCATTGACCTTTCAGTGTGTGCCATGACCTTTCCAGGTGGGGCCCGAGGGTCGAAAGGGGAGGGGCAAGTGCCCGCTTGCTCCCCTGGATCCGGCTATGTCCGAAGGGGATGTTCCAAAAACTTCCAGCCAAACTTATATTTTGAAACCGTCGCAATCGCGCGGTCACACCAGTTTGCCTGTCCTATGGACCGAGTGGTGACGTCATACCGTCATAGAATCGGGATATATGCCAAGGTCACCCCACATGGAGGCTAGGGCCAAAGATCATAGGTCAAGGCCATTAACCGCAGTATTCCGGTCAGATGACATTATTCAGCTTGTTGTATGTTGTTATGCTATGATTTCATAGTTACCACGCGCCCGCTGGGGGGGCGAAATTCGCCCACTCCTGGTTTTCCCCAGATAACGCAAAAACAAAGAAACGCGGGACAACAAAACTTACAGCACCTTATCCTTGATAAATTTTACGCATCTTACCAAATTTTGTACATCAGGTCAAGTCAGGTCAAGTAGCTATCCAAGGTCGAGCGACCCGATCTCAAAACCTAAAATCGCGAGTTTGAAGCGGCGCCTAAGGAACATCAGCCAACTGATCATTTTGAAACTTTCACAATATAATGAGCTCATTAGGTTCTACAAATCTGCTATCTCGGAATTTTTGTATTGTTGACCTAAGGGGTCAATTTTTATCACCCCATTATAAGTCTATGGCGAGAATAGAAAGGGCTCGTGTTCAATAAATGCTGGATGGATAGAGCTGAAAATCCTCAACCGTGTATTCTTAACACGATCTTGACCATAAAAATAATGTTTTGACCTTCTGACCTCTCAAAGGTCATGCCAGGTCGGAGGAGTATAGAGTGATTTTTTTGCAAATAACTCCTCATTTAATTGAGATAAAGCTCCTATTTTGCTTGCATTGTGATTATATTGTCACGGGGAGTCGATTGGTATGCAATATGACCATACCAGATCACCCTGTGGCCCTGACCTAGCTCAATGTCAGGTCATTTTCACAATTTAACTTAGCAAGGTCATATTGTACATAATTTGACTCGCCACGATGAGAGGAATCCAATGATGCATAAATATTTGCTCTAGCTCCACTGAGTAAATATCTATGAGGGGAAACATACACTGCCTTGTAAGCCTATGGAACCTTCTTTGACCTATGCTGACCTCAATATTGACCTGGCATAAAAATGCTTCGTATAATTTCACTTTGTCTTGTCAAGAGCTTTCGAACGCCGTCCGTAATTTTTCTTTAGCTTTCCTGAGAAATGAGATAGGGAGGGGAGGGGGGCAAAAAATGGGCCCCAGCGGGGCGCGTCATGCCAGGGACCCCAGCGGGGAGCGTGTTAAGGTTTCTTAATGTCAAGGTCGAGGTCAAATGTATTATTTCAAGGTCAATGCCTCACATCTCGCCCAATGGCTGCTATAGTGCCAGCTATATTGTACATCATTGGGAATATGCCATTTTGTTGAGTCATAGATCAGTGGCCTTGGATGACGTTGACCTCAAACATTCAGAGAGCATTGTGTGGAACCTTCCATCTATAACATTGTTCCACTTTTGTGTCTTCTCTGCCATTTTCCGGATAATTGCGACATTTTCCGAATGGTCTCCAGCATGGCCCCTACTTACTTATTAACCCACGCCCCACCGGGGGTCCGGCGCCACCTTCGCTCCACCGGGGGCATCGATGGCCCCCTCTAACTCCGAACATATGAGGTTTAGCGCAAATCTGCGAATTGCATTAAAAAGCTCGCGTGAATTCAGTAAGAAATTACCTCGCATGTTTAAGCGCTCAGGTCAATGGTTTGACCTCCAGAGGTCAAGTTAGGTCAAACTAGGCTATTTTCACTCAAATATGCAATGCTTAAGCAAACTGGGCGTAACTCTTATGCCATTAGAGCTATTGAGATCTGGTAAAGTACATTTGATAGGAAAATGCCAGACCTTTTTCCGCTATGTGGACCGTAATGACCTCGCGCCAGTGGTTATAACTCCAGAGGGAGTTATAACTGACTCTGGCCACAACATGAAGTTGATGGTATACTTTGGTACGGCCCAGGATGATGTGCCTTGTCCCCCAATGGGTAGCCTGCAGGTACTGATAAAGAAAAAATTGTTTTCCCATATACTAGCTTGCCCAGCATCTTACCTGTACCTATTACCTGTTCCTTCCTGTAACTACTCCCCTTCACACCTCCTCCTATTGTTGCTCCAAGTACGGTGACGTAGCCAGGAACCTTACTCAATATGGATTATTCTGAGTGCTTATATGAGTGCACAGAAATGCAGACAGTTGCTTGCGTCTGGTTGCTACCGTCCGGTGCGGCCTCCTGGGGGTTTGCGGCTCGGGTTGGGGGAGATGTCGGCCGGGAGAATGGCTATACTGTATGTACCATAAAATATTAATGCTTCATATTAATTTATCCCATCCCCACGACACTGAGAAAAATTCTGGTAACTTAAGATAAATGCTCTTGAAGAATAATAGATCTGGCTGGATAAGTTTGTGTCAAATTATACAATTTTCAATCCCTTTTTTACCAAGCCAATGGCTTGGTCAAATTAGACAATTTTGCTACCTGCCCAAGCACCTTAGATTTCACTGTCCCATCGTTTTTTTAATTTTTTAGTTCTTTCTCATTCCTTTTCTAAATTTAATTAATTCACATCTGTTTAGATACATCATCCTGTTCGAATTTGATGTTTCCTTCTTTTCAACTTCTGGAACAATTGTCCCTGAATACTATTATAGATGAAAATAATGATGACTCTGGCTTGCTTACGGAAAGGGAAGACACATTAACTAATTGTAGCTATGTATCCCCCATAAATATACCGTCACAATCTCAAAATTTCACAACCAAAACAGCTCTCAACCTACTACACTATAATATCAGAAGCATTGTTCGTAAAAGCCAATCTTTCAAAGACTTTATATATAATACGAACATCCCTTTCTCATGTATACTGCTCAGCGAAACGTGGCTCAATGATGACTCTACACCAATTACAATCCCTGGCTACTCTTCTAATAACAAAATGAGAAAAAATAGAACAGGGGGGTGGGGTTGGTATTTATATCAGTAATCTGCTTGACCACAAACTACGTGACGATTTATGCTTCCAGGACTCAAGTACTGAATGTATATTTGCTGAATTGAGACTAGAAAAATGCAAGAATGTAATATTAGGCTGTATCTATAGAGCACCGGATATCAATTTCAAAACTTTTATGAATGACCTTCAGAAAATACTTGATAAAGCAACTGTCGAAGGTAAAACAATAATCATAGGGGGAGATTTTAATGTAAACCTTGTGAGATTCGATGAAACCAGGGATGCAAAACAATTGATGGACTTGATGATGTCATATGTTTCCAACAATAAGCAAGCCAACAAGGATATGTCAAACCACAAATTCTCTCATCGACTGTTTTTTTACCAATTTTTCTGGTAAAGCCTATTCTCATGTTATAGTTGAACTAGATTTGTCCGACCACTTTCCAATATTACTTTCACTTGAATGCAAACAACAGGCTGTGCCGGAACAATCAAACCTGAGGCAGTTCAGAGACATATGCCCAAATCAAATCAATAGATTTAATCAATTTCTTGCAACCTCATTTGAAAACCTTCTTCAAATAACTGATCCCAATGAAGCTGTGACAGTCTTTTGCAACGTCATAGGAAAGAACATAGATTCATTTTTTCCCATTAAAACGAAAAACCGAAAGAAAGATCCAATTAAACCTTGGATAACTAAAGCTATACTTACCTCTATTAATGAAAAGAACAGACTCTACGATCAATATCTTGGCACTAAACTACAACAAGACTTTGATATATTCAAAGAATACAGAAATAGGCTCCTAAAAATCATTAAAGCATCAAAAAAACACTATTATCAACAAAAGATTAGGCAAGCTACGGGAGACATGAAGCGCACCTGGACTACAATGAATGAAATTATCGGTAACCAAAAGAATATGAGCTATCGTATTAAATCGTTAAATTATGAGGGGGTTAATTTGGAAACTAACCAAGAAATAGCTGATAAACTGAATGATTTTTTCACTTCCATAGGACCAAAATTGAATGAATCAATCCCTAATTGTAGTATTGACCCTACACTGGCCGTGGCTAATCGTGATGACTCATGTTTCCTTTACCCTATTAGCCCCGAAGAATTGAAAAAATTATTCTTGGATTCAAATCTTCGGGCAACAACCTCCAATGCCTTACACCCAAAATTCTTAGATTGATTAGCCCTAGTGCAATTATACCGCTCACCCATATAGTAAATCTTTGTTTTGCCTCGGGATTATTTCCCGACATGCTTAAAGTTTCAACGGTTACCCCCATCTTTAAAAGTGGATACCGTGAGGCACCCGGGAATTATCGGCCTATTTCTGTTCTGCCCCCCTTATCTAAGCTAATTGAAAAATGTAGTTTCCTACGGTTAACGCACTACATTGAAGGTCAGAATATTCTCAGTGACAATCAATATGGCTTTAGAACCAAACATTCTACCGAACATGCACTCCTAAATTTTCTTGACTTTGTAAATACTGAAAAGATTTGGGTAACCATGTTATTGGAATATATCTAGACATAAAAACTTTTGATTGCGTTAACTACAGTATTCTCTTCCGGAAACTTGAGAAATATGGCATTCGGGGCACTCCGCTAGAGTTAATAAAAAGTTACCTAACGAATCGCTATCAGAGAGTGAAAATAAAAGACCCCAACGGAGAAGAAATTTATTCAGAACTAAAAGCAATAACGTGCGGTGTGCCCCAGGGGAGTGTTTTAGGCCCCCTTCTATTCATACTATACGTAAATGATTTGCAGAAAGCTTCTGATGTGTTTAGGTTAATAACTTTTGCAGACGATACAAATATGTTCTTGTCTGGCCCAGATCTTGACCAACTCTGTCATACAGCTAATCTTGAACTAAATAAAGTTAAGGATTGGTTTATAAGCAACAAACTTAGCCTAAATATTTCCAAAACTAGCTACCAAATTTATTCTAATAGAAATTTTAACCTAACCGAGACCTTAATGATTGATAACAAACCTATATCTAGGGAAAAGACAGTTAGGTTTTTGGGTGTTATGGTGGATGAGAGCCTAACATTTAAAGAACATGTAAATTACATTTGTAAAAAAATCTCTGTTGGAATTGGATTCATGTTTCGAGGTAAAAATATACTGGAACTGCCACAGTACAAAAACTTATATAATACATTACTCCTACCGCACCTCACCTACTGCAATCTTGTATGGAGTATAACGTTTAATTCACACCTGCGCAAATTATCACTCCTCCAGGAAACGAGCTGCAAGAGTTATGCTTGGCCTGGGATATAACGACCCCGTTTCTCATAGATTTGATGAACTTAAAATAAAAACCATCACTCAACTTAGGGACCGAAAAAGTATGCTACTCATTTATAAAATAAGAAATAATCTAGTTCCACAACATATTCATCACCTGGTGGATTGGATACCACAGGCATTGAACAATTATAATACTCGCAGCAACAATATACTTGTAATCCCTTTTTCTAGGACAGTAAATAAACAACTCACTTTTCGCATACATGCCTCGAAACTTTGCAACCAAGTTAATAATGTACACAGGATTAGATTTGACGTACCCATATCAACATTCAAAAGACAAATTGCTGAAGCTATATAAATAGTCGGCACAGTCTGCTCTCGTGTTAATTTTAAAATTTCCATAATCGATCTCAATGGGGTTGACGCCGGTGGGGTTGGCGCCCCGGCGCCCGCCCCGCTGGGGTGGGTGCCGGGGAGCCGGAATGCTGTACTGTGTATGTATGTGGTATGTGCCCCGGTGCCCTCCCGGATGGGATGGGCGCCGGGGAGTTGAACTGTTGTGCTGTGTGTGTGTGTGTCCTTCGGGTGCCCCGGCGCCCGCCCCATTGGGGTGGGCGCCGGGGAGCTGGAATGTTGTGCTGTGTAGATGTGCATCTAATGTGACATGTGCTGTTTGGTATGTGTGGAAGGTGGAGCTGAATTGCTGTGCTGTGTGTGTCTGTGCCTCGCATTCGGATGGACTATCAGGCTATCCGTGTTGAGCTGTAGCATATGTTCAAATATGCCTAATATAGTAAATTTAGAATAAGACATCCTACTAAGAAAATCTATAAGGACTCTCTAGCTAAATACCCAGTCCGTTGGAGCTGAGCGACAGATTCTAGTCTTGCTCTCCTCCATGGGGACTTGATCCATCGTATTGTCTTAAAAGAGCCCTTCAGGGAATTCAATGAATTCAGTGAAATACTGTGAGCAAATGTCCAAGTGCGGTATCGGTCTATATGTGCGAGTGATGTGGGCGTATGGGTGGTTAGGACGGGTGGGTGTTTCTGTGTGTCTAACCTGGTGCTGTTTGGGGTGTGTGTCGACGACTGTGCAGGTGTGTTGTGTGTTCGAATGAGTGAACACTTGCTGGGGAGGGATTTTTTTCTCTCCCCTCTAGTCTGTTAGGCGTGGGTCACTAGTCTGTTTCAGATATTGCGCGGAGATCTCAAGATACTTATTCTGAAGATTCGCATGAAGATTTTGATATCCTATTCAAGAATAACGAGCTTAGCTATTTGAGGCAATTTGGCCTTCCAAGTGTTGTTTCGTCTGTCACTTAACTTTTTGCATAATTTGCCGCGGCCATTGATCATGAAAACGACTGAGGAATTATCAAGTCCAGGAGACACGTGTGATTCGTGTGAATGGCCGTTGGCCGCGTGCTACCGTCCGTCCGGCACCGCATCTGACTTGAGCACCACTTCCGACCTGAGCACCGCATCCGACCCGAGCGCGGCACCTGACCTGAGCGAGGATGTGACCATGCATGTTTGGGGGCCGTGGCTGTGTTTGCCGGCGGTCCGTGCTGAAACAGCCGGACGTCACTGTGTTCGTGAGGGCTTCCTTGCCCATCGCTCGGTGTGTGCCCGGTCTTTTTTGCCCGGGTGTGCGTCGTGACATTTTTTGTCTGACTGTTGCGACCGCAGCGGCATGGCTGGGCCGTGGTGATGTGAGGAGGTTGCGATTAGTAAACATTGGAATGGCTGGCAGTGTGACCGCGGAATTCAATATCCGGTGAAGTTGGTTGAGTTACTGTATGACGGGTGCATGTGTATGTGCATGTGGATGCGATGGATGGTACTTTCCGATATTATGTTCAAGTGAATGTAAAGTGCCATCATATAGAGGGCTCTCACAAACTTCGTGGTGGCTAGCCGTGCACTTGCTCCGGTTGGACGGTCGTGGTTGGTTGGTTGGGGGACTGTGTGCTGAGTTTTGAAGTGTGGATGCTCTGTGTGCAGTGTGATGATTGAGAGCATGTGCGGTAGTTTGTACTGGAAAAGGGGATGGGAGTGGGCAAAGGGAGGGGGTAGCGAAGGGATATATATTGGACTGTGGGCAAGGGATGGTGGATGGGGGGCATGTGCCCAATTGTCGATTGTATTTTAAGTGTGCACTTGAAGCTGTGTGTGTGTGTAAATATACCCCCGGTGGAAACCGCGGCGACAACAACAACAAAGAGGTCAATCCGTGACCTAATATGACCTGAGGTCACGAAAGGTCAGAAAGTGACCTTGCCGTATATCAAATGAAAGCCAGTGACGAGACATAAACGATGACGTTTGATTCAGCGCGTTAGCATAGTTAGGTCAAAAGTTATTGTCAAAATACTTTTTTTACCTTGGTGACCTTGGATGTCGTCGGAGAAGTCAAAGGGAAACAGGCCCCTAGGATCCTTGAAAGGGCGTCTAAGACTGCTTTTCTGAGCAATCCAATCATTTGCAATCGTTTTTTTGTGACTTTTAGATCATAAGATAGCTTTTCCCCATGCTTTTTCGATGGGAAAGGTCACCTCGTGACCTGACCTCAGGTGACGAAATCGAAAAATCCCGGATATACATCTTTTAGACCCTGGAGGGATCATGAAGTGCAGGAAGTTTTAAATCGCTCGACTAAGAAATGTAGCTCTTATAGAGGTCAAAAGTTGAAGTGAGGTGACCTTGGTTGACCTGGCCTGGTGACCTGAAAGTGGGTGACCCGGGGTAAAAATTTTCAGGGATGGTGGGAAAATGATGGGGTGAGAGGTAGAGTCCTCAACCGCGGTGCTGCGCCTCGTCGTTTTTCTGCTATCCCGAAAAAACCTTAGGGGGCCATCGATGGCTCCCGGTGGGGCGAAGGTTAAGAACCAGAAAAATTACCAGAGAAGCTGCAACTTTACTGCTGGAAAGAAATTGTATGAAATAGAATAGTAGCTAGAATCATAAATGCTGCCATGGAAATGATAGAAAAAATACAACAAGAATCCGCAACGGTAGCCTGCGACTCATTATTATTTCTGTGGATAAAACACAGCTACCGGCTGCAGGCGTTTGCGGTTTATCATTTTATTAACCTTCGCCCGGGTGGGGGGTCTTTTTAGACCCCCCTCGGGTTTTTCCGAAGTGACCAAAAAACGGCGGCGCGCAGCTGCCAAACTTGGTCTAGCTGTTCCCTCATCATTTTTACATCTTTCCTGAAAATTTTGGCTCAAGGTCATTTCAGGTCAGGTCACCAGACCAGGTGAAGTGACCTCACCTCAAAAAATACTTAGGACCGCATAACTAAAAGAAGGGTTAATCGATCAAGTTGAAACGTTTACCACATATTGGGCCCACCAGGAGCTACAACATTTGTTCCGGGATTTTTGATATTGGTGACCTAAGGTCATGTGCAGAGCATGACCTCCCCATTGTCAATACATGGGGAAAATCACGAAATGAGCTTTTCTCAGTAAGTATGGATGGAATCAACTTCAAATATCGGTTGCGACTTGCTCTTACCCCATTTCTGAGGCTGATGCCAAAATTATGACTCGTGACCTTTAAAAGGTCACCTTAGGTCAAATAATCATTTTTTGGTGTTTTTCTCTATAAATTTTGAATAAACTAAGATAGAGCTTTTATTTTGTCACCAAAGTATTTGTATAGTCACTGGAAGTCAAATGATATACATCATGACTATACCAGGTCAAGTTGGGTCAGACCGTTGACCTGGGTCAGGTCAAATTCTTAAATTTGACCTGGCATAGCAATATCATATATCATTCGATTCGTATTGACGAGAGGATTGCAATGCTGCATAAACTATGGCTGTATCTTGTTTGGTTTGGAAGCTATTAGCGAAAAAGTAGACGCCCTTATGCATGGGTGGCTATGGACATTCCCAAGAATATGCCCAATATTTAGTGACCTGTAGTTCCCTAGGCTTTGACCTGACACGAAAATGAATGCCACTGTAATGAAAGTGCATCTCAAGAGCTTTCGAATGGTGTCAGAAAAATGTTTCTAGCTATCATAGTTTCTGAGATATATGAGGTTTTCTTAGTACACCTCATATTAGCGATTTTGACCTATTTTGACCTCTGGTGACCTTGATATTGACCTGACAAGAAAAATGACCGTATTTTCGATATCATTTTTGAAGAGCTTTCGGTTGCCGTTTTGCGCTTTTTCTAGCTCTCTTAGTTTTTGAGATCGTGGGGGGGGTCGTTTTTAGCCCCCACCAGGGCGAAGGTGGCTCGTACCCGCCACCGGAGTAAGGGTTAAAGTATGAAGCTAGTATAACTTCTAGAATATTCTTAGTATATTAACACGCGCATTGACGGGGGTCTGAGCCACCTTCGCATTGACGGGAGGGGCGGGTACCCGCCCCCTAAGATCTCGAGAACCACGGTAGGTAGCGAAAAACGGTAAACGGCGTTGGGCTGCCCATCCACTTCTCCATCGAAAACATTCGAACCATTTTTTGTCAGGTCACATTTAAGGTCACGAGAGGTCAAAACATGCCCGTCATAGGGATAACATGTAAATTCAGTTTTTCGGCCATTAAATCTGAACAAGTAAAGATAGAGCAAAACGACTTGAACTATATGAATCCTCTTAGCAAGCCGAATCGAATGATATATAATTTGACCTTGCTAGGTCAAATCAAGGATTTGACCTGACCTGAGGTCAGGTCAGGGTCAAATTATATAAAATGCATATCATTAGAACCGCAAAGCCCAGGCAAGTCTAATGCAGCTAGAATAAATGCTCTATCACCATCCGTTACTGAGTTATTCCGTAAAAACAATTTTTCCCATGTATTTCCAATTGAGAGGTCATGCCTCGTACCTGACCTTAGGTCATCGATATCAAAAATACCGGAACATATGTTAGAGAACTCGGTGGGGCCATTATGTGATATGAGTTTCAATCGGATAAGTTCACCCTGCTCCGACTTACGCTATCTTAAACTTTTTTTGAGGTCGGGTCACTTGACCTGTAATGGTGACCTGACCTGAGATGACCTAACCTTAAAATTTTCACAGAAGTTGTAAAAATGATGAGGGAAAAGGTATACCAAGTACGGCGGCGCTACGCGCCGCCGTTTTTCTGCTATCTCCGAAAAACCCGAGGGGGCGGGTACCCGCCCCCCGTCAATGTGCGTGTTAAGCCAGTGGCACCATACTGTAATTATGTTGTATTTGGTAGCGAAACTTTGCAGCACCCGCTGGTCAACTGCACTGTGCCGTTCTCGCTCAGTAAACAAAATATATGGCAGTCCATGATTGCCACCCCCTCGTCACAAAGCGTCAGAAAATGTCGGACCCATTCCCCGCCTTCGGTGCCTGACATCGTATGTGAACAATCTCACAGGGGCAGAAGCAGACCCAAGTTCTGGGGGGGGCAAGCCCATGTCTGCCTCTCCTCCTGGGGGGGGGCGGGACGTGCGATTTGGGTGCTTGACAGACCTGATATAAGCTACCTCTCCAAGAACAGGATCGCTCTCCTGGGGCTGAGGTGAGGGAAGATGTTATTGCTCGACAGACCTAGTGTAAACACCTTGTTTTCACAAATTTATCCGGCCTTTGGGAGGGGCAAAAGATAGTTTGGCCCCCATTCCGGTGCTTTTGGGGGGACATGGCGGGAATGCCCCCCCTGCGTCCGCCATTGCAGCCTCAGGTATAGTAAGTTTGCAAGGACGCAGGGCGCAGCTTTGGGTGGAGCCTAAAGCTTCCTGACCCTCTGAAATCCTGGTGGATTATCGAAATAGGTGTCATAGGATTCCAGAAGTCCTCCCTGGCAGGAAATTTTTTATACAAGCTAGATACCATTTTGATTGTTGGCCACTCCCATCGATCCTCAGCTCATATCAGTTTTACCCACTAGGGACCAGGTACAGCTACATACTTCTTCCTTGGTTTGGTAAGAGTTGTGCATTTTGCTGAAGACCCTTACTATGTCTGTTATCTCGACAAAAGAAGCAGCATAGGCGTTGGAACTTAACGTAACGGAAGGATCACTAACCCTATGGCGTTAACTATTAAAAAATGAATTGCAAAGCCCATGATGACCCCTTAAATCCGGACCTCGTAACGGCACTGAGAAGCAGAATTGATAAACAACAACCTTTGAAACGTGAACATTTGACCCTTTGAATCCCTAAGCGTGCTGCTATTATTCTCCCATTGATTCAGTCCAATGGCAAGTTCGGAAAAACAAACGGAGAGGTGGTATCTCACACAATTTCCCAGAAACGGGATGGGTTAAAATAAATGTAAATGCTTCCTTCACCGGAAACCTCATTCCGTGATTTTCAAACATGATGTATGTTATGGCATGTGATTGTATTTTACATAGGACACAGAAACGTTACATTAAATAACAAGGACCCTAGAATGTCTTATCGCAGCTAAAAGACACTAATACTTTGGCGCGGGTTTGTAGGGCGCGGGTGCCGGCTTGTAGGGCGCGGGGGCGGGCTTGTATTCGGGGTACTGAGCCTCGCCCTTGTAGGTAACATCGGCGTTATATCCGGCATTGTGGTCGGCCACGTAGTTGACGGTCTGAACACGACCATCGGGCAGGGCTACGGAGTAAGATCCCTTGGTGACGTGGCCGTCGCTCTCCTCGTTCTGGGCGATGTTGGTGCCCGTGTATTTGTCGTTGACAGCGTAGTCGAAGGCGTAGGGCATGCCCGGCTCCTTGTAGGACGGAGGCTGGCCGTAGGAGGGAGCGGAGTCGGGGGCGGCGGCGGCCACAGCCACGATGACAGCGATGATGATTACCTGGAAAAGATGAGAAAACATCAGCTGGATTTGCATATACACGTGTGATATGGCGCATATTTGTTAGATAATTCTAACCTGAAATAATTTGATGGGGCTGATGACATATATATTCACACTGATGGATAAATTACCGCCGGGTAAAATAAAAACCCGTGGAATGTATATTGCCCACAGTAAGAAACATATGTTCTACCTTCATCCTGACAGTGTAGGTGGTGCTCGGGTACGGCTTGATGTCCAACTGATGACAATGCTGGGAGACCACGCTACTTTTATACATGACAGCGCCTCACGGTGTCACAATTAGTGACTGCCCAGTGATCTTACGTGCGCTGGAACAACTGCTGCGGTTCATTTGTCGTTATCGTGCAGCCTGTGCCAATCGTGTTCAGACTTGGTTGCTTTACCAGGTGCAAAAGGCTAGAGGTCAATGACCTTGACCGTGCTCCCAGCTGGAGCGTGATGCTTGGTCAAGTACGTTTGTGGTAACACGCAAATTTCGGTTAGTTCTCACTTTGGCGTAGTAAAGTTGCGTTAAATCGAATGAATTGGTCATTAATTCATTATTAAATACTTTATAGTAAAGTAAACAAAGAGTCTTTGTTTAGTCATTTGTTTAGATACCAGATAATGCCGTGATCTGCCAAAATTAGTCAAGACAAGGCTGGGGTAGCTCAGAAATTCAAATACACTGGGATATCCGTAGGGTAGAGCATACCAAAAACCGTGACCTCACATTCTGTTTTTCTCACAACTCTGCTCGTTGCGCGCTTTCGCAGTCCCATGGGGAGGGCGGGGTTGCATCCGGGTCAGGAAATTTTTTAACATGTTAACTGGGGGCCATTTGCCCCCCCCCAGTCGGCCGAAATGCCCCCCAGTGACCGGAAATTGGCCCCCCAGTGAAATGGACAAGATATGACTTAAACTTCAAAAAATGCAAGCTCACCTGACGAAAATAAGGCAGAACATCACCCGATAATAATAACTGAGGTTTATTGCTGGTGCCGAACTGACAATCCACAAAAAAATTTGTTGAAGAATTTTCATCCGTGGCTGTCTCCTCCATCGTGCGAAGACGAAAAAGGCGCATAGTCACGGGAAATCCCGGCAAAGCAGCCTCAGCATCAACTAATTACAACGCTGGAGATGAACGCTGGCCTACAACCAATCAAACATCATGTTCTATCCGACCGGAAGCCCACACCCCAGCCAGTATCGTGAGATTGTATGTTGCTCTCATTTCACACGAGGTCAGCTGTGAGCTCGTTCGTGGATTAGACGGGACACGGTGTAGTCAAAGCGCGTAAGACTGGTTGCTGGTGTGGCGGTGTGAAGTGCTTAGTCTTTTTATTTATTTTGTGGTGGTACCATACACAAACGTCAGGGGCCAGCCAAACTTCATACATAAAAGTGACTTCAAACTTCAAACAAACTTCAAACATAAAAGTGAGGGGGCCAGCCAAACTTCAACCTGATGCTGGCAACAAACTTTCCACGTTAGTACCAAAAACTGTTCGAATTTGGGGTCTTCGTTGCCTTCCACAGCGGCTGGTTATACAAATTTCCGGTTTTCTCTCATTTTGACTGAGATCAAGAATTTGGCGGGGGAGGGGGCAAGCCCCTGGCCCCCTTTTCCGATGCTTGTTGTAGCATACGTGGAATTTATAGTGAGATCGCTGCATCAATTTTTTATGCGAAATCGATGAGTTGTTAGCTGGCCTTTCTCATGGATTCCTTGATGTAGAAAATTGGGAGAGATTATATATTTGACCACAGCCCTTCGTTAGAATCACTAAACAATCTCCCGGGAAACCCTTCCAACAAGGAAAGAGCTGGCGACGCCATATGACCCTGACAGTTGGTGTGTCGATAAGCCTAAACAATTATTAACTTGTTTTTATGCTACATTCCCTAGATGATTTTGACAGCAACATCGACACATCATAGAAGGTATGTATATAAAAACTTATCTCGATTTAGCCTATAAACCACTTGTGTTCGATACCTTAGGAATTTGCTTATCTTGCCACACTCATAAAGAAAAATAAGAAAATCACCTCTTCATTTGGAATACATTGCAGCAGCGTCAGGGCTACCAGGCTGGCCATTTCGTGGCCAAATAACTCGAATTGGGCTTTTTTGTCGTGTTTGGCCCCGCGATTTTTTGGTTGGCCCTTTCTCAGAATCTGACCTTTTCGCCCCTTTTTCTAGTTGCTGGCACCTAAGCTATTTCTGGCTTGTCCCTTGTATACATATGTCTTATTTTGACCTCTTACGCTCTGGAATACGATATTATGACACCGAAAAAGCAGCAGAGCAGCAAAAAAAAACTGGTATGGTGTTGGGAGAGACAGAGCTTTGTTAAAAACACGATCCACAAAAATGATGGCAACCGAAAACTGGACGCAAAGGATGCGATACTATAGGCGCCTTTTGGGTGAAAAGTTGATGGCAAAGTGCGCCCTCTGAGACTCCGCTCTCCCCCAATTACCAAAATCCTAGATCTGCCACTGTTCAAGAGAAAAAAGCTTAGTTGCAAAAGAGAGAAAACATTAAATATTAGCGGGGAGTAGTGCTTAATGATTAATGATGGTGGTGGTCGTGGTGCCAAGATGATTAATGATACTAACAAATGATCTGGTTATGAGGATAAAATCATTTGATGATCACGCGGGATTGGAAGAGCACCCCTGACTTAGTATTAAATGGGTAGTGTGCTAAAAAAGTATTGCGTCAAGTCAATATCAAATTGTTAACAATCAGTTTTAAACAGTGATACAAGTCGCTTTTTCTGTGGGCTTATGACTACCGCTAGGGGTTGTTTTAGCCTCAAATCTGGCTTTTGTGGTATCTATTTGGCCATTTTAGTGAAAATGAAATTTTGCCCCTCTTTGGCTCTTTTTTCTCACTCGGTTAAACATTTTTGCCGAAAAAATTTGGCAGCCCTGGGCAGCATCTATAATCTGAAATAACATGGAATAACACAAAAATTGAGAAACATTTTATTAACACTAACGCATCTAAGTTTTATTAAACACCCTCAAAATGGGGACTTGATCCCTTGCAGACCCTATAACGGCCAACACAAGAAATGCCCCCCCACTGAATTTTCTTTAAAAAATGCCCTGATCCGGGTCATTGTCCATCCCTAAAGTGACCGAGGGGAAGTGCCTTTCTGACCCCCAGAGATCATTGAAGATCGTGATTTTTTCTGTAGATGAACACATGAACTGATTTTCACCGGAAATCGTACTATCATCTGCTTGACTTGTACTTGCGAGACATTGTTTAACCCGCGCCCCACCGGGGAGCCACCTTCGCCCACCGGGGGCCATCATGGCCCCCTCTAACTCAAAATATGGGCGTTAGCGCAAATCTGCAAAGCAATAGAAAGCTCGGTGAATTCAGTAAGAAATTACTTCGCATGTTTTAGTGCTCAGGTCAATGGCTTGACCTCCAGAGGTCAAATTAGGTCAAGATCGGCTATTTTCACTCAGATATGCAATGATTAACAAACTGGGCATAACCTTATGTCAAAGAGCTATTGAGGCCTGGTAAAGTACATTTGATAGCAAATTGCCAGTACTTTTCCGCTATGTGGAACGCAAGGACCTCCCGCCAGTGGTTTGACCGCCAGAGGTCACCTCGTGACCTAATATGACCTGAGGTCACGAAAGGTCAAAAGTGACCTTGCCGTATATCAAATGAAAGCCAGTGACAAGACAAACACGATGGTGTTTGTTTCACCACTCTAGCTCAATTAGGTCAAAGTTATTGTCAAAATACTGTTTTGACCTCTGGTGACCTTGGATGACCTTGGAAAAGTCAAAGGGCAAATATGACCCCTGGGATCCGTGAAAGGGTGTCCAAAAACGTTGTTCTGAGCAGCCTGAGTATTTGCAATCATTTTTGTGGCTTTTATATCATGAAATAGCTTTTCCCCATGCTTTGTCAATGGGAGAGGTCGCCTCGTGACCTGACCTCAGGGCACGAAATCGAAAAATCCCGGATATACACCTTGTAGACCCTGGAGGGTCATGAAGTGTAGGAAGTTTCAAATCGATCGACTTTGAAATGTAGCTCTTACAGAGCTCTAAAGTTGAAGTGAGGTGACCTTGGTTGACCTCGTCTTGTGACCTGACCTTGGGTGACCCGGGGTAAAAATTTCAGGGATGATGGGAAAATGATGTAGTGAGAGGTAGAGCCCTCAACCGCGGTGCTGCGCCTCGTCGTTTTCTGCTATCCCGGAAAAACCTTAGGGGGCATCGATGGCCCCCCGGTGGGGCGAGGGTTAAATACATCAACAAAAAGGAATATAATTTTTGGCTACCTAGGTACTTCACGGCATGTTTTCAATACCAGTCATTCATTGTTGTATCTATGCGGGAGCTATGTTAATATTTAGGTTACGTGAGTTCTTCTGTGTGTCTGTCGTCTTTTTTGGGATCGGCTGCTGCTTAAACCAATGTAAATGTAGAGGTGAAGCTTTGCTCCTTGTTGAGAAATATTTGAACGTGTTTTTTTGGGAGGAATTGATTTGGATTCCGTAAACGGCTGGCGCGTAGCACGTGCTCAAAGTATCGGTTTTGAAAAAAAAACAGGTACCCACCACTTTGGAACCATGAGTTTATGTTTTGCCAGGGAAGATGAACAAAAATTGTCTACGAAACATTGCAAAACAGTGACAGACTTTATCATAAAATAGACAAAGGGTTTTTGTTGTCGATTGATTGACTTGATAAATTTATATAAATTAATGGTGGTTGCAGGGGGCGACGCCCCCCCTCCTTCCGCTTGAAGGTGAAGCACAAAGCGCGTTGAGAATTCTAGGTAATAATAATTTGATGGGGGAACAATGTTTTTTAAGTGTATCCACCACAAGTTGAGGATTGAATTCTTGAGGTGGGTGCACTCCAAAGCAAATATTTATTGAGCCAGTGCACTGTGAAGGTGGTCATTGGAGGTGTAGTACCCTTCTCCGCCTTTGGACTCCCAACAGGAAGTATTAACACTTTTACCAACGCCATCTGGCATGACGCTGACAATACGAAAGTTGAGCTCGCTTTCCTGCATCGTAAAATTGCACCTGTGCTTTTACATTAACGCAAAACAAGGAAGTTCTGTATGAAGTATAGAATCTTGGTCTTTTTGGTGATAATTTTGAAAGGCAGCATTAAAATTACACCCACTTAGGCGAACAACATTCTTTAGTCCAAGCTAATCTGGTGAATAAGCCCAAAAGTGTGTTTGAACACCAGACAATATCCCACGAAGTCTTTCGGGGTAATGCCCTCCCTTTTCCAAAGGTGAGAAACCAGGCTGGTGTGTCTGCGTCTGGACTTGTGCTTGTGTCTGTGTGCCGTTGAACCCGACACTTGGCGATCCAATTCGATCAAAGTCGACCCTGAATTATTTTTGCCCCCTCCTCTGATTTTGTTTAACATGAAACATAATTTTTACCGGTGACCAATTAAGGTAGCATTATCAAAGCAAGCTGTTTCTTTGTCTCCTGCGGTTCTTTTCTTTTGAAATTCTGATCTGTTTGTCGAACGCATCACAAAAAGTCACCGGGAAAAAGGTGCCTGCAGTGCCCGCCTCGTGTGTGAAGAATGATAAATCTTGATAAACTGCCCGACCCAGACGATTATCATGGAAATACAAACTAGGCATGCTTTTGGGTCCGAAAATTTCCATGAGAATTCGCCCGTGTTTGGGTGCTGAAGTTTTGTCCTGCCTGGTGATAAGTGTTTCCTTCATTCCTTCCTTTTGGTAGAGACGCTAATTAGTGATACGAAAAATGGACGAAAAAATATGTTGCGAGAACAATCTTTTGAAGCCAATGAAAGCAATGAAAGTCGCTTGATATAAATTATATAAATGACTTCGGGTAGTATCTTATATATCACGGTAAAATATTGCTGATTTATCCTGGAGGATAGCTTCAGCACCCCGTCATTGAGCATTTCGAGTTATGTTCAACGCTGTGAAATGAGTAGAGGCTTTTCAGATTGTTGCCGGTAATGTCACCTAGCTTGTGTAGACATATCCTTGGTTCGGCGCGGGTAGACATACGCCTCCTTTGCCCCAAAAGATAACTTAACGAACAGGTGAAATTTAAACTTGGAACCTTGTACAGGGGTGGGTTCAGGAGTGCGGGTAATCCGTTCTTGGCCCCCAAAGCGAAATAGAGGGGGCCAAACTCTGAGACGGTCCCTGCAAATCAAACCAATTTTCACAGCTGATCAGTTTGGTAGAATGTGTCCTCGGAAGTTTTTCAGTTTTTAGAGTTTGAAGTGCTGTTTTGAGCGTGATAGTCTTGATGATTATGCTATATATAATTATCCGACAATCGCTCATGCTATAATGTAATTGAAAACGCCAAAGGGTATATTAATATTTCGACGACGTGTCTTCTTCAGAAAAAAGTTCTGAATTTGAAAGTCATTGATAGCAATGATTTTTAAATTCAATTTGAGTTTTGGGCGAACAGCATGCAGATACACGTGAAAACAATTTTCAACATCTTGCGAAGGATACAGTGTGATGACCTAACTACATATTTGTTACTTAAGCAATGGCATCTAAAAACTACATGCTACAGAAACTACACACACATATAAGTACAGCCTGCAACAAATCTATGGATGTAACAGTGAGTAAAACAATTTTCAGCGATGGATGTGTGGTGGTGTGGTGAGTGTTTATGCGTGGTGGTTTGGTCTTAAGTGGTTTGGTTTGGTCTTAAAAAGTTTTTCGACAGTAAAATAAATTCCACTCGGAAATGTGCCGTTTTCGCCGTGCAACGTTTTTTCTTGTTTTCTTTTTTTGCTCACCTACATGCTTTACCTCCTTTCCCACCCAAACCAACCGGCTGGATCTGCTCCTGACCTTTGAACCATGTAATCATTCCCGTACCTCAAGGCTAGACCGGTCCCATGCAGGCTGAGGTCAACAACCCGAGAGGCAGATCCCACACTCGTCATTCGAGACTGACGGTGGGTTAGCATAGTTATATCTGCTTCCTTAATTGGAAACATCATTTAGTCATTTTCCAACACAATGCATGTCATGGTATGCGATTGTATTACGCATAATGTACAGAAGCATTTTATAAATAACAAGAACATTGGGAATTTGTTGTTCCCACAGCTAATCGACACTAGTACTTTGTCGCGGGCTTTTAGGGCGCGGGGGCGGGCTTGTAGGGCGCGGGGGCGGGCTTGTAGGGCGCGGGGGCGGGTTTGTAGGGCGCGGATGCCGGCTTGTAGGGCGCGGGGGCGGGCTTGTAGGGTGCAGGGGCCGGCTTGTATTCGGGGTACTGAGCCTCGCCCTCGTAGGTAACATCAGCGTTGAATCCATCATTGTGGTCGGCCACGTAGTTGACGGTCTGAATACGACCATCGGGCAGGGCTACGGAGTAAGATCCCTTGGTGACGTGGCCGTCGCTCTCCTCGTTCTGGGCAATGTTGGTGCCCGTGTATTTGTCGTTGACAGCGTAGTCGAAGGCGTAGGGCATGCCCGGCTCCTTGTAGGACGGAGGCTGGCCGTAGGAGGGAGCGGAGTCGGGGGCGGCGGCGGCCACAGTCGCGATGACAGCGATGATGATTACCTGGAAAAGATGAGGAACCATCAGCTGGATTTGCATATACAGGTGTGAAATGGCACATATCCGGTCGAAAATTATAACTTGAGACCATGAGATGAGGCAAATAACATACATACTCATACCAATTTCTAAATGACACCACGGTGAAATTGAACCCATGTAATGTATATTGTTCAGCGCAAAAAACACATGTATTCTACCTTCATCCTGAGTGTGTCTGTGTGTGCTGCTCGGGGACGGCTTGAAGTCTGACTGATGACAATGTTGGAAGCCCACTCTACCTTTATACATAGCAGCAGCTCGTGATGTCGCAATTAGTGGCTGCCCCGTGATCTTACGTGCGCTTGAATCATAATCGCGGCTCCTTTACGGCTATCATGGAGCTCGTAAAAGCTTATGCTTTGTTGGCCCTCCAAATGTAGCGTGTTATTTGAGGTCATTGTCCCTGGTTTGCCATTGATATGGAGCACCTGATAAATACAGGTTAGCTCATTGAAGCACGGTCAGGTAGCCTTGGTCCTTAACCCGCGCCCCACCGGGGGTCCGGCGCCACCTTCGCCCCATCGGGGGCCATCGATGGGCCCCTCTAACTCGGAAAATATGTGGGCTAGTGCAAATCTGCAAAGTGAATTAGAAACTTTGTGTGAATTCGGTAAGAAATTACTTTGCATGTTTAAGCGCTCAAGTCAATGGTTTGACCTCCAGAGGTCAAGTTAGGTCACGATAGGCTATTTCCACTAGGATAACCAATGCTTAAGCAAATTGGACATAGCTCTCATGCTGTTAGAGCCATTGCAATCTGGGAAATTATACTTGATAGGAAAATGCCAGATCCTTTTCCGCTATGTGAAACATAGTGACCTCCTGCCAGTGGTTTGACCTTCAGAGGTCACTTTGTGACCTGATATGACATGAGGTCACGAAAGGTCAGAAAGTGATCTTGCCATATATCAAATGGAAGCCAGTGACGAGACATGCACAATGACCGTTGCTTGTGTGTGGAAGATGACGTTACCATTGTTCAGTTCGTTGATGACACTTAAGTACTTGTGACGGGCCCAAAACGTGATCTACAGAGGATCGTTACTCAAATGGAGCGAGCGCTTGAGTCCCTCTTCCAGTGGTTCTGCAAAAATGGGATGAAGCTAAACACCGGCAAAACACAGATGGTTGTTCTTGGTACGCCATCAATGCTCAGGACATTGCCGAACATCACTATCAATTTCTGCGGAGCTGTAATCCAGGATTCTAGAGTTCAGGGGTCGAAAAACCTACCATTTTGGCATTCTGAATGGTGACAGCCCAAGGTGGGCAAGGTGACAAAAATTGTCCGACATGTTTCCTCCAGACCTATAAAGGATCAAATCGCCGAAATTGGCTCCCATAATTTGAGCTCGCAATATTTTTCAACAACTAGGATGGTCCAGGAGCATCCATTGATATCCTACTAATGCAAAACGTGCCTCATTTTGCAGCCTGGGCTGGTGACACATTTATGGTTTGACATTTTCAATGGTGACACACTGAACACTTTTTTGGCCCCTGCTAGAGTTGTCAAAAATCTAGGCGTAATGATTGATAGACACCTGAGCTTTGAGCGACATGTGGACTCGGTGTGTGAAAGATGCACTGGAATATTGATAGCACTGAGCCACGCACAACATTCAGAAGCATCATGAGAAGTATTGTGCAGGCGCTGGTGATGTCAGTAATTCGTTATTGTCTATCAGTTTATGGCTCATGTAATATTACCCAGACACGCCGCATTCAAAAGATTATAAATTTCAGTGCGCGAGTAGTAAGTGGGCGTCGTCTTTTTTACCATGTATCGGATGTTTTGACCCAGTTGCGATGGGTGAGAGCTGAACAACTAGTGGAGTACCACACAGTGTTTGCTATGCATTCAGCTCTTGTGCGTGGTGCTCCCCAATATTTGGCCAATTCGATAGGAATGGTGACTGGTGCTACGCACGATCATTTCACGCGACAGTCGCAAAACCTTACGCTGCCACGGATACGTTCAGAGGCGGGGAGGAGACGGATTGTATACCGAAGAGTACAAATGTACAACCAGCTGGCAGTGGACGACCGTGTACTTTTTAGACCATGGCTGAGAAACATGCTGCTGTCACGCTGCGAGTGAGCATGCTTAATGTCTGTTTTTATAGTGATAATTTTATCGTGGGTCTTGATGGTTGCCTGTCTTTTTATTTTCAGCTCTACGATTTTATGTCTTTTATGCTCTGTGTGTTTTTTAGCCAATATCCCGACTGTTTACTTTTATAGAAATGACGTGTCAAGTGAAAAACCACGTACAGTGGATCTTAGACAAAATATACGAACTTTATTTCAGCGTTCTAGCTTGATTAGGTCAAAAGTTATCGTCAAAACGCTGTTTTTACCCCTGGTGACCTGCGATGGCCTTAGATAGGCAAAAAGGCAAATACCGCCCCTATGATCCGTGAAAGAATGTTCAAGAATGCGTTTCTGAGCAGCCTGAGCCTTCCCAACCATTTTTATGGCTTTTAGATCATAAGACAGCTTTTCCCCATGCTTTTCAATGGGAGATGTCATCGAAATCGAAAAAATCCGGATATCAATTTTGTAGACTCTGGACGGGTCATAAAGTGTAGGCAGTTTCAAATCGATCGGACTAGAAATGTAGCTATGGTAGAGCGCAAAATTTGAACTGATTTGACCTTGGTTAGGGGGGCATCGATGGCCCCCCGCTGGGGCTAGGGTTATTACACGCCTTCGAAAATAAATGAGCATCCCTCGAAAGTTATTCCTCTAATTCTGAGAAGATCCATGGATATATTTTGGGAGTACTTCAAACAAAAACCCTGCCATGTAAGAAAAATAACATATTCAAATCCAAAGGTATAATAGTAGGGCATGGAAAACGAGTCAAGCCCTACCATTTAAAAGTATACATTTACGCCTTTTTGATTAAAAAGATGATAAATTACACGACATCATTCCATTTTGGGTTGTCAATGGTGGGTTCAGAATACTGAAAGAGGGGTCTCATTCTCATTTTCTCCGTGATTGTTTTCTGCCGATGATAAATGTGATCTATGTTTTGGGACACCTGAAATATTTAGCATCAGTCTGGGTTCTAGGCCCTTAAAATATGTCAGAAAATTACCCATCATATCTTTGCACTTGGCCAAAAGCGGCTTCAGAGCATGGAAGATACAGGGGTAGCCACTATTTTGTCACATATTGGTCGCATGGTTTTGTTAGTTTTCTACTCATGAGATATATAGATAATGTACAGCTTCCATGGAAGGGTTCCCAGTAACCATGGGCAACCAGTTTTGTGATAATTCTTAAAGGAAAATGAGGTTTCAGGACGATAGTAAATGGTAGGATATGCGCCGTTTTTTCCATATTCTTATTCTGACAGCATGTATTGGTGTTATCCCCCTGATTAGAGGGGACTTCGTCTTAAAGCTTGAGTTCTACAATGTTTCTAGACAATTAGCGTGCATTATGTTTTGATTTAGCATGGGGTGTTCCAGAACATGAAAAATAGGGGGCTGAGTGTCTCCTTATCATCGTTTTCTTCTTGGCTCCTAATAGCTGGAAAGCAATAACTTAGTCACGATTTTGGGCTAAAATCTACAAGTTATCCAGCAAGTTATCCTTAGCCAGCACGTCACATTGCCAACTCGTGTGCAGAACACCCTTGATCTGGTGTTGTCTAGGGGTATTACCGACGTGAGTGCTGTACCCAGGAAAAGCACGATCGCCTCTGATCATGACGAGGTTGTAATCTCATTCGTTATACGTACACAGCCTCCTCTGCGAGCTACACGCTCTGCGGCTTATAACTACCGCCGAGCTGATTTTGATGGGCTCCGAGCAGCTTTAAGGATGGCTCCCTGGCATTTGTTGGACGGTATGGATATCGACGAAGCTGTATCACTATTTTATTCTCTTGTTGACGCCGCCATCCGTGATCATATACCATTAGTTGTTCCCAAAAAACGTTTTCCGCCATGGTTCAACGCAGAGGTCAGGCGTGCACTGAAAATGAAGCAGGCTGCCTTTGAACGAATGAAGCGCCAGCCTGGTGATGAACGTGTGAAGGCGGACTTTGCTGACAAGCGCGCTGCTTTCAAACACTTGTCTAGACAGGGCTACTCACAGTACCTGAAAGGTCTTGTTTCAGACTTTACAAACAACCCGAAACGTTTTTGGACTTTTATGAAGTGTTTTAAACAGACGAAGGGAGTACCGGTTTTAGAAAGCAATAACGTACTTTTTAGCGACGACACAGACAAGGCCAACCTATTAAACCGTACCTTTTCTTCTAAATTCTCTGACCCTAAAGCTGTAAATTTCCCTGACATACCTTTTAGTGTGGATGATCGTTTGATTGCCTTCACTGTGTCAGAGGAAACTGTACGTCGCTTGCTGCAAGAATTGGTTGTAACCAAAGCCTGCGGTCCTGATGGGTTAAGTGCTCGCGTGCTTCGCGAATGTGCTGGAGAACTGGCTAGCCCTCTGTGCAAAATTTTCAAAATGTCCCTCAACTGTGGAATTTTTCCTGAGCAGTGGGGAGAAGCAAATATTGTTCCGATATTCAAAAAAGGGTCACGAAAAAATCCTGACAACTACCGCTCTGTTTCACTGCTGCCTCTTTGCGCCCAAATTTTTGAAAAAATAGTATGCAACCAGATTTACCAGCACGTCCGGCCTCATCTTTCTCCATATCAGCATGGATTCTTGCCAAATAGATCATGTCAATCTAATCTAGCATCTTTTCTGGCACACGGGTGGAAAGCCATTTCTGACAGCAGTCAGCTAGACGCAGTTTACACAGATTTCTCGAGCGCGTTCCAAAGTGTTAACCATCGTCTTTTATTGTACAAACTGCAGCAAATGTATGGTATTGACAACTTAGCGTTGAGATGGTTGAGTTCTTATCTTGGCAGACGTAAGCAGAGAGTGGTGCTGAACGGAAAAGTTTCGGATTGGGCTCGTGTGGCCTCAGGCACACCAGAGGGAGGGCTCATCTCTCCGTTGTTGTTTTCAGTTTTCGTAAACGACCTGCCACACGTAGTTTCTACCAAGTGTTTGCTTTTTCGCGGACGATCTGAAAATATTCCATCAAGTGAAATCCCAAAATGACGTTAACACGTTACAGAAAGACCTGGACGCAGTAACAAGTTGGGCTGCTGCCTGGAAGATGAATCTAAACGCCTCAAAATGCAAGTCTTTCAAAATCTCTTTAAAACGCAATCTCATTGATTCGGCCTATAAAATCAACGGAACAATTTTGGAGAACGTTTCTTCCATAAAAGATTTGGGAATCATTCTTGACCAAAAGCTTACCTTTTCCGACCATATAAACTCGATGGTTTCCAAAGCAAACAGATCACTCGGTTTTATTAATCAGAACCTTCCAGACAGCCTCCCCTAGATGTAAGCTGGATAAGAAGGCCGCTTTGGCGGCTTTTAATGCAAATGTTCGGTCAGTTTTAGAGTATTGTTCAGTGGTTTGGGCTGGAACCGCAAAATGTCATCTGGATCGTGTAGAAAGAATCCAACACAAGTTTTTGATGTGGCATGCGAACCATGTTGACCCAGCCTGTCCATCATTAGGTTACGAGGAATTGACGAAGTTTTATGATGTTCGTACTTTATTGGCAAGGCGTGTACAACATGACATTTTATTCACAAGCAAGGTTTTTAGAGGTCTCATCGCATCATCTCATCTTTTGGAATGTTTCTCGCTCCATGTACCATCTAGAACTACCAGGAATGCTAGTGCAACTTTCTTAAATGTGCCTTTAGGTAGAGTGAACACGATACAATCATGTGTGTTTGTGCGGGCTCCTCGCGTTATTAATAACTTTTTAGCGTTCTCACCAACCTGCGATATTTTGACGGATCCCATTGGACGACTTAAAAGTGTATCGCCTCTTTTACGACTCTACAAACAGCTTTCATAGGTCAGTGACCAGATTGATTATCTGTGTTTGTTGTGTTAGAAATGTTTTTTGCGCGTTTTAGGAGTAGGCTGTTGGTGATTATGCATTTTTATCTTTCATTGACTTCACCTATAATTGGGTATGTGCCTGTTGGTGATTAATACATATACAGAGATACAGAGATACAGAGGAGTCTTAGCAAAAACTGCTTCCGAAGGCCTGGGTGGATGCAAATTTTTTAATTGAGGCAGGGGAGCATGACATGGTTGGGAACTGCCATTTGGACCAGGGTTCGCAACTTTCGGGCGGCAAAAACTGTCAGGTGGGCTCAAAGTCCTGTGCCAGGAGCGCCGGTGCTCGCAGCATGTGAGAGTGACATTTAAAGGGGGCGCCATTGACCTTTCAGTGTGTGCCATGACCTTTCCAGGTGGGGCCCGAGGGTCGAAAGGGGAGGGGCAAGTGCCCGCTTGCTCCCCTGGATCCGGCTATGTCCGAAGGGGATGTTCCAAAAACTTCCAGCCAAACTTATATTTTGAAACCGTCGCAATCGCGCGGCCGCACCAGTTAGCCTGTCCTATGGACCGAGTGGTGACGTCATACCGTCATAGAATCGGGATATATGCCAAGGTCACCCCACATGGAGGTTAGGGCCAAAGATCACAGGTCAAGGCCATTAACCGCAGTATTCCGGTCAATTGACATTATTCAGCATGACATATGTTGTTATGCTATGATTTCATAGTTAAGTTTACTCAATGTCAAGGTCAAGGTCAAATGTATTTTTTCAAGCATAATCCCTCACTTCCTGCCCAATGGCTGCTATAGTGTCAGCTATATTATACATCATTAGGAATATGTCATTTTTAGTCCTGGACAGTGACCTTGGATGACTTTGACCTTAAACATCCAGAGAACATTATGTGGGACCTTCCTTCTACAACCTTGTTCCGCTTTTAGTCTCGGCCATTTTTCCGGATAATTGCGGCATCTCCCAATAGGTCTCATACTTACAACTGGCCCATACTTTTAAATAACCGGGAGAAGTACCAGAGAAACAGTTACCTCACTACAGAAAAGAAACTATATGAAATAGAATACTAGCTTATATAATAAATGCTGCGATGAAAATGACAATAATCCGCAACAGTAGCCCAGGACTCTTTGTTATTATTTTTTTTAGGAAAAAAGACAGCCACCGGCTGCGGGCGTTTGCGGTTTATGATTTTATTAAAGTATGTAGCTAGTATAACTTCTAGAATATTCTTAGTATATTAAGCCAGTGGCACCATACTGTGATTATGTTGTATTTGGTAGCGAAGCTTTCCAGCAACCGCTCGTTAACTGCACTGTGCCGTTCTCGCTCAGTAAACAAAATCTATGACAGTCCATGATTGCCACCCCCTCGTCACAAAGCGTCAGAAAATGCCAGCCCCCCTCCCCACCTTTGGTGACCGACGTCGTATGTGAACAGCCGCTACGTATATATAGGCGTGTAAGGAAGCGGGGCGCAGCTGTGGAGCGTCAAGCTCCTGACCCTCTGAAATCCTGGTGGATTATCGAAATAGGTGTCATAGGATCCCAGAAGTCCTCCCTGGCAGGACATTTTTTATACAAGCTAGATACCATTTTGATTGTTGGCCACTCCCATCGATCCTCAGCTCATATCAGTTTTACCCACTAGGGACCAGGCTGTAGAGCTACATACTTCTTCCTTGGTTTGGTAAGAGTTGTGCATTCTGCTGAAGACCCTTACTATGTCTATTATGCCGACAAAAGAAGCAGCATAAGTGTTGGAACTTAACCTAACGGAAGGCTCACTAACCCTATGGCGTTGACTATTAAGACATCAATTGCAAAGCCCATGATGAGCCCTTGAATCTGGACCTCGTAACGCCACTGAAAAGCCGAATCAATAAACAACAAAGGATTGGAACGTGAACATTTGACCGTTTGAGCCCCTAAGCGTGCTGGTATCATGCTCCCATTGATTAAGTCCCATGGCAGGCTCGGGAAAACGACCTCAGAGGTGGTATCCAACACAACTTCCCAGAAACGGGATGCGTTTAAATAAATGTAAATGCTTCCTTCAACGAAAACCTTATTCAGTGGTTTTCGAACATGATGTATGTTATGGCATGTGATTGTATTTTGCATAGGACACAGAAGCATTACATTAAATAACAAGGACACTAGAATGTCTTATCGTAGCTAATAGACACTAATACTTTGGCGCGGGTTTGTAGGGCGCGGGTGCCGGCTTGTAGGGCGCAGGGGCGGGCTTGTACGGCGCGGGTGCCGGCTTGTATTCTGGGTATTGAGCCTCGCCCTCGTAGGTAACATCAGCGTTATATCCGGCATTGTGGTCGGCCACGTAGTTGACGGTCTGAATACGGCCATCGGGCAGGGCTACGGAGTAAGATCCCTTGGTGACGTGGCCGTCGCTCTCCTCGTTCTGGGCGATGTTGGTGCCCGTGTATTTGTCGTTGACAGCGTAGTCGAAGGCGTAGGGCATGCCCGGCTCCTTGTAGGACGGAGGCTGGCCGTAGGAGGGAGCGGAGTCGGGGGCGGCGGCGGCCACAGCCACGATGACAGCGATGATGATTACCTGGAAAATGCAAGAAAACACCAGCTGGATTTCCATGTACACGTGTGAAATGGCGCATGTTTGTTGAAAAATTATAAATTGAGATGGTGAGATGAGGTTAGTTATATACATACTTATTCCCATTTCCAAATTACCACAGTGTGAAATGAAAATCCATAGTTAGAGCAGGAAGCATATTTTTTACCTTCATCCTGAGTGTGTCTGTGTGTGTTACTCGGGTTCGGCTTGATGTCCGACTGATGACAATGCTGAGAGCCCACGCTACTTTTATACATGACAGTAGCTCGCGATGTCGCAATCAGTGGCCGTCTAGTGATCTTACTTGCTCTTGAATCATAATCACGGCTCCTTTACAGCAATAGTTCAGATTTTTTGTCACAGATTGCAAAAATCTGTGACAAAAAAATGTGATAAGCACATACTGTGCCAATGTTCGATCAATTTTGGAATTTTGTAGCGTGGTGTGGGGTGGAGCAGCTGACGTACACATGAAACGGATTGAACGTGTCCAGCATAAATTTTTGATGTGGTTGTGTGCTCGATGTCGAGTGGTAGGGCCCTCACTCCAGTATGAGGAATTTATGGATATTTGTGGAATGAGCTCTTTATCAGCCCGACGAGAGCAGATGGATTTGATGTTTATAAGAGATGTCCATCGCCACAAAGTAGACTCTCCATTCTTGCTTTCTAAGCTCCCACTGGCTGTGCCCACCCGGCAGCTCCGCACCAGAGCTACATTTCATGTCATGTACGCCCGGATAAATACCGTCCGAAACGGTTTATTTTGTCGAATACCGAAGGCGTGCAACGCCTTTTTAAATGCAAACCGCAATGTAGATGTGTGGTACCATAGTGTCACCGAATTCAAGAAACGCGTTGTTTTATACCTACGTGACAGGAGATAATGACGATTGACTGTGCCTGTTTCTGTATCGATATTTATTGTTTTAAACCTTTTGACTTCACCTGTCAGTGGGTGCCCATGCCTGTTGGTGATTCTGGAAATACATACATACATACATACATACATACATACATACATACATACCTACATTGTAAATGCTCATGCCTTGTTGGCTCTCGAAATTTATCCTGACCTGTTGACCTGACCTAACATGATCTGGACGTAACATTTTTCAGAAAGTGAACAAAACTAACATTGAACAGCTATGCAAACTATGGCGGCGCTGCGCGTCACCGTTCCCGGCTATCTTGGAGCAGCCTTAACACGCGCCGTGCTGGGGAGGCAAAATTCGCTCCCCTCCTGCTTTTCCACAAATAACACAGAAACGAAGCGAGGCAGAACAACAAAACTTCAAATACCCTATACCTGATCAATTTTACGCATCTGATACAATTTTTGAGGTCAGATCATGTCAGGTCAAGGAGCTATTTAGGGTCAAGCGACCCGACCTCAAAACCTAAAATCACTTGTTGGAGGCGGCGCCTAAGGAACATCTACCTACCGACCAGTTTCAAACTTTCAGAATATTATAAAGTCTTTAGGTCTTACAAATCTGTTATCTCAGAATTTTCATACTGTTGACCTAAGGTGGGGTCAATTTTTGGTCACCCTATTACATGTCTATGATGAAAAATAGAAAGGGTTCTTTTTCAGTAAATACAGGATATATGAACCTGAAAATCCTCAAACCGGATATTCTTACCACAATCTTGTCCATTAAGTTGAGTTTGTGACCATTTGGCCTCTCAAACGTCATGTGAGGTCACAGGAGCATGCAGTGATTGTTTTGCTAATAACTTCTCACCAAATTGAGTTGTAGCTTCCATTGTGCTTGTATTGTGCTTATCTGGTCACGTTGATGCGAAAATGACCATACCATGTCACCCTGTAACCCTGACCTAGATTGAGGTCAGGTTTTTTCACCATTTGACCTAGCAAGGCCATATTTTAGATCCTTTGATTCGCCACGACGAAGGACTGCAACGATGCCTAAAGATTTGTTCTAGCTCCTCTCACTAAATAGGGGCGAAAATCTGCACTGCCTTACTATAAGTTTATGGAACCTTCCTTGACGTCTGGTGACCTCAGTACAATGACCCAAAATAGGTTTCGCGCTAGGGTGTCGAGTGGAAAATTAAGCTTGGAATAGATGGCGAGTGAGTGGAAAATTCCCCTCAAAATGTATGGTGGAGTAAAAATTTTCCAATTTGGGTACTCAGGTAAACTTTCAGAGCCCTTGTTTGAACTGAGGGATGGATATTTTGTTTAATTTTCTCAAAGTAAATATTTTTAAATCGTCCCCAAGCAGCATTGTTTGACCATTACCATGTGAAAAATTTGGGTTAAACAGGTAAATCTTTACCAACTGAAACCCCCTGATGCAGACTCCAATTATTTTTTAAGGCATTGGTGATTTGTCACGAAAAAAACTTTTTTTTGAGGGGCTTCTGAGACCAACCTTCCGGGAGAAAGAACTCTGGGAGCCACCAAGACTAACATTTGTGGGATGAAGACCAACTCTTGGGGGGCTTCCCTAGACCAACTCTTGTGCCCTTCCTCTCCTCTCCCATATGACCAGTTCTAAAAAGCCTCTGAGACGAAACATCGGGGCCATCTTAGACCAACTCTGCAGAAGCGTGCAAATTATGGCATTTTCGACGAGATCTCCTTGGTGAGAGTGCCCTTGGAGACAGGAGCGAATGGTGCGAATTTTATCAACCTGGTGCGAAGTTGTGAGACTGTTGCGAGGAAGGTGACACTGGAAACAAAACAAACAATGGCTAAATTGGTATAAAGACAGGAGAAGGCCCTTATAAAAAGTCCTCGACTAACTAACTAATAAGAGAGCCAGCATTGCATCGTGTGGGTAGGAATGAGTACGTTTTTCCCCTGGTATATGGCAGATTGGTGCGAATTTTTGGTGGCTGGTGGTGCGAGAATTTTAGATGGCTGGTGCGACTCGTCTGGCCTGCTGCCATACTTTACAGACTGGCTCCGAGACCGGCAGGTGGTGAAAAATAAAGAAGGGATTTTTCATGCAATACCTAGTGCCTAAGTTTATTATCTAAGCATACATTGTATAGTTTTTCTGTCCGGGACAACGCCCCTCCTATACCTAAAGTTATCGGAATTTTGGAGGCCACTCCTGACCTCAATCACTGCACCTCGCATACACCTATGCTAGGGCCCAGTAGAGCCTTGGCTTACACTTAACTAACCCAGACGAAACTACAAACTTTCTATCATGGCAATAAACTCTTCCAGACTCTTGCTAAAAGTTTCTTTTCTTTACTTGTCAATTCCCCTGCTCCTTTTCACATATATTCTCACCTTCATATGAATATGCTGCTTTGTATGAATCTAATTTACGGTTAATTGATTCTCTGGTATTCTCTCAACTTAGGTACTGTATTCAGGTTTTTGGAAGTGCAAATAATACCTGTTTTGGAAAAATTCAAAGTGTTTTCAATTTTGCTGCTAGGGTTCTATCTGGGCGTCAAAATATGATCATATTTCGGATGTGATGGGACAGCTTGGCTGGTTGAATTCTAGTCAGTTCTTGGTTTACAGTGACCTTTGCTTGCTCTACAAGGTGCTTACATCAAGCAGACCTCGTGCACTACATGCAATGTTCCGTTTCAATCATGAAGTGAACCAACGTGAGACTCGAAAGTCAAATCATCTTGCTGTGACTAGGCCTAGAACAAACCATGGAAAAGAACGTTTTGTTATCGAGCGTCTCAATTATATAATCATCACACTGGTCGTTTTAATGACCTCCTAGACATTCCATGGAAGATGTTTAAAACAATAGCCAGGGATATAGCTAAGAACACTTGATGACCAGCCAGGATAGTATTTTAATATCTTTTATCCATTGTCTCTTTTATAATATTGTATATCTTAGTGTGTTGACGGATAGTGTGTTGCTTACGTTTCGTTGACATATTGTACAGAAAAATGACGATCTCGGTAGAGTGAAAGAGCGATGAATGTGCATACCTGTATGACAACAACCATAGAATAACCCAATCTGTGTGGAATGGTTGGATGATGTCACAATAAACAACAATAAACAATAATCGAAGCAGGGTCTGAAATTGCTTTCACGCAAGGTGGAGAGTGAGGCCAAAATCGAAAAGAGGCCAAAATCCCCGCTCTCTTAACATGCCTCTTTTTTGTTTAGTACTTACAGGCTTGCAAGTCCCATCACAGCCTTTTTCTTGGACCTGTTTATTGCCACTTAACAAACCAATACTTTTTAGGATAATACTTTGCTTTAGGACTGTATTTATGTGCCTTCATAATACAAGCAACAACTACCACCAGCTTTTTGTTTTGACTGACAGTAGATGAAAATATCTGCTGTAGAATGGAAGTGAAGAATCATCATTCTGCTACCTCCTAGTGGAATGAAAACATTCGACACTCCGCAATTGTAGGTACCTCATATATACATAGATAGGATCTCATAACCTGAATCTCTAACCCATTAACATAGAACTAGGAAGCTACATGATTTCTAATGTTTATATATAGAATACATTATTTGACCCGATGCCATGGTAAATAGCCAACCATATAAAATCCCTCCCCCTTATTTTGATATTCTCCAACTTTCCCCCATGCAAGCTACCATTATCTAATGCAAGACGTGGGGTTTAAACACTCAACCTCTGCCACGATTATTTATTGCTTCAATGTGTGAAAACCACCAGCCTATATAGCCTAAAATAGCAAACATACCCAGCCTTAAAAATCATGAGCCACAAAAGGTACAGTCTGAGCCCTCCTCCGAGCTGAAGAAAACTTTGAAAGGTATTATGACCTCACCCAGTACTGTACTGAGTAGGTAGGTACCCACCTATCTCCAGTAGATATCTAAGATGGGAGAAATGGTTCAATTAATCGTGAATTTCCGGAAAGGTAAGTTGCAGTATCAGGGATAAGAAATGAACCTTCATCCACAATATCCCTTCCAACAGCAAACTCAAATTCCTTCCACGCACTCAATTTCCAGTCTTCTTTCCTCCAACAACCATACTGACCTCAAAATTCTGTATTCTCTGCCTTGGGGATATTCCCGCCTCAATACAGGGCTCGCCAAGGTTACCGAAGTAACTAAAAAACTCACCGCGTGCACGCGCACCCATTCATGACACCCGAGATCATTTCGGCCCCCAAATACGACAAAGTGACGTCATTGTTCTGAATAGACGAAATCCAGCTGAGGCCTTTTCACTGAAGCCAATTCGGTACTTGGATGTCTTTGGAATCCCATTTCTCATTAATAAACGCACGGTTGAGGGCAATCGAACGCTAGAAATGCTGCTAAAATATGTTTCAACTTGAAATAACTAACAAAAAGAAATATAAATCTGTATTTTACGAGATATATTGAAAGGTGGAATCGGCCTCACTTAAAGTGGATATTTTTACCGAAATCACGATGTTGTTCTGAGCGTTTGAAAATTTCAAGGAAGCTCTTAAACCACATAATAAAAATACCTAGAAATTACCTATTTATTTTTCTTGAAGAAAAAATGTATTACCTTCCAACTTTTGTTCAGTAAATTAATATATATCCTAATTTATTCCTCAATGTCACCAACACTAAAAAATAGTAAAAATCAGGGTTGACTTTGGCAGTCTCCCTGGATATTATAAGATTACTTTCACATTATTGGTGGTCTTGATAGGAATCTACGTTTTATTTTGAACCTTTCAAATGTGACTTGTATCCTATTCTAAAGCGAATAATTGCCGAAAATTAAAAGTGGACAAAAACGAATGCACCTCGATCCAACCGGCCTCACTGAACAAATACCCACGTGAAGTATTTCCTTCGCCTGAAAATCTGGTAGCAGCCAATCCCAAGCCCCTTAGGCAAAAGTATGCGCCATCTTTTGTATTTGGAAGGGCCAGAAACTTGTGTGACATGACAAAGTTTAATATACCTCCAGAAAACCTTTATTAGCTCACTTTTCCCATGTCACCGTTGGTGTTTTTCTGTCAGTTTTATATTTTAGTTTGGGGCAGTCCGGGATTGTTTTGTGTTTTGTGCGGCGTTAACATGTCATATCGTTCTTGGTGTATGGGGAGGAGTAGTATTGGCGTTTGAGATTGGCGAGGGGACGTAATCAGGCAAGATATTACATCAATGGTGGTTGGGAATTATACATATATGGTTTGGGTATTCACTGTCATAATTTAGATGTGTATTATACCGGTTTTCATGCCCGGGATTCCTCTGCCAAGTGAGGTCAAAACAAGTCCCTAAATAAATCTGAAAAAGATACGTTTTCCACTTAAAATTGTGAATTTCAGGACACTGAATCGAAGCTACAGCCTTATTTCTGTTTTGTTTCTTCCTTTCGTCTACATCAGCCAGGCGCGGCGGGTTGCGACCGTTGCGACAGCGTCAGAGCGACTACTATTTTAAATTTCTCGTCGCTTGCTGCCTGCCGGTCGCCTGAGCTACATAATTTGCATTTTAAAAATTGCCCTAAATTAATTTTCTGAATCCTTATAGGCTAGAAAATTATACAGATAAAATTACACAAAGAGGAAGACAAACAATGTTTTGTCAATAACGAATATGCAACCTGCCTTTCAAAAAGCCTAAAGATGCCGCTTTTATTTACTAGATGTAAAGACGGCGTTTTGGTAAGTCCACGCCGTAGACCAGCCATACAAAAAAGTGCCGATGTTTGAAGGGTAACTGGATGCAGTCTTGTTGCCAGCAAAAATCATTTAATGAAAATGTAGAGTTTCAATATATTCAAATACCGGACACTTTCAGTTCAACTAAAATATCAGCGTTTTTATGCCTAGGGTGTCGTAGGGTGTCGTGAGTGGATTTGGGTGTCACACGGCGTGGACGCAGCAATGAAGGGCTCATACGGATAAAAATGATTTTCTTCGCAATAAATGGTCGATTTTCTATGATACAATGTCAAAAATATGCTGCTTAGCATAAAAATTTCAAGATAATTGCATTTAACAAAAATATGACCAAAAATGGTTTTTCACTATTCTCGGTACCAGAAATACAAAAACAACTTTTCAAGGACGTAAGCATAGAAATAATGTGCACAGATAAACTGCTTTCCAGAAATGTATCTCTCAAAGCGGTCAGTTCATTTCTTTGGGAACAAAAGGCTAGGGTGTCTAATTTTCCACTCACGAATTTTGTGAGTGGTGGAATTTAGTGGCGGTGTTCACCCACTGGAACTTTCTCGGGGGGGCGGGGGGCACTGAGCGTCTTGCCCGCGCCAGAATTTCGATTCTGTTGTTCCACTGAAATCGGTGGAGATAAGAATGCCAGGTATAATTGGCCAGAAAAATATAAATCGCCAGATTTTCTTGCAGAAAAGCGAAAGAAGCGCATAAGAGCCGAGTTAATTTGGCGATCTTCTATTCGATTCTGCTCCTCTCTTTTTCCAGCGGACTTTAGTAGAGGAGGCAATTGAACTGGTCCTTGTAGTAAGTGTATTGTTGAGTATTGTTAACTTTGTGAGTGAATTGAGTCTTTGGTAACTAGAACCATAATTGAAAAGTGAGTGGAGAATTCAGCCAAAAAAAATATAAAAGTGAGTGGAAAATTCTGCTTGACTGGGTGTCGCTCTGCACCCAGCACCCCAGGTTTTGGGACACTGCCTCAGTATTATGAATGTGTATATGGGAAATTGACATATCATAATTGGCCAGTCGAATATTACAAACGTCTTCTGGGATTTTTTATATCGATGATCTGAGGTCAGGTACCCGCCATGACTTTTCCATTGGAAATGCACGGAGAAAATGGTTTGAGCTCAATAGCTTTGTCGGGAAGGGGCATGCAGCATTTATTTTGAAAGCCTTGAATCTGTCTTATTTGTGAACTTCCCTTTTGGCACAGTTTGATCTTGATCTTGTTCTAGGTCAGATCAAACCTTATACTTTGCTTACCTTAGACTTTATAATTCATATAAAGTCATTGGACGCTGCTTGCTGCGATGATTATATAGTATCTGTCCTATTCGGAACTTCTTGTTCACTTCAAGGTATCGAGCCTGGCGAGTAGACGGGTCCAATACGATATTCTATTCGTCCATAAAATTTTTAACTGGAAATTTTGACTGCGCCTATCTACTCGGATGTTTCCCCTTACACATCCCAACTAGGAATGCGAGAGCATCGGCAAATAGTTTGTTGCACATTCCATTTGCAAGGGTAGAGACAGTAAAACGCGGGTTGCCTTGCCGAGCCGCGACAAACACAAACATATTTGTTCACTCCCAGCCTCAATCTGACCTCTTTCACGATTCTCCCTCTGCTTTTAAATCCCAAGTAAAAAAGTATGTTAACACGCGCCCCGCTGGGGGCGAAATTCGCCCCCTCCTGGTTTTTCCCAGATAGCTAAAAAACGAAGAGACGCAGAACAACGAAACTTACGGTACCTTATTCCTGATCAATTTTACACATCTGACAAAATTTTTGAGTTAAGGTCATGTCAGGTCAAGGAGCTATTCAGGGTCAAGTGATCCGACCTCAAAACCTAAAATTACGAGTTTGAAGCAGCGCCCAGGGAACATTAGCAAACCGATCAGTTTGTACCTTTCACAATATGATAAGATCATTGGGGTCTACAAATCTGCCATCTCGGAATTTTGATATTGGTGACCTAAGGAGGGGTCAATTTTTTGGTCACCCCATTATATGTCTATGGTGAAAAATAGAACGGACTCGTTTTCAGGAAATACTAGATAGATAAGGCTAAAAATCATCAAAATGTCTATTTTTACCACGATCTTGACCATAAAGTTGAGGTTTTGAACATCTGACCTCTCAAAGGTCATATCAGGTCACGGGAGCAGAGAGTGATTGTTTTGCCAATAACTTCTCACTGAATTGAGATAAAGCTCCCATTTTTCTTGCATTGTGTTTATATCGTCACGGGGAGTAGATTTATATGCAGCATGACCATACCAGGTCACTCTGTGACCCTGACCTAGGTCGAGGTCAGGTCATTTTGACTATTTGACCTGGCAAGGTCATATTATACATCATTCGATTTGCCGCAATAAGAGGAATCCAATGATGCATAAAGGTTTGCTCTAGCTCCCCTGAGGGCAGATCTAGAGAGGGAAACGTACACTGCTCTGTTGTAAGCTTATGGAGCATTCTTTGACCTATACTGACCTCAATATTGACCTGACATAAAAATTATCCTTATAGATTCTCTTCGTCTTAACAAGAACTTTCGAACGCCGCCCGTAATTTTCCTTTAGCTTTCGTGGGGAACGAGATACGGAGGGGGCGAATAACGCCCCCAGCGGGGCGCGTCATGCAAGGGACCCCAGCGGGGCGCGTGTTAAACAACTGACGAGCTAGGCATGTGTGGTGTTATAAACGAGATGAGCTGTAATTGGGTGACGCACGATAACCTGTTGCTCATCAACTGCAATAAATAAATAAAATAAATTCCAAAGGGTTACACTGTTTTATTGTCTACTTCAGAGCTATGACTGAAAGACCTTCATTTCCATGCGATCTGATTATGCTGCTATGGTAACATATTTTGCCTCTGGTGACCTTGTATTTGATCTGAATAATTTTTTGTTGAAGATCACTGTCCTTAGCGCTCAAGGCAGGCTTCCTAACGCCATTTACCGCTTATCGCTGGTTAGCGTGATCTTCGAGATATAAGGGAGTTAGATTCGCCCCCCCCGTTAAGGCGAAGGTGGCTCAGGCCCCCGTGAATGCATGGCTTAAGCTTATTAAAGGGAATGTGGCACCTTGGTCGAATCCTGGAATTTAGTGTAATTAGGAGTACTTTTAGCCGAAAATCACGGAAGGGTCCATGATTTTTCTGCAAAATGTACAATAAGGTCAATATTTTGATTTCTAAAATGCTATTCCAGGGAAAGAAAGAAATATCTGCCTGTGGAAGATGCTATGATGTGGCAACCACTACCATATTCAATAGGCATCAAGGGCTTCGATTGGCTGATACTCACCGTGACGTCAGAATATGTCGTCACACCAACAGCCATGACAACTGTGGCCTGCTGCTTGAGGTACATACATACATGAGGGGTACATTTCAGGTAGTTTTTAGCTTTTCTCTGCGGAAGTTTTGAGTTTCAAGACAAATTATATATGGAGCACCGGGTTTTCCTGCATGCTTTATGACTTGGCTATCTCAGTTAAAATTACCTTATAAAGGTGCCACATTCCCTTTACTACATGCAACAGAAAACTGGTAAAATCCATTTACTTCGCCCTACAAAAGTGGCCTTGGAACAGCCGTTGAGTTAAAGGGAATGTGGCACCTTGGTCGAATCCTGGAATTTAGTGAAATTAGGCGTACTTTTAGCCAAAAATAATGAAACCACTCATGATTTCTCTGAAAAATGTTCAATAAGCTCAATATTTTGCTTTTAAAAATACTCCTCTAGGAAAATATATAAATATCTGCCTGTGGATGATGTCATGATCTGGCAACCACTACCATACTTGAAATGCTTCAAGGGCTTCGATTGGCTGATGCGCATCGTGACGTCAGCATATGCCGTCACACCAGCAGCTCGCAACAATGGCCGCCCGGCGAGGGGTGGATGAGGGGTTGGTGTCAGGTAGGTTTTAGCTTTTTTCTACGGAAGTATCGAGTTCCAAGACAAATGATATTTGGAGTAACGAGTTTTCCGCCTTGCTTTACATCTTGGCTATCTCAGTTAAAATCACGTTATGAAGGTGCCACATTACCTTTAAAGGTGCGTTACCCTCGACACATGCGCCACACGACATGACCCATCAGAACTAATACCCTGTTTCCCCAACAACAGATGTCAGATCATTCGTTCATTCATTTGATACACAGATCGCCCACGTGACACGTTGGTTGTAAACTGTAGTACGCTGCGTATTCCACGCATTACGACCCTTCAGGTGACCAAGAACCGCTGCGGGCAAGGTCAGACGCGTCGCAGTAACAGGTGCTCTCGCAGAGGCGGGCCCAGTGTTTTTCTGAGGGCAGACTGCTATTGGGCAAATGTCTTGATTTCTCTAAATGAGAAAGCGGTTGCAGCTCGCACCATTGTCACCTGGGATGGACCAAAGCTAGCCAAATGGCAGTTCAAGCATGGCTGTGGATTGGCTACGCTTTTTGCGCTAGTTAGCAGCTAGTCAGCGGTAGGATCCGCGCCCATTTCCTCCTTCCCACTTCGGCCACTTTCGTGACCAAATTTTACGTTCTTGGCCCGCCTTGCGTCGGTGGGTCATCATTCTCCGCGCGTACACACACATGCACATACACATGACACATGGACCGGGTGCCCGCATTTGTGACCGCCTTGGCGTATCTTAGGGATCCCCCGCCTCATGGCGGTCATGGAAAGGGGTTCACTGACTCACTCGCCCACCAAACTCTGAGGCACGCAGCTCCATGTGTTTACCCAAGTATTTATTGTGGAACATTTTTCTGGTGCTCGGAGAAAGGGTAGCGTTCTACCCCTGATCATGTGCGGAGTTGTCCTCACTGTGATCGAGAGGTGTTTGTGATTATAGGATAGTTTGTGTTGTAATCGACAATGCACGTGTACGATCTCAAACCCGTCCAAACCCTTCCTGACCACATCAGTTCGACATAAACCAAAGCTTTTGTAATGTACTGGAAGCAGTTTCCCAAGTTATAGGCCCTGACCAAGGACAGGATCAAAAGATGATCTAAACAAGAGACCATCCATAAAGTACCTAAGGAAAAACAGGGGGTGGGAAGGCAGCAACCGTTTTGTTAGACGTTACAACAGGGCGTAAGAAAATATTACCATGAGGGAGGGGGTTTAAATTATAAGAACACATGTTACGTAATTTATGGATAGGCCCTCAGCTCTGAGTTATAATTAACACTGATATGATTCAATGGAGTCGACACATCATTATCATTGGATTTTGGATTTTTTTGTGACCTTTTTATGAGGAGAGGAGCCGTGAGAGGTTCGTGCGAAAACGTGTCCTGATGTCCAAATAACCCTCACATACCTCCAGTCACGAGGCCATAGTTCCCTGATGTTAACACGCGCATTGACGGGGGGAGGCGGGTACCCGCCCCCTCGGGTTTTTCGGAGATAGCAAAAAAATGGCAGCGCGTAGCGCCGCCGTATTTGGCATACCTTTTCCCTCATCATTTTACAACTTCTGTGAAAATTTTAAGGTGAGGTCATCTCAGGTCAGGTCACCAGTAGAAGTCAAGTGACCTGACCTCAAAGAAAGTTTAAGATAGCATAAGTCAGAGCAGGGTGAACTTATCCGATTGAAACTCATATCACATAATGGGCCCACCGAGCTCTCTAAAATATATTCCAGTATTTTTGATATCGATGACCTAAGGTCAGTTACGAGGCATGACCTCTCCGTTGGAAATACATGGGAAAAATGGTTTTTACTGAATAGCTCAGTAACGGATGGTGATACAACGTTTATTTTAGCTGCATTAGACTCACCTTGGCTCTGCGGTTCTAATTATATGCATTTTATATAATTTGACCCTGATTTGACCTAGCAAGGTCAAATTATTTATCATTCGATTCGGCTTGCTGCGAGGATTCATATGGTTTAACTAGTTTTGCTCTATCTTCACTTGTTAACACCAGAGGGGGGAAAAAGGGGGCGTAGGCCCAAGATCTGAAACAAGAGGTTAGAAAACGCCACTGGTAGGTGGGTGGGGGCTATGGTGATCAATGATGACCAAATTTCATACTAGGTCAATATCTAAGGTCAAACAAGGTCGTTAAGGTCAAATATGGCCAGCTGGGATCGATTGGTAAATGCGTGATTATGCGAAAATGGCGGGAATAACTAAAGGTGGACAAGGTTCAAGAAGATGTCTCAAAGAAGCTTCCCACAACTTTGGGTCAAGGTCATCAAGGTCATTGACCTTAAGTCACCAATGGTATACTACTTATTATTACACTGACTAACACTATACCACTGTTTGGCGAAATAGGATTGACCTTCCCAATGACCGACCGACCACCGACCTTGTAATGGGGTACCCACCGATGACGTCATAGCATAATATATGTCAGACGGGGTAACATCATTGGCCGACGCACAGTGGTCAGTGACAAAGTGCAGATTGACCTGACATGTGACCTTACCGACCGACTCATGAAGTGACCACAATATCACGTTATGACGTCACCACTCGGTCTTCAATGCAAGCTAACTGGTCCGACCGCGCGTTTACGGCGATCTCAAATGCAGGTCTGACTGGAAAGCCTATAAGTAAAAATTTTCGGCCGATTTTCAGAAAGTCTTCACCAATCGACGCGCTATTAAATTCTGTTAAATGTGGCCACGTTTCGTTTTTCGGCTACAAGCGGTTCTCCGGCCACCTTGAAAACAGGTGGGGCTCGAGGCCCCCCTCCAGTGCGCGTGTTAAGATGTAATGGCCGAAAAACGTAATTTACATGTTATCCCTATGACGGCATGTTTTGACCTCTCGTGACCTTAAATGTGACCTGAAAAAAATGGTTCAAATATTTTCGATGGAGAAGTAGATGGGCTACCCAACGCCGTTTACCGTTTTTCGCTACCTACTGTGGTTCTCGAGATCTTGGGGGAGGGGGCGGGTACCCGCCCCCCTCGTCAAAGCGAAGGTGGCTCAGACCCCCGTCAATGCGCGTGTTAAGAGCTAAAGGCATGTTCTTGCAAAACACGCACAATAAAAGTTGTATAGTCCGCACAGATTTTCAAGAACTGAACGACGTTTTTGCAATATTCGGCAAGCATTAGGGGTGATGCAACACGACATCCCCGCAAAATTTCAGTGGGGTGTCATCGGCCTTTCAAGTAGCATTGTGATAATTTCAGGGAAGGCCCTAGTTCAATTGGACGAGAAAATATCCTCTTGCTGGAAATTTATAGATTCAAGAATGGCTTTTATGGAGTTTAAAGGACACAGAAAATACCGTAATATGTCAGGGAAGCAAACATGTGTATAAATCACAGCAAAAAGAGGAATACACGGTTATTTTGCTAAAGAAATTCCAAAGTGGCAACATCAGCAGCAAAAATATTGCATCGGGGCTTGAGCTTCAAGCACCGAGGGTGAAGACAGTTTACCGTTTGAAAATTCGGAACATTGAATGCGATAAAGCTGATGGACTAAGGAACGGGACACGCAAGTCCTCACATGGCCATCCCAAAGTGGGAGAATCAATCGCGGATCCAGGGGTGCAAAGGGGGCACGTGCCTCCTTCGTTCGACCCTCGGTGCCCCCTGAAATGGTCGCGGCGCCCCTCTGAAAAATCGATGGCTCCCCTGAAAGGTCGCTAGTCAGCAGCCTCGGCGATAACAGGTGCTGGCAGAATATGACACAGAAATCTGACTCACACAATTGTTTGCCTTTTCTTATGAGGAGTGTACTATGGGGACACACTAATTGAGTGAATTTCTGCCCTGTGGTCGTCGTTGTCATTTTTCCACTCTGCTCCCGGGACATCGCTGCTTTCTTTTCCCCTGAAAGTTCTTGTCATTCCAGTTCATGGCGGCCAGAAATTGGTCTTACTGATATTGGTAGAGCCTAGTGTTCTGCCGTTTGTATTCCTCTGACAGGAGAGTGTCATCCTTGACCATGGCGATGGAGGCACAATGATCAAAATCCTAGAATGCTTAGTAGAGAATGACACCCAGGCGCTCTGAATTTCCCATTCACTTTTTTCTTTCTCACTTTTGAACCCACTTTTCTAGTGGATTTATTTTGGCATAATTCAATAATCCTAGTGTATATAAAATCATCTAGTGTGGAAGGAAGGAAAATTTGGATGAAAAATGCGCAAGCTTTAAGTGGGGGATGCAATTGAGTTAAAACTAACTCCTACAATATTAAACCGTTTGGACTTGCCACTCGCGTACCATATTTTTAAACGTGAATTTTACACTCAGTATCCCAGTGCAAAACCATTTTTGAGACACTGCGGAGTGGGACGCTGCGACATCCCAAGGATTAGCCTGCATACTAATCGCGTCTTTCATTTTTTACCGTCACCCTCCCACTCTGTTCTTTATCAGAAAAAATATTCTATCCAGCAGCCGTAGCAAATTCCCCTAGCAGTTATATTCCGTGAACGCTATGGCTCAAAATATATTCACATTTACACTTGCCTTGGTAGCAGTGGCATCTCCATAAAGGCAAGGATCTTCCTGCTGCTGGTAAGGTCGTATTTTAGCACCTTTCGCTTTGTTGGAAGTTTTGCTCTGCTGAGGGAGGATGATGGGCAACAAATGAAGAAGGCTTCTACAGATCTTAGCTGACCCTGGGGGATAATGTTTTAGGTTTTCACTCGTTGGAACAGCTCTCTCGCGGTGGCTTTTGCTTCTAGTGATCATAGGGCAATCAATTTTTAGATGTCCCCAACAATCGATTACTTGGGTACATAAAAGTACGAACAGGATTCGGGCGGTCTAATTTGGCTTAAACCTCCCTCAAGATCGTTCCCTGTTACCCGCCTCTCCTTGCTATTGCACTCTGCTCACGTCAGTAAAAACACCGTCTTGGGTCAACTAGGCTATTTGACGCAAATCAGATACAATTTAACAACGTATTCTTCCTTTGTACTTTAACCCGCGCCGCACCGGGGGTCCGGCGCCACCTTCACCCCACCCGGGGCCTTTGATGGCCCCCTCTAACTCCGAGAATATGGGCATTAGCGCAAATCTGCAAAGTGCATTAGAAAGCTGGCGTGAATTCAGGAAGAAATTACTTCTAATGTTTTAGCGCTCAGGTCAATGGCTTGACCTCCAGAGGTCAAATTAGATCAAAATCGGCTATTTTCACTCAAATATGCAATGCTTAAGCAGACTGGGCATAACTCTTATGCCATTAGAGCTATTGAGATGTGATAAGGTCCATTGGATAGGAAAATGCCAGACCTTTATCCACTATGTGGAAAGTAATGACCTCCCGCAAGTGTTTTGACCTCCAGAGGTCACCTCGTGACCTAATATGACCTGAGGTCACGAAAGGTCAAAAGGTGACTTTGTCGTATATTAAATGAAAGCCAGTGACGAAACATACACGATGGTGTTTGATTCAGCGCTCAAGCTTATATAGGTCAAAAGTTATTGTCAAAATACTGTTTTTGACCCCTGGTGACCTTGGATAACCTTGGAGAGGTCAAAGGGCAAATATAGCCCCTGGAATCCGTGAAATGCCCAGAACTCTCTGAATCTTTTTTTTTTTTTTTTTTTTTTTTTATTTTTTTTTTTTTTTTTTTTTTTTTTTTTTTGAAAGGTCTTCTTTCCTCACCCCCCCCAAAACAAAAAAAAAAAAACTCAGGATTTAAACTTTTGGGGGCTGGAGGGTTTTTTAGTTTTTAGTTTTTTTTAAATTTGATTTTTTTTTTTTTTTTATTTTAAGTTTTAAAGGGGGGGGGGGGGGGTTTTTTTTTTCTTTGGGTTGGGGGGGGTGGAGGGGGGGGGGGGGGAAAAAATTGGGGGGGGGGGGGAAAAAGATGGAGGGAGAGGGAGCCCTCAACCGCGGTGCTGCACCTAGTCGTTTTTCTGCTATCCCGGAAAAACCTTAGGGGGCCATCGATGCCCCCCGGTGGGGCGAGGGTTAATTATACTTGGAACGATCTATTCTGTGAATATTATTTGGAAAATACACCCACGTAGCTCTCCGGTAAGATATTTGATGAGCTGCGAATATGAAACATTTACTTCAGGCTGATTTTCGACCGCAGACGGTGACCTGATTGCGACGAAATTTTGAACGGATGTCCAAAATGAACCAAATAATGAAAAATTGTTGGGGGCATTTTTAAACAAAGGTGTGACTATGAACTATGAAGTCATATTGCTTATCAAAACACCAACTCAGCAACATTTCATATGTTAGTAGATTCATGAAGGCTCATATTGTCCAGTTGCAGAACGGTGTGCGCCATCCAGCGTCGGCCAGGCAGGTCGCAACTGGCCAGAAAGTAAGAAGCACCATACAACTTTAGCTTCCAACTCTGACACTGCATTTTCCACAGCAAAATGGAAAGCTAACCAGATTCTGACCCATTTTTGCTACCAGTTAAGTACACTAGAACATAAGTGTGCCGCCAAATCCGTTAAAAACAAAATATAAATTTTTAGTGGAAGTGAAGTGGCCTAGCCTCAGCAGAGGCTCTGTTTGTGATTTCAGCCTTTTAGTTACCTTCACTGGTCCACAAGAGAACGTAAGACTTGAAAGAAAGGACGTGATTGAAATGTGGTCACCAGACAGAATGAGCTTCCGAGCGACAGCAAGGAATTGAACGCAGGAATGCATTTTACAAATTACTACTTTGTGCTGAATGTATTTTGGATGCCATGAAGAATAAACTCCACCCGTCGGATCTATGAGACCAATTGGAACAAGTATCACATCGGGAGATTCATGATTTCCGGTATTGTTGCATAGGCATAAAACCGCATCCATGACGTTGACGGAGTAGGGTCTTCACACAAGTGACTGTTTCGGGGTTCAAAACATAACACCATGTGGTAGCCATCGGCTCAGTATGATCCTCAGTCCCTCTGATCATGCTATGATTTATTAGTAATTCATATAATTAGATAATTACAGCAATCGTAAAGTAGAAATCCAGGTAGAATTCGCAAAGCTCCATTCATGTTTTTAATGAGACTATTAGCATGGGCGCCGAAAGCGGGGGGACGCGTCTCCCCTGTTGGCCAACCAGGGGATGTCCCCCCCCAAAATTTTTGGGTCAATCGTCATCAATGCTTTCAAGTACCGAATACGCTCAAAATTCGCCTCCTCCGGTCAGCAGCAGCCTGGGTCCGTCCCCTGCGAAAATTCCGTGGCGGCGCCCCTGCTTCTTAGGAAATACAAATGTGTGATAACTGAAAAGTGTTGTCCCAATCTCTTACTCCTACCCAATTTCAAAATTGTTTTATTCTATTCATGGTGTGTTTTATAGCACAAAAATAATACATAATTGTTTTGATTTAAAACAACAGTCCCATTAAAAATCCTAATTTTGCTATGGCCTAGCTTCGGCTGTTTTCGACCTAAAATCACCCCCTGAGCAAGGCTACCCTGTACAGGTAAACACTCCCGTCTGACTTTTTGTCTCCTCTCTCTCTCTCTCTCTCTCTCTCTCTCTCTCTCTCTCTCTCTCTCTCTCTCTCTCTCTCTCTCTCTCTCTCTCTCTCTCTCTCTCTCTCTCTCTCTCTCTCTCTCTCTCTCTCTCTCTCTCTCTCTCTCTCTCTCTCTCTCTCTCTCTCTCTCTCTCTCTCTCTCTCTCTCTCTCTCTCTCTCTCCTCGGTAGTTTAGTCATTCTAAAATTCCCACATATTTTTCTGGGGAACGTTTGCAAGCCCGAATCAGCTATTTTCGTCTCATTCTCTCTCTCTTTCTCTCTCTCTCTCTCTCTCTCTTCTCTCTCCCTCTCCCTCTCTCTCTCTTTCTCTCTCTCTCTTTCTCTCTCTCTCTCTCTCTCTCTCTCTCTCTCTCTCTCTCCTCGGTAGTTTAGTCATTCTAAAATTCCCACATATTTTTTCTGGGGAACGTTTGCAAGCCCGAATCAGCTGTTTTCGTCTCATTACCGCAATATTATTTTATAAAACAAGTTGCTATTTCTCTGGGTAATGGAATACAGAAGTTACCGAAATATCATCAATCATGATTGGATAATTGGTCGGGTGAAGTCTGATGCTTTCGAGCTCAGTTTGGTGATTGTAAAAGCACTGATCATGGTTTTTGAGGGACAGCAAATTGTTAGACTGACTTAAAATGATGGAACATCAGCTGCTAGATTTCACTTCTGGGTACGAGGAGGTATGAGGCACCCTTGTAGATTGCTGGCAGTTTTTCAAAGACAAAAACTCATTGAAACATCATTGTAGCTGACCTTTCGCTTGCTTAGATTATCGATCCAATTAGAGAACACCTTGCTGAGATTACTGAATGTGGGGGGCGGTAAAAACCGAACCAGTTTTGATGCCCGGGATCATGTAATATTAGTAAGGGTCAATCCCATTGTTTTTCTTTACAATGCCTTCATATTTCCCCATTTCAAATACTTGATTTGAAAATACAGTAGTCAAAGTCCATGAAAACTCTATGGCTGTGGCGGATCCAGAAGGGAGGGGCAAAAAGGAATTCAAACGCCCCCCCAACGGAAAAGCTCGGAATAAACTACGCTTCCCCCCACACACACACACAGCGATCGACCTCCTTTTTGCCCCGACTCCTCTTGAGTTCATGAACAAGATTTTTGTTCCTTTAACTCTAAAGGTCAAACAGAACCAGTCAACTTTAGTGTAAACATTGGGCTATGGATAACAAAAACCAATCATCTTGTGCGTATATTTTTCACCCCGTCACGGTTTTGTTTGCCTTTTGCCTTGGATATCCCCAAAAGTTACCGTCAAGTTATATTGCAGCAACATTTTTTGCAGCGTGACGTTTTTTTGTTGCGACTTTGGCTTGCCCCCAAACCGACCGGCTAGACCCGGCACTGCTCAATGAGACGTCCTTGTCCACTCAGCAGGGCCTGAGCAGCTGGATCATGTCCCCAGTCGGCTGCCACGTGACTGGCGCGCGCCCGGGGCGCAGAGGCACCGGTCATGCCGGTAAACAGGTGTCCGTGTGCCAGTGGCGTGGCCAGGGGTGACCAGGATATAGGCTCTCCTTTTGTTCAATATTTCCTATCCACGTTCGTGAATGCATTCACTTTGACTTCAAACTGCAGATTCTCTGCTATCAACTACCTTGATGAATTTCTGGCTATGCCACTGCTCCCGTCCCATTCACCAAAGCATGAATGAACAGACATACCACAGCGGCTACTCATGCGAATCCGGTACTGCCAGTGCCATCTATTAGGAAGGTTTTATAAAACTTGAAATAATTTTTTCGCCGAGCCTTTTTGGATTTTGATTCTGTATGGAAATTGTATAGAGGAGATAGCCGCAAAACTCCGTTGTTTCCGTTTTTCCGATTTTTACCCTGAATTTTTGGAAAACGCTTTCAAATTTCAGCTTCTCATATCTTTCTTATAAGGCAAAAATTCAAAAAAGTACAACAACAGAGTTGTGGAGACTGGCTCCTGGAACATAGGCCCACCCGCACTATTTCAATGATTATATCTTGTAAAAAGTTATTCAAACTTTAAGTCTGAGAAATTTGAAAAAGAAAGTCAAATTGTACAAAAACTAGAAATGCATCAGGCCTGAAAAGCAATTGCCGTAAGGATACACTTGTTATCTACTTCTGGTGAAAAAATCACGACGATAGTCACGTTACTTTACGAGATATTTCACAAAATATGCTCCTGTAGGGTTAACATTGATAACGCACCCTTAAGAATTGTTACCTGGCTGATAGATAGGACTATTTGACACCACTTTTATGTTAATACGTACCAGTTTGTTTTGCGAAAATGTAACAACTAGGTTTCTTTACCAACAATCTATAAGAAATGAAAACGGGGAGAAATGTTATACGTATTTTGCACACGTTTCTCACAAATAAAAACACTTCTTTTTCGCAAAACCGAGTTTCAAGCAAGCCAGGTTAATCCACTTTGAAAATATAAATATAACCTGGAGATATTGATATCGCGGGGGTTGAGTTCGCGTCTGCCCACTGACTAATATAGGGGTAGCTAGGAGCTAAGGATCATGGCTAGCTCAGGGGTGGATCTAGGGCGGGGAGAGGGAAAGACATTTGCCTCACGCAAACTATCTCCTCCTTGCCAATTGTCTTTGAAAATATTGTTTTCCACGATTTTGGCGCTGTTCCTCCCCACCCTTCAACGAACCAGTTCAGAGCCGACACAGAAGAGACGAATTTCATATTAAATTACGAAGGACATGGAACATGTTTACATATACATAGCTGCGCCGTTCTGGAAATTTCTGAAACAACCGCCCCTCTGTTCAGTATGGAGCAGGATTCCTGAAAGGAAGCCAGTGGGTCACTCCACGGCGAGGAATCCGAGTTCAAAATCCATTCATAGCAGCCAGTGGCGGATATAGGGAGGGGGTAGGGACAGTTCGATGTTACGTTAAACGGTAGTTTGAGGCTTCGTTAAACCACGCTTGTTATATGTCAAAATGTAGAGTTAAACTGATAGTGCCAGTTCAATCCGAGACCACATGACATCAACTGTCGGTGCGTTACTAAGGCCCAACGAAATAACGATGGGTCAACGTTACTCCCTGGCCAGGCATAGTAATGACATGAAATTTTTGGATACATGCTATATACCATTTTGGATCCTCTTCGTCTCCCATCGATCCTCACCTCTTACAAGTTTTGCTCACTAGGGACCAGTGCTCTATAGAGCTACAGACTTATTGCTCGGTTGAATAAGGGCTGCGCACTTCGCCGAAGACGGCTACGACACCCTTACTACGTCTATTACTCCGAAAAAAGAAGCAGCATAGCCGGTGGAACCAGGCGGGTACCGAGGCACCGTGATGCCTTAAACTATAAACGTTAACATTAACCTTATATCACTGGCGGATCCAGGAGGACGGGGGGGCAAACCGAACAATTTACCCAACTCGCCTATTTTTGTCGATCCTTTAAAAAACATGTGCTTTTCTCGATGTTCGCCCTGTTGCCAGCCCCCTCCCCCCCCCCACCGCCAGTCTGGATCCGACCCTGCCTAAAAGCGTTGACTGCAAATGAATTTTGAAAAGTCCATGGTGCCCTCCTAACCTTTGTAATATTAAACCCTGACCCTTTGGACCCTAAAGCGTGCTGTTATCCCTCTCCCAGGGATCCAGGCCCATGACAGGCTTAGGAAAACATCCTGAGAGGCGGTATCTCACACAACAACCCTGAAACGCGATGGGTTAAACTAATCATAGATGCTTCCTTCACTGGAAACCTCATTCAGTGATTTTCCAACGTTATATATGTTATGGTATCTGACTTTATTTTGCATAAGACACAGACATTATGTTAAACAACAAGGGCACTACAATGTCTTATCACAGAGCTCTAACAGACACTAATACTTTGGCGCGGGTTTGTAGGGCGCAGGGGCGGGCTTGTAGGGCGCGGGTGCCGGCTTGTATTCGGGGTACTGAGCCTCGCCCTCGTAGGTAACATCAGCGTTATATCCGGCAGTGTGGTCGGCCACGTAGTTGACGGTCTGAACACGACCATCGGGCAGGGCTACGGAGTAAGATCCCTTGGTGACGTGGCCGTCGCTCTCCTCGTTCTGGGCGATGTTGGTGCCCGTGTATTTGTCGTTGACAGCGTAGTCGAAGGCGTAGGGCATGCCCGGCTCCTTGTAGGACGGAGGCTGGCCGTAGGAGGGAGCGGAGTCGGGGGCGGCGGCGGCCACAGCCGCGATGACAGCGATGATGATTACCTGGAAAAGATGAGGAACCATCAGCTGAAGTCGCATGTATGTACAGGTGTCAAATGGCGCATGTTTGTTAGAACATTATAACTTCAAATACTTTGATGAGGTTGATAAAGTGTATGCTTACACTGATGTCTAAATTACCGCAGTGTGAAATGAAAACCCATGCTGTGTATATGGATTAGGGTAAGAAACGCCTTTTTTACCTTCATCCTGGTTGTGTGTGTTGCTCGGGTTCGGCTTGATGTCCAACTGATGACAATGCTGGGAGTCCACTCTACTTTTATACCTGACAGTGGCTATTGATGTCACAATTAGTGGCTGTCCAGTGATCTAACGTGCGCTGGAAGCACCATTGCGGTTCCTTTGCGGTTATTGTGCAGCTTGTGAAATCGAATGCTTTGTTGGCCCTCAAAATGTAGCATGGTGTTTGAGGTCAATGGCCTTGATTTGTCTTTTGTCTGTAGCTCCTGATAAACGCAGGCTAGCTTATCTCAACACAAGTTTTCTTCAGCCAGATTGCGAATGGCATGGAAGTTTTGGATATGCGTTGCAGTGCCCCTGGGGCAGTACCTGTGCCAGCTACCTTTCTTCTGTTTGGTATGGGGCAGCATAAGGGAACCAGTGTATTGGAGGTTTCTAGCCCAGGGCTAGAAATCCGAGAGGCGAATCCTTCGGAATCCATTGTGCGACCCTGACTAGGACCCAGGGAGATGGATGGATTCTTTCAATTGGCCAGTCTGTAGAAAACAGCCTGTCCGCTTAGTCCATGAATTGTACGACAAAATAAACGTAATGGTATCAAAACGAAAACTGTAATGCCTTTTCTTGAGAAGTTATTGACCCGAGTCTGAAAAACGTCTCAGAAATCACAGGTAAAAAGTTGGAGCTTAATCCTGAAAAGTGACCTGAGATACCATGATATTTAGGCTAAGGTATTTTAAGCCGTAATTACAGAGATAGAGCCATTTTGCGGTCATTTCCCGTTTTCCCCATACGTTTCCAAAGAGACCCATTAGAGGTAACCGCACGGGGCCCTAGGATATCGATACCGAAAATTCCGTTACCGCATCTTATAACAAAAGGTACCACACCGTTACCACTTGTTGGATCTATTATGTGACAGGAACCTTTGAGCAATTCTCACTGGTGGCACTTGCAATATTCGTTTACTGGACCTGGCCGGACGACCTCACCGGCGTTGGCCTAACTATAATTATGTTAAAAGCTGCGCAACTGATGAAGGATAAGGTAAAGGCGGTCGATAACGCAATGCAAAATCCAAATGCTAAATTCGAATACAGGGGCCCCCAAACCTAACTCCAGGGGTATTTCTAATACTTTTGGTTAGATATGCTGGTATCTATCTCTTAACAAAGTTCGATCACGAGTATATTACTTTTTGACACTCGCAGCATGGAAAAGCCTGGCGCCAACCCACAGTGAAGCGGGGTTCTAAGGTATGCCCCCTATGATATCAAAACCAAGAGGGCCAGAAAAATGCCCCTTTGAGGATCCGTGAAAATATTAATGATCTAAATTATAGCCAAGTTTGATGACCTAGGTTAATATATTGAAGGTCAAATGAGGCCATAAATGTCAAATATATTTCGTGCTGGAAATATATACGGCGAAAACCAGGAATACATTCAATATAGACTAATTTATAGAGTAGATGTGTCACACTATGCCTTCCATAATTTTTTGACCAATGTCAATCAAGTTCATTCGCCTATGACGTCACAATCTGATATATTTCTAACAACCAATGTCTTACAGGCACTGAGAGAAAAATTGATTCATTTTGGAAAAACTGAGTCGGTGCTGAAAGCGAGTCTGGATTCTGGTGTCAAACTCGGTTGCAATCAGGCAGAATCAGGCTCATTGTATTCCAGTGACCCAAAATAGGTTTTGCGCTAGGGTGTCGAGTGGAAAATTCAGCTCAGAATGTATGGCGAGTGAGTGGAAAATTCCCCTCAAAATGTACGGCGGAGTAAAAAATTTTCAATTTGGGTACTCAGGTGGTAAACTCTCAGACCCCTTGTTTGAACTGAGGGATGGATATTTCCTTTAATTTTCTCAAAGTAAATATTTTTAAATCGTCCCCAAACAGCATTGTTTGACCATTACCATGTGAAAATTTGGGTAAAGCAGGTAAATCTTTACCAGCTGAAACCCCCTGATGCAGTCTCCAAATTTTTTAAGGAGTTGGTGAATTTCCACAAATAAAAAACTTTTTGGGAGGGCCTCTGAGACAAACCTTCGGGGGAAAGAATTCTGGGAGCCACCAAGACTCTTGGGGGGCTTCCCTAGACCAGCTCTTGTGCCCCTCCTCTCCCCTCCCACACGACCAGCTTTAAAGAGCCCCTGAGACGAAATATCGGGGCCCCCTTAGACCAACTCTGCAGAGGGGGCCTCCGAGATTGGCAGGTGGTGAAAAATGAAAAGGGATTTTTCATGCAATACCTAGTTCAAAAATTAATTATCTAAGCATACACTGCATAGTTTTCCTGTCCGGGACAACGCCCCTCCTATACCTATACCTATAGTTATCGGAATTTTGGAGGCCACTCCTGACCTCAATCACTGCACCTCGCATACACCTATGCTAGGGCCCAGTAGAGCCTTGGTTTACACTAACTAACCCAGACGAAACTACAAACATTCTATCATGGCAATAAACTCTTCCAGACTCTTGCTAAACGTTTCTTTTCTTTACCTGTCAATTCCCCTGCTTCTCTTCACATATATACTCACCTTCTTATGAGTATGCTGCTTTCTATCAATATCTAATCGAAGCTAACAGCCCCCTTTCTGTTGTTTCTTCCTTTCGTCTACAATCAGCCACGCGCAGCGGGTTGCGACAGCGTCATTGCGACTACTAATTTAAATTTCTGATAGCTTTCCCCTTGCCGGTCGCATGAACAACATAATTTGCATTTCAAGAATTGCTCTAAATTCATTTTCTAAATTCTGAAAAACTAGAAAATTATACAACTAAAAGCACACCAAGAGGAAGACTAACAATGTTTTGTCAATAACGAATATGAAACGGGCCTTTCAAAAAGCCTAAAGATGCCGCTTTTATTTACTAGATGTAAAGACGGCGATTTGGTAAGTCCACGCCGAAGACCAGCCATACAAAAAAGTGCCGATGTTTGAAGGGTAACTGGATGCATTCTTGTTGCCCAAAAAAATCATTTCATGAAAATGTAGAGTTTCAATGTATTCAAGTACCGGACACTTTCAGTTCAACTTAAATATCAGCGTATTTATGCCTAGGGTGTCGTAGGGTGTCGTGAGTGGATTTGGGTGTCACAGGGCGTGGACGCAGCAATGAAGGGTTGATATGGATAAAAATTATTTTCTTTGCAATAAATGGTCAATTTTCTACCATACAATGTCAAAAAAATATGTTCCTTAGGATACAAATTTTAAGATATTTGCTTTTAACAACAAGATGACCAAAAATGGTTTTTCACTATTCTCGGTACCAGAAATACAAAAACAACTTTTCAAGGACGTTAGCCTAGAATTCATGTGCATAGATAAACTGCTTTCCAGAAATGTATCTTTCAAAGCGGTCAGCTCATTTTTTTGGCAGCACAAGGCTAGGGTGTCTAATTTTCCACTCACCAATTTTGTGAGTGGTGGAATTTAGTGGCGGTGTTCACCCATTGGAACTTCCTCCGGTGGGGAAGGGGGCACTGAGCGTCTTGCCCGCGCCAGAATTTCGATTCAGTTGTTCCACTGAAATCGGTGGATATAAGGATGCCAGGTATAATTGGCCAGAAAAATAGAAATCGCCAGATTTTCTTGCAGAAAAGCCAAAGAAGCTCATAAGAGCAGAGTTAATTTGGCGACCTTTTAGTCGATTCTGCTGCTCTCTTTTTCCAGTGGACGTTGGTAGAGGAGGCAATGGAACTGGCCTTTGTAGTAAGTATTGTTGAGTAAAATTAAATAGTAGTAAGTATTGTTGGAAGTGAGAGGAAAATTCAGCAGAAAATATATAAAAGTGAGTGGAAAATTCTGCTTGACTGGGTGTCGTTCTGCACCCAGCACCCCAGGTTTTGGGACACTGTTGTATTCCCGTCGCAGACTCAATGTAATTAATCTCTTGGACTAGATTGAGTCTAGCACGTAGTGTTGTCTGAAGCTCATAGAATGATCACCGTAATCTCGGGAATAAAATGTCTGATGACTGGTTTCAAATGATTCTTCGCTCGGTATAGAAAAACTCCACGGCATCAATGTATTCCATCAGCAAAATCTTCATGGAATAATTATATTCCAGTTCTCCACGAGACATGGTTTAGAAAAATATACCACTCCACTCAACACGGCAACTGAATTCGATGCAAGCCTCAAACGAAACCGCCTCTTTTGAGTCTGCTTTTGGCATAAAATTAGTCTAGTAGCAAAACTGATGCTGGTATAATTGTAGTCTGTGTGGCATACTTTGAGTCGTGCCTGGAGCTTCATTGGGTTCACTAGATGTTCTTTGTTAGTCTTCGTATTTTTTTCTTAAATTGAAACTTTCTGTAAAGATGTTACTTGTGCTGTCGTGGCCTTGCTATTACATTTACTTTGTTTAATGATAATGAGGGTAATCCAATTTGTTTACCGCAGTCTACTTCAGCCTCAAGAAAAGATAACATAATCATAACTTTGTATTAGGACACAGACATTAAAAAACAATAACGTTCACCATTTTTCGGACACACATGAAATGCCTTTAAAGAACAGTCCTCTCCCATATCGCCCAGGAGCGGTCCAGGCTCACACTTCAAGTACATGCCGCTGTCGTCAGAGATAGCAGCCCTCGTTTACTTTGGATATATAGATATACTTGTAGACATGCTTGCTTCAAAGTATCCCGTCATGGCTGAGAAAATATCATTCTCTGCACGATATTGTACAGAATGAGGCTTAGCTCTGTCCAACGATGGCCGTGCGTTCAGAGGCTCCTATGAAAATCCTTGCAATCTTTTTAAGCGCCCCTAATCTGTGCTCAAAGTGAGCTAAAAACGATCTTTAGAACACGTGGGTGACTGCATCCAGCAGTAACAGATGCTTCTCACTACTTTTTATATAAATTTTGTCCAAGTTGTTTCCAATTCGGCTGTTGGAGTCGGAGTCTCACCAAAGTCATCAAGGGACTTGTCACGGAGACCCCGACCCCAGCAACCGGACGAGCAACTCCCACAATGAAGGGTTGATTTAGAAGCCAAAGTTTAACGTCCCACAAAGCACAGGGATAGCACGCACTTTGCATAGCACGGGCTGTTCTGCGCGGCCAAACTTTGGGCTTCAGTGCATGTTGCCGTCCTCTAGCTGACACACATGGACTGCTGGTTTTGGCCACCAGTACAATGAATGCCTGAACCGTCGCAGCCCCAGTATGCTTCTTCACTCTCGCTAGCTCTCAGCGGAGTCTGTCGGCCATCAGACACGGATTAAGCTTCTCCTCTTGATCCGTAATCACCGCTAGGTCTGTCGATGTGGCTTCTCCCGTAAGCCATGCCAAATGCAGCGTGGCTTCTTCAGGCCCCTCAGGTTAAAAACCTGAGTTGGATCGATGTAGAAGCACGTGCCAACTTAAAGTGAAAAGGGTCAGCTATTCCTCTCAAATTTTGCTCGGATCACGACGCCAAAGCTTTGTGGCCAGCTCTGCGTGCAATGGCAGGAACACTGAAGATGGTGCGAAACGGCGAGTAAGTTTTCTCAATCGCAGGTCGAGCACGCGCACGCAATCTCCGGATACGCTTTGACGTGGGATCAAAATACACTGGGTTTTCGAATGATTCTGCAGCTAAAGCTCCCATATTCCTGGTTATTTCTGGTGACAGAATATATTGATTCCTAGTATAAAATGAAACTTTAAAGAGGATATAGCCTTTTGAATTTCGCGGCTAGAATAGGTCGAGCACCTATGGTAAAATGATGCTTTGTGGTATAAAAAAGATCCCACTTGTAACGCCATATTGGTATCATATTAAGCTTCTTCCCACCATGTTTAGAAGCCGAGAATCATTTTAAGCTGTCAAGGCCTACAAAAACACTTCCTGTGCTGGAATTATGCTGGGAAGAGGATCTAATGAGAGCAAGCATGCTCAAATGTTCCTTTAATAAGGTTTCATAGCATCATCTTATGCTCGAGCAGACAGTGATTCTGGATTAGATAGAGCACATAGGAATAAAAATTTCTCTCAGTGTGGCTCCTGTTGGACAGGAAATATGTGTTCACATCACAACACAGCACGGGTCTCACTTAGTAGCACATGACACTTGACCTCGAGTCTTGTCATTTGACCTTCAACTTTGACCTTGACCTACGACCTTGAATATAATCTTGCGTAACCCTAACTATGACGTCATAGCAGAATATACGTCATACTTGATGAAGCCCTCTGACCGGAAGAACTGGGGACAATGACCTCGAAAATGGAGGGTTCATGGCACTCTACAATGGGTAATATCTGTCAAGGACATATTGTGGCAAACATTTTTGTTCACTCATTTAAAACCACCAGATTTCTAAACGTATAAGTTCCAAATTCAACTCAACTTAATACATAGCCTCGCCGCCAAATAAGTCGTCATTGGCACTAGCTTCTTGTTCAGTCTTGTCTCAGCCCACGTGGCGTCGGTCATCGCCACGGTGACTGACAAGCCCATTCCGCCTAGTAACCTCCCTGTTACCACCCAGCAACCAACCTCCCCGTGAGAAGGAACCACAGACTTCTAGGAATAGCACATTCCAATGAGTCCAAACGGATGCTACCTCAGCAGTTCCTGCAGGACGGCAGGATGCTGTGCCTGATAACGGTCTATGTTTAGCCGTACCTAAAACTACCAGGTACCCTCTCACTGAGCAGAATAACAGCTGACTCAGCGGATTTTTGGTACACATTCCAGGAATCACGAGAGGCCCGCTATTTTTGTATTGGCCAGAGATAAGAACAGTCTAACCTCATTGGTGTTTGATGACATCAGAGTCTCTCAGAATGCTGACTCAGATCCGGTTTCGAATCGTTTATAAACAGCCGACGTTAGGCTTAGTCATGCAGTCCTGTATCAAGATCGCCATAGCGATGGGAAGACTCCGCCGGACGGATCAATGCAATGTATAATAATTTTTGGGGCTTATCGACGCACCAACTGCCAGGGTCATGTGGCGTCCCCAACTCTTTCCCTGTTGGAAGAATTTCCCGGGAGCTAGCTTGCTCCTTGTTCAGGGAAGCCCCCGGGCCTTGAACCCGGGTCGGCCGAATGGAAGCCAGCTACGCTGACCACTCCACTAACTCGCCCCCGATCAGTGCAATGTGATTCAAAGTGAAAAGTGCTGACTGCACAAGTGTTACAGCCGCGAAGTTACGCGCGCCTGTTCACAACGCCAGGTGCCTATGTATAAATATATATTGGACATAGAAAAACGTCTGTCCATCGCACACAACGAGGTCCTCTACTACGATAGCTGCGATTCATAGGCCAGTCCAAGAACCCATCTTGGTCACACATATATTATCCCGATTTAATGGTGTTACGACGTCGAACCACGGTCTACAGTGCTGGCGAACTGGTGCAGACGCGCCATTGCACGTAACAATCTTAAGATTTAGGCCTCTATTCGAAAGCGTAAATAAACAATTACTTACCGATTGAAAAAAATAGTTAATCAACGCGCCCATTAATACTATCAAATATAGCCGAATCACGCGTTTCCGCTAGAAACGGTTATTTGGTTATTCCCGGAATTTGATAGGAGTGGGAGAACTGCAGGAACGATATTATCATCACTCTATGTATAAGTGAAGGCCCGCCTTTGAACTTCAGAACTGCGAGAAGGTATAGTGTCTGTCCTTCCAGTTCTGCTCGGACCCTCGTGTTGCAGAGAAAACACAAGTGGGCAAATCTTGATAAAATTGATAAGCGCGTCGATCGAGAAACGATTAAATATCTAGTGGTCAAACTTTTTGTCTTGTACTATGTCGAAGTCACATCTATGTGTTAACCTTCGCCCGGGTGGGGGTCTTTTTAGACCCCCTCGGGTTTTTCCAAAGTGACAAAAAAAACGGCGGCGCGCAGCGCCGCCAAACTTGGTCTAGCTGTTCCTTCATCATTTTTACATCTTTCCTGAAAATTTTGGCTCAAGGTCATATCAGGTCAGGTCACCAGGCTAGGTGAAGTTACCTCACCTCAAAAAATACTTAGGACCGCATAACTAAAAGAAAGGGTTAATCGATCAAGTTGAAACTCATACCACATATTGGGCCCACCAGGAGCTACAACATTTGTTCCGGGATTTTTGATATTGGTGACCTAAGGTCATGTGCAGAGCATGACCTCCCCATTGTCAATACATGGGGAAAATCACGAAATGAGCTTTTCTCAGTAAGTATGGATGGAATCAACTTCAAATATCGGTTGCGACATGCTCTTAGCCCATTTCTGAAGGTGATGCCAACATTTTTGACTTGTGACCTTTAAAAGGTCACCTTAGGTCAAATAAGCATTTTTTGGTGTTTTTCTCTCTAAATTTTGAGCAAACTAAGATAGAGCTTTTATTTTATCACCAAAGTGTTTGTATAGTCACTGGAAGTCAAATGATATACGTCATGACTATACCAGGTCAAGTTGGGTTAGACCGTTGACCTGGGTCAGGTCAAATTCTTAAATTTGACCTGGCATAGCAATATCATATATCATTCGATTCGTATTGACGAGAGGATTGCAATGGTGCATAAACTATGGCTGTGTCTTGTTTGGTTTGGAAGCTATTAGCGAAAAAGTAAACGCCCTTATGCATGGGTGGCTGTGGACATTCCCAAGAATATGCCCAATATTTAGTGACCTGTAGCTCCCTAGGCTTTGACCTGACACGAAAATGAATGCCATTGCAATGAAAGCGCATCTCAAGAGCTTTCGAATGGTGTTAGAGAAATGATTCTAGCTATCATAGTTTCTGATATATATATATATATATATATATATATATATATATATATATATATATATATATATATATATATATATATATATATATATATGAGGTTTTCTTGGTACACCTCATATTAACGGTTTTGACCTGTTTTGACCTCTGGTGACCTTGATATTGACCTGACAAGAAAAATGACCAAAGTATTTTCGATATCATTTTCGAAGAGCTTTCGATTGCCGTTTTGCGCTTTTTCTAGCTCTCTTAGTTTTTGAGATCGTGGGGGTTCTTTTTTAGCCCCCCCCACCAGGGCGAAGGTGGCTCGTACCCGCCACCGGGGCAAGGGTTAAGATAATCGGTATCTTGCACGATGCATAACCTCCCCTGAATCGAAGGCCGAGCAGTGAAGTCGTAATAATATGCTGTTGGAATCGCTTGGAAATGTAACCCCACTTGAGACTCAAGGTCAGGTTTAACACGCGCATTGACGGGGGTCTGAGCCACCTTCGCTTTGACGAGGAGGGGCGGGTACCCGCCCCCTAAAATATCGAGAACCATGCTAGGTAGCGAAAAACGGTAAACGGTATTGGTTAGCCCATCCACTTCTTGATCGAAAATATTTAATCCATTTTTTTCAGTTCACATTTAAATTGACTAGAGGTCAAAACATGCCGTCATCAGGTCAAAGTCAAATTAGGTTAAAATGTACATCATTAGAACTGCAAAGGCAAGGCTAACCTAATAAAACGAAAATAAAGAATATCGCCAACTCTTACCAGGTTATTTATATAAAACCATTTTTCTCGTGTATTTCCAATGGAGAGGTCATGGCTCGTACCTCACCTTAGGTCATCGATATAAAAATACGGGAACATATTTTAGAAAATTCGGTGGCCCCAGTATGTGATATGAGTTTCAATCGGATAAGTTTACCCTGTTTTGACTTATGCTGTTTCAAAAGTTTTTGAGGTCAGGTCACTTGACCTGTGCTGGTGACCTGACCTGAGGTAAATTAGTCTTAAAATTGAAAAAAATGTACAATGATGGAGAAAAGATATACCAAGTACGGCGGCGCTACGCGCCGCTGTTTTAATGCTATCTACGAAAAACCTGAGAGTGGGGGGCAAGTAAACGCCGCCTCGTCAATGCGCGAGTCAAAGGTCCCAGTCCTTCCAGTGCGGTATATCACGCAGTGTGACTTACATTATGTGTTACATAATGATAGTATATACCTAATGATTGACCCTGGTGCTTAACCTTCGCACTGACATTGAGAAAACACAACACGCATTGTGTTAAGGACCAGGGTCAATCATTAGGTATATACTATCATTATGTAGGTATGTTTCTAATCATGCTGTATTTTTTGCTTCATTATTTCAATATTTATGAGCTCCTTAATTCTCCCGACGAAACACCTCAGTCACATGCTTTACTATAGTATCCACATGCAATGACTTCTATCTATCCCCCCGTAGTCCAACAGCCGATAAACCACGTGCAACTTCCTCGCGACTATGCACGTATTATCATTCGCCAGGCTACCCCACCCCACCGACGCTTGAACTCCGCGCCGGTGTCACGCGACTGTGACCCCTGTCACCTCTGTGCCTCGCGGGCATGCAGCTACTGATTGATGCCGGCCGCTGATTGGTGGAAGCTCGTTCACGTGGGGCGCAGGGAACGAGGGAGGATGCTAGTTGATAACAATATTTGAGGTTACGCCGAAAATTGGTCTGCCTTTATTGATGGCTCGGTGCGGCCGCGATCAGTTCATGTTCACAACCTACAGTACAGTAAACACGAGAGGTGCCTCGATTCATGCTGCCCTTTCCTGGCATTTGCACCTATCGTGAATATTTCAATTCCGATGCATAAGTAAAAATGGACAATAAATGGTTTGGTAATTTGAAAAAGAAGATTAAGGTCATGTCTAGTTAAGGAGGGAGACAAAACTGCTTTATTTGTCTCAGCCTTAGCGATGGATCTATGCTTTTGTTGTGCCGAGACCAAGCCTTACGTGGGGGACAGCATACCACCTAGTGGGAAGGGGACGTTGCGCATTATGCAGATGCCCCCTCCCAAAAAGGCGTTCTTTGGTGGTAAATATTTCAAAAGTTTAGAAGAAACCAGGCAAAAATGTTTTTACCAAGAAACAAAAAATATACTCGAGGGGCGCCGCTCTCTGGGGAAGGCGGCTAGATAGGCGAACTGGGGTCTGCGGTTGGCAGTGCAAAAGTGGCTAACGATTAAAGACCCGAAAATGGGGCGTTTCTGCCTCGGCCAATATAAAAAGCAAACCAGGGCCTCGTAAATCCAGGGAGCCGAAGGTGCCCTGTTGCCCTTACATGCTGAAACGTTTCATCCCTTCGCTCGACTCGCCCATGAATCGAGTCTGAGTTAGACAAAAAACTGCAAATATGTAAAAGTGCAAAGATCATTCTCCCATAGCCCCAGTAAAATGAATATCGCTGAGCAGAATGAGAAAGACATTATTTTTTATTACCCAGCGACGGTGTCAACATAGTTTTAACTATACACTGAGCTTAACACCCGCACTGGAGGGGGGTCTGGCACTAACGCGCACTGGAGGGTGGCCTGGTAGGCCCCCCTAAGATCTCAGAAACTAAGAGGGTTAGAAAAACGCCACGTGGTAGGTGGGTGGGGGCTATGATGATCTACATGATGACCAATTTTCATTGACCTAGGTCAATATCTTCAGGGTCAAACGAGGTCGTAAAGGTCAAATATTGGCCATGCTGGGATAGATAGGTAAATGCTGTGATTATGCAGGAAAATGGCGGGAATAAGCTAAAGACAGACAAGGTTCATAGAGAAGAGGTCTCAAAGAGGCTTTCCCACAACTTTTAGGTCAAGGTCATTCAAGGTCATTGACCTTAAGGTCACCATATGGTATACTACTTATTATTTACACTTTGACTAACACTGTAGCCACTGTTTGGCGGGAAATGAGGATTGACCTTTCCCAATGACCTTTGACCTTGACCTTTGACCTTGACCTTTGTATTGGGGTACCCTACCGATGACGTCATAGCATAATATATGTCAGACGGGGTAGCGTCATTTGACGGCCGCACAGTGGTCAGTGACCTTGAAAGTGCAGATATATTTTTTTATAAATTTGGTCCAACTTGTTCCCAGTACGGCTGCTGGAGTCGGAGTCTCACTGAAGTCCTCAAGGGACTTGTCACGGAGACCCCGACCCCACCACCCGAACGAGCAACTCCCACAATGAAGGGATAATTTAGAAGCCAAAGTTTAACGTCCCACAAAGCACAGGGACGGCCGCCCCGCTCAGGTCACCCTCTCACCAGTCAGTTGCCAGCCGACCTACGTCGGGCAAACTATTGAGCGCCGGAGCGTCTCAGGGGAACCGATCCCAAGCCTGGACATGCACTGCCACTGCATGCTTCTGAGATATGACCTTGACCTGTGACCTTTGACCTTGACCTTGACTTTCATGTGAAGTGACCTTGACATATAGTCCCGCTTATATGACGTTATGACGTCATCACTCGGTCTTCAATGCAAGCTAACTGGTCCGACCGCGCGTTTCCGGCGATCTCAAAATGCAGGTCTGACTTCGAAAGCCTATAAGTCAAAAAATTTTCGCCCGATTTTCAAAAAGTCTTCACCAATCGACGCGCTATTAAATTCTGTTAAATGTGGTTACGTTTCGTTTTTCGGCTACAAGCGGTTCTCCGGCCACCTCGGAAAAACAGGTGGGGGGGGCCTCCGAGGGCCCCCTCCAGTGCGCGTGTTAAAGTACAGGATCAAGCCATACAAATAATATTTATGAATCCATGATGAAGTTAATGAAGATAGAAGTACAATACAGGGCTGGATAAAAACCAATCGATTGGTGGGGGGGGGTGGAGGCAACGGTGGCATAAAATCGTGACAAAATGTTTTTACGAAGAAAGTTGGCGAAAATTGGTGGGCTTGGGCATAGGCGTAGGAACCGGGGGGCTAGGGGGGCCACTGGCCCCCCCAATTTTCTGTGATGGGCCCCCGCAACGGAGGTAAGAACATTATCAACTGTAATATCAAGCGAGAAACTCAAACTGGCCCGATAGCTTGCCCCGGAACCCCGTCAAACTTACCTGTGCCCCTAAACCAAGTTGAGGTCCTATGAGTTGATTTTAAGGTCCCCTGAGCTTCTCGGGGCCCCTGAACTGGCCTCTGATACCATACGAGCTAATCTGGGCTCTTTGAGCTGAACTGAGCGCCCCTGAGATGGTTTGGGCAGCATGAACTGTTCTCGGATGCCTAAACTGAGCTAGGAGCCGTAACCTTGAACAGGGCCCCGTGAGTTGGCCAGAACCTATATCCACCGACCTGGGGGACCCTGAGCTGAGCTGGGACCGTAAAGTTAATATTGTCCCTTGAGCTAATCTGGATCCCCTGTGATGCACAGAAGACCCTAAACTTATCTGAGGCCCCTGCACAGGAATAGGGCCCCTGCTTTGAAATTGGGTTATAAGCTTTAATTGAAACCATGGACTGTTCTGAAACCCCAAATATGCCGGCAAGGGGCCCCTGGATGATCCAGACCCTTAAGCTTATCTGGTCATCAGAGCTAATATGGGCCTCTGTGTTGAACTGAGGGCCCCTGAGATGGTCTGGGACCCCTATAAGGCTTTACAGCCACTGACCTGGCGGCCGTGAGCTTGAATGGGTCCCTTGAGATGTTCTGACAGTGGTGTAGCCAGGGGAGAGGGGTCCCTGGGGTCCGCGGACCCCCTTGGGCTGACCTTATGCACTAAAAACACAAAAATTTATCTCGGGGCCCCTTGAGCTTGGTCTTGGTGGAGGGGGGCTCCCGAGCTTGGTCTCAGGAGGCCCCCGATAATCGGTATCGAGGGCTCCAGAGTACCGAATATTGATTTTGGGGAACCCCTGTGCTCAGTCTCAGGGGGTCCCGAGCTTGGCCTCAGGGCCCCCTGAGCTTGGTCTCAGGGCCCCTCCTCCCCGAGCTCGGTCTCACGGGCCTTTCGATTTTGGTCTCAGGGGTACCGAGCTTGGTCTCAGGGGCCCCGAGCTTGGTGTCTGGGGGCCCTCCGAGCTTGGTCTCAGGGAGCTCCCGAGCTTGGTCTCAGGGGGCCTTTCGAGTTTGGTCTCAGGGCCCCCGAGCTTGGTCTCAGGGGCCCCCCGAGCTTGGTGTCAGGGAGCCCTCCGAGGTTGGTCTCAGATAACCCCCGAGCATGGTCTCAGGGCCCCCGAGCTTGGTCTCAGCGCCCCCCGAGCTTTGTCTCAGGGGGCCCGAGCTCGGTGTCAGGGGCCCTCCGAGCTTGGTCTCAGGGAACGCCCGAGCTTGGTCTCAGGGTGCCCCAGAGCTTGGTCTCAGGGCCCCCCGAGCGTGGTCTCAGGGGACCCCTGAACTTGGACTCAGGGACCCCGAGCTTGGTCTCAGGGGGCCCCGATCATCGGTATCGAGGGCTCTGGAATACCGAATATTGATCTCGGGGGCCCGTGAGCTTGCTCTCAGGGGCCCCCGAGCTTGGTCTCAGGGGACAACCGAGCTTGATCTCAGGGGGCAAGCTTGGTCTCATGGGCCTTTCGATGTTTGGTCTCACGGGCCTTTCGATCTTGGTCTCACGGGGTCTCGAGCTTGGTCTCAAGGAACCCCCGAGCTTGGTGTCAGGGGGCCCTCGAGCTTGGTCTCAGGGAGCATCCGAGCTTGGTCTCAGGGTCCCCTCGAGCTTGGTCTCAGGGGCCCCTGAGCTTGGTCTCAGGGG